>CM054112.1:249777759-250377759 GCA_028673005.1 Tanypteryx hageni
CCCTCCAGTTTGAAAAGTGCGGCCCACCCATTAATTTGATTCTACTGCAAGTACCATATCTGCCTGAATACAAGCAGATGTCTTTTCTCAAAATCCATCATGAAAAAATCACCCCTCAGCTTAAATGCGAGTCCGAGAAAAAATTTTGGGTTAGGGTTAAGTCTTGTAGTCACACATTGATGACAGCATGTCTCTCATTGCCGTCGTGTTCAAATGATAGTACATACTATATTTTTCATAAAGTAAATATCTGACCTACGATGAATTTTAATGAATAAATAATAAAGTTAGAATATTGAATTTAGCAATACCCGAGTTTTGTTACCATTTTTCATTTCTAAATGTAATTGGATATTTTCTTTCGTTTCTCAGGGCTATGCATATGCATCATTAAGAATAGTTAGCAATTTGTATTATTTTTCATTAGTAATTAAAAGAAGTTCCTATTAGTTTTACTTGGCTATTGTAGTTATTGCAATAGCCATTGTAATTTTTGTTCATTCATGGAATCTATTAAAATTGCGTACATTGGCTACGCAAACGATTACGCAAAATGAGATGAAGGCTCTTGATGCTCAACTGTTTGAATTACGGTAAAACTTTACATAGAACCTGTATAATTATAAAAATGCAATATCTTAAGGCAATGTAAATCGTAATTTCACTGGAAATAGACTTGGATTAAAAACTATCTTGGTGAGACTGCTATTGCTTTATTTGACCTTTTGTGAAAATGAAGATGAATGAAATTATCGTCACTGAACGTGGAACATTATTCAACGACGTGAAATTATTAATGGGAGTATTATTTCAAAATGTCAACAAATAAACCACTTCCCACTCTTTTCTTTGATCTAGAATAATGTATTCTAGGCTCTGCATGCATGTCTGTCACACTTCAGCATAAAATCTATGAAATTTACTTTTTTGCCAAAAAATGGTGGAAATATTTGGGGTTTGGCTTAAATATGTGGTCAGCTACTATTCAGGCAGATATGGTCATTGGAAAACACAGTGGACAAGGCAATTATGGAGAAACAAATAGATACAATATAATACAAAGCCATTTAACAAATAGGAGTTTTATGATAGTTTGCTTTTTAATTAAAACTAGTGGCTTTCCTGTCGCTATGCAACTTAAAAAAATAGAATAATATATTTTTATTTTATAATTCATATATTTCAGAATAACAGAAAATGTATTAATTTAAATTTATTTAAAATTTTAGTTAAAAAAATGTCTCAATGGCCATATTAAAATCAAAATCATCAATCAAATAAAATAAAAAATGGAATACAAAATTGAATAAAAAAGTGACCTGATCGGGATCAAACCCAGGACTTCATATTCGCGAGCTGATGGGTTACTCACCCAGACTCCTCATTTTTGTTGATTCAAATTGTGTCATTCAAATGACCTTGCCTCAGATGGACATTCGACAAATTATATATATATATATATATATATATATATATATATATATATATATATATATATATATATATATATATATATATATATATATGCTTGAGTTGTGTGCTTTTAATTTGAAATAAAATGCTTACACTTATTTCAAAAATTTGATTCCCCACTAAACATCAAGTTTTAATTTCTTTGGCCATATTTTCAAAATATGCATACTTTGCAACATTAATATTAAACAGAAAACAAATAACCAGAAATCTTAGTTTATTTGTACTTTAACTCTCTAACCTGTTCCCAAACCTGTTTTATAGACTATATTACAAACAACATTTTTATGAAGCCTCATTTTATGGCATGTTTCCATTCTGGGCAAATATTTGTATTCATTTTAATAACATATAATAAAAATATTAATATATATTATTTACTGTCATAACTATTAAAATACAGTAAAAGCTTTGTTATCCAGCACCTAAATATCCGGAAAACTTGAATAACTTGCATATTTCCAAACCAGAAGTTTTCGGAGCTTGCTGCTTGGCGACATTCAGAATGTAAACAGTTTGCCATTGTGATTCGGTCATTCCAGTTGGCTTGTGAGAGTTTAATACTTAATCTGCTTTTTATCTGTTCAAATTTTGCCCATCCAAGCAAAATGGCTTCAAATAAAGCATCTTCATTCAGGACAAAAAAGAAAGAGAGTTGTGTTGATGCTTAAGCAAAAAACAGACATTATTAGGTGTTGGAAAAAGGTGAAAATCACAAAGTGTTAATGGATGAATTTAATATTGGTTCTTCAACCATTTATGATATTAAGGCACAAAAATATGAACTCCTGGCAATTGTTTCACATTCTGAAATGAAAAAAGGACTTGAAAAACATTATACACTTGATAAGCCTAAAATGGAGCAGTTTTGAAATGAAGTTAATTACAGCATTTATTAATAAAATATGATTAAATTTTACTTGTTTTGCTTGTTCTATACATAGTACAGTGTACCGTATTTACTTGTGTACCCTGCGTGCCCCTATTTTTGGGCTGGTCTGGAGGGAAAAATTTAATTTAAGCAGGAATAACTTTTTTAAATAAAAAATCAGACTCTTCAACGGTTCCCACTCCCTGAAACAAGTTTCGCCCAAATTCAGTATCTTGATTTCAAAATTCAATTCAAAAGAAAATTCACCGATCCGCGATAGATTCCGAGATAGATAGATTCCCCTACTAGGTGACGTAATTTATTGGGCGATCTCTTTACGCCGATACTAGCAGAAATCTCCTCATCTTTGATAGTCTTCTTTTCTGTAACCTCTTAATAGTCTTCAATGTAATATTACACAACTTCGTCCACAATTTACCCTGTTCTGAGGTAATATCAAAGATAACTTTGGCATATTACGCACCGATGTGGAGCTTCACATATTGCTTATTTTTTATGTAATATGGCACTCAGCATCAATAGCCTGTATAGTAAGGTCCTCTCTCACACTGGCAGCGGATTGCGGACTGGCGGCGGACTGGCCACGGCGGTTGAGAAACACTGACCTAAACGTTTGTTGGTCGCATAGATACAGGTATACTTCGTAGAATTCAACGTCTTCTGCATATATAGACGTAGATGCAATCATATTGCAGAAAATTTACTAACTATTGATAAAATTTATATTACTTGGTCAGAAAACACTGTGTAAGACGCGCACCCCATTTTTTCGCTGGAATTCCGGGTAAAAAGGGGCATGGGGTACACGAGTAAATACGGTATATGTAGGTGTCAATATGGTTTACATTATGAAATATCCAAAATTTTAGTTTTACTATTGTTAACAGTTGGTGAATCCTAGGCAGCTCAGATAACCAGAAAATTTGATTATCCAACACCCCCAAATCCCTGTCCATGTCAGATAACAAAGCTTTTACTGTATATTAAATAATGAAAAGGAATTCTGAAAATTTATAACAGATGACTTTCCAGTCATTATAAATAATATAGTTCTGAAATTTAAAAAATTATTCATCTAACAAAAAATATTATTATTATAGTTTATATAATAAAGATTTTGCTGAAGTACTTATCCAATTTTTATAAAGTGAAGTTCATTAGCTGAATTTAATTGTAGCAATCATCCGATTCTTAATTACGGAGTATGATAAAAAAAAAGACACAAACCTTACTCCTCTCATCACAGACAATGGAGCAAAAACAACAGGGCAATAGTTTGAATATACCACTATTTAAACAAGCATGGAAATCCAAGGTATCCTTTAGCCCATCTCTGAGTACTTCTAAAATCCAATGGCGATAAGATCTGTTAAAGAGACAAAATAGTATTTTATCACAGAACATGTTTACCACTTTTAAATCAGACAACTTAACAATGAATATCACTTTAACATAACTTGTCTAAATATGTATTTTTATTTTACTATTCAACTACCAATAAAATCAACAAATTTCAGAACTTTATTACTATTTATAGCATTTAGCTGCCTACCTACAGACAGCTACATGCAAACTACCACCAGCAGACTGAAATCAGCCCATGAGAACATTTTATAAAACTTGCAAAGCTTGGATGAAAAAGCAATCCATGATATTTAGCACAGGCGATTTAAAAAACTTTCTGGTGAAATTTAGATGCTAAAGCATTGATTCGACTTTTGTGATTAAACAATTTTTTTAGTATGATCCTATGTAAACTCTTATCTGGCCTATTAGAGCACTTATAACTTCCAATGCCAAAGCATGCACAACATCAAATGGTGCCCATCACATAAAAAGTTCAGATATACCTCACCTAATAGAAAAGTTTTATCTTTAAGATTATATGATACAATAATGAATTCAACAACTATCTCCATTTTCACTTTCTCACACAAAGTATGGTATTCATGAAAAAATTCAAATTCTAGATACTGATGAAAATACATGTTTTAGCTACCCTGAGTTGAAAAAGTGATTTTATCAATTCCATATGCTTGTACTCTGATGTCTGTCACCTGTATGTGTCTCTGTTCCAAGCCAAAAGAGATAAAACAAAAAAGGCAAAATAAAAAATTCTTCTCACTAACAGTAGCAGCATTGTTGCCCGATCTATCTATACAGTAAAACCTCTACCTTACGAACCCCTTTATAGCGAAGACCTCCGAATAACGAACAATTGACGGGGTCCCGCCAAACTTCTATACAAAATCCCTAATTATAACCTCTTTACTACGAACTTCCGTACTACGAAAACTTCTGAACAACGAAAGAAAAAGACGTCACTTCCGTTTATATTTACCTCTTTAGAACGAAATTTTGCTCGCTAAACATTTTTTTACGTACGGAAAACGATTGAAAACAGTCGCCAACGCGCCAATTAGCATTAAGCTTACAACAAGCCAATCATAGCACGTTTTCTATCATGATGACGTATTTCCTGTGTTTCTGGCATTCTCGCGCCAGTGACAATCTCGTCCGAGAGTTGTAGTGATGCCGCTATGCATGCTTTTAGGGAAGTGGAGTCTGCCGTTTCCCGAGAATTCACAAAGAATTTGAAACAAAAAAATAGATTCGTTTATTATAAAATGTTGATGTATTTTAAATAGATCTTTTAAAAAAGTGTTGTATTTGAAATCATTCCCGATTAAATTAATCCCCTAATCCATTTAAAGGGAATTTTAACGAAAGATCGTAGCAATGAGGTATGTATCGTGGTGAGGTGGTTCCTATACACTTTTTTGTGATAGTTAATTTATTCGTCAGAGACGGAGCTGGAGTGTTGTTAAGAAGGTTAGTGAAAAATATTGATTGGAGTCTTAATTTGGAGTGCCAATGACAGTTAGTGCTTTCTTATGAGGAAAATGCTGCTTTCATTCATTTCGTTTTGAAATATTTGCAACCCGTGCCGTGGTGGTTAAATACTAGTTTATTAATTGGTGTTAAGAAGTGGCGTTGCTGTCAATATTTTTTATAAACTTAGCGACTCAACAGATGCTTTAGGATAGGCTCAGCGAGTATCACACATTGCAACCTCGAAAAAAGTCGCATAATAAAAAATTGCAGATGTTTTCGTGCAGAACCTGCCAATCAATGCTAGAAAAAATAACATTGCATTTCCGAGTTATTTGGTGCTTGCCACTGTCAAACATTGCAAAATGAGATGAATGAAAGTGGCCCTTTTTCCCATAAGAAAGCATTGTATCGTCGGAGCTTCAAATCAATATGGCCGATTATTAAACATTGAGGGCGCGTTTTGAATATCGTCCACTTATGTGATACTTTTTCCTGAAAAGATGTAATGGGCATAATTTAGTAGAGTTACTCCGTTTCTGAGCATATGCATTCATTTGGATAGCCCTGTTGCTCCCGTATAATCTAACAGGCAATGTGCCCCTGAAGTTATTTAACGCCCAATAACCTCCGATCAACGAATTTCCGAATAACGAATAGACGAAAAATTGGGTCCCTTGATATTCGTTAATGAGAGGTTTTACTGTATCTCTTTCCATGCCATAGAAAACTTGAAAGTAGTTTGCCTGTATTATCTGATTCAAGTTACACTGGTTCTAGCCTAACAAACAATGCTTCCAATTGGAAAAGTTTTTGTAAGATTTTACAAAGAGATGAAACCTTTTTAAAATAAGGAAATTTAGATTTGATGAAATGAACAACAAACCAATTCAAGAATAAGCAGTAAAATATTTATTTTTTATTTATTTATTTTAAACATCAATGTCACAAGTTGACTAAAGCCAGGTGGCGATGACTGCTACACTATAGGACCCACAAATCACTTGACTTATACATTAATTGAAATTAAATTTAATAAATAAATAAATTGAACTGAATTGAAAAGAACTGAAAAAGTACTAATCTCAGTTATCTGCAATAACCACAATAAAGTTATGAAAAACCAGGCATGCGTTTTGGCTTGAATATAGTCACCTTCAGTGATAATTCACCAAAAGTACATTCTAAAAGCCATAAGATTAGATTGATAATTTTCTAGTGAATCAAACATCCAATTAACATAAACTGAGGCCTCAAAAGTGATACTAAGGCATTCAAAATTTAGGTATGCAAAAATAGTGCAAAATATTTTTAAAAAATACTTACCGAGATTTCTCGTCAAAACTATTGAATAACCTGAAAAATTCTGGCACTACTGCCAAATCCAATGCAGGCTTCGCCAGAAAGTAATTGTGCAAAGGAAAGAACATAATATGCTGAGGCTGAGTCATCACAAGAGATGCCTTTGCAAGAAATATAGCCACAACTGGAGGTAACTGAAGACTTGTAACATCTGCATTCTTAGAGTAGGCAAGAAGGCCAAATCCATTGCGTAAAGCATCAATAAAATTCATCCATAATTTTTTCTCTTTATTAAGCCTTAAAAAAAGAAAAAAATTATTTTGTGACATCATAGGTTAGTGAGAGGAAAGCCTTAAATATTTTAATTCTACTTTAAAAAGGTTCAGCTAATCCAGGAAAACTTGAACAAATTTAAAGAGGAAAAACTGACTCATCAATTACAACATATTGGTAGCTCTCACTCTGCAAGCATTGGGGTCTTAAGGTATGAGCATATAAAACAAATTCATTCACACATGATAGTAGTACGTATTTTGTGTAAAAAGTATAGTAAAAGCCCATTAAACTGACACCTGCTCCACCAGCAAACTCGCATGACTCACAGCTGTGATCCCTTCATGTTCCCTAGTCTGCCAATAGATTTTCACATAGTTGTCACTGGCATTATATACCATAAAACTTGTAATATGGCATCTGCTGTTCTCTGATGTTCCCTAGTCTACCTCAAGTTGTCTAATTAGGGTCGGTTCTAAGGTTTTTGTGGGGTTTGCGAAGGAAAATTTCATCACCTCTACTTCTAGCTTAACCAACTACAGATACCCCTCAATTTACACATTATCCCATGATACAGTTCATTTAGCTCTAAAATAGAAATTTAAATATGTTTATAAGTGGAATACATCCAGTAGCAACCCCAAGTCAGTTCCTCAGAAGCCTCTGCCCAAGTGCGGTGGCACATGTTGCAGGACAGGCCCTCGCAATAGACATGATGTTAAAGCAAAATTTGTGCCTAGGTTATTAAAATTAATTTGAAGCATTACATATATGTCACCTCAGAATGCATCAAAAGTCAGGAATAAGGTCAGAATAGTGCAGGAAAACAAACAATTGGTTTATTTTAATTGCAAAACAAATGAACTCAGAACTTAAATAGCTCAAACACTAATGCGGCAGATAGAATGAAGTTAGCTTTTTGCTGAGAAGATTGAAATCCTTTCCAAAAAAATTCCAATTAGCAAGCAAGAAGAATAAATGATTTGTGCTAATATAAGTGCTGTGACAATTTATCTGAGGTAAAGTAAAAATCATTCATAGTTGTGCCCTTCATCTCTTCACAAGATTTGCTAATAATTTGTATTGCATGTGCATTATCCAAAATAAGAAGTGCTTTGTTTGAGAAATTCTCTTCCTTACAGTAGCATTCAACAGCGGGCTTAAAGTGATGCACAAACCAAACTGGAAATAGAGCTAGTGTCACTCATGCCTTCTTATTTGCCTTCCAAATAGCTGGCAGCTTATTTTAGTCACATGCTTTCAAGACACGAGGATTCTCAGCATGATATGCGACCATGGGCTTTAACTTGAAATTCCCAGACACACTGGCAACCAGAAGCAATGTTAAACAGTCTTTCGCAGACTTAAATCCAGGTGCTGTTTTCTCTGCTTTTGAAATAAAGGTTCTTTTGGACATTGTTTTTCAATAAAGCCCAGTTTCATTTATGTGAAAAACCTGTTGGGGCAGGCATTTCTCATCCTCGATAATTGTCTTCAAAATCACAGCCGATTCCTTGTCTGCACCTGCAGCCTCCCCAGTAAGTTTCAAATTAATAGGTTGACTACACTTAAAAAAATGGTGAAACCAACCATTACTTGCTTACTGAACCACCTTCACAAAGAGACCTGTAGAGCAGTGTTTCCCAAATGGTGTTCCGCAGAGTCCTAGGGTTCCGCGAAGTGCAAATAGGGGTTCCGCGAGAAGAGCAAGATGCAAAGGCGACAACCGGCTGTCTTCCGAAAGGGAGAGCCGTGCACGAGCCCTTTCTTTGGAATTAATAACGGTCCGGGCCTGGATTTTAAAATGACTGGTATATTAGGGTTTCCAAGGCATTTATACTCGATAGGATTTTTCTTTAGGATGTATTGGAAGTAAAGTAGCCTTTCGAGATGTCAGATTTAAATACATCCGCACCATGCCACTTGTGGTCACATGACGCCCCTCCAAGTTCGGTATTACAGCAGGAGCGACCACATAACAATGTAATTTATACGCTTGAGACATTTTATGTTATAATTGCCCTGTTTATAATTGACTCCAGTCTCTCCTACCTCTTGAAAAAGAAAATAATTCTAAACCTTACAATTTTCCTAGTTTATGAAGTGACATCAGTAATCGCAGAGTAAAAGTCACATCGCTCTCCTACAGCTATTTCCGTAATAATGAATGAAGCTTATTAGCATTTTTACTTGCAAAATATTTTTAATTATGTAGCTTTATTTGCTTCAATCGCGTATTTGGAATTTTTTATGGGAAACTGTTCTAATTTTGGTAGAAAAATATCCACAAAATCCAGATCTTTTCATCACTATGCGGGAAATCTTCACTCAAACATCGCCTTTTCATGAAGAGGCAAGTTTTTAATTTAATGAATTATTTAGTCTGTGCCGCTCTCAAACAATAATGTCTCACGTCGAATTCACGATCTCGCTAATGATGTCGAGAAGGAGCTCATTTCTAGGCTATGAATATGTGATGCATATTCATTACAGTTAGACGAATCCACTGACGTTGCATCTTTTGCAGTTTTATTTGAATTTGTGCGTTATGATTTTGATAAATCTATTGAAGAAGACTTGATGTTATGCAAAATTTTGAAAACCAACACGACAGATGAACACATATTTAACTGTATTGGTCACTTTATGAAAGCACATGGAAGAAGCTGAGGAAAATGTGTTGATGTCTGTAGTGATGGCACCAAAGCAATTGTAGGAACAGTATCTGGCGCTGTAAAAACTGTAGCACCAAACAGTCAGCGCACAGCCCTGCTTCTACATACGGAAGTCAGGTGGCTCTCGCGAGGCAAAGCTCTAGTTAGATTATTTGAGTTGCGTCAAGAGCTCTCCCCATAATTGCTGAATGACAAATTTCAACTAACTACCGTATTGACCCGAATATAGTGCGATTTTTTTTCTCAATATGCACCTTTGAAAGTCGCATTCGCACTATATTCGAGTACTTGTTACATTCGTACTATATTCAAATACTTGTATCTTTAAAAAATAACTGCGTATCGGCGCGTTTCAGCGCATATTTTTATAATTGCTACATTGTAAGTGAATTGGACGTTCATGTTACAATACTACATTGTACAAATATACTCGGTAGGGGTCTGAGGAGATCATTCGTACTATATTCAAATACTTGTATCTTTAAAAAATAACTGCGTATCGGCCCGTTTCATGACGCGTGTTTCAGCGCATAATTTTATAATTGCTACATTGTAAGTGAATTGGACGTTCATGTTACGATGCTACATTGTACAAATATACTCGGTAAGGGTCTGAGGAGACTTGAAAATAAATCAAGGTCAAATTGCAGCAACCACAGCACAACTTCACGCAGGGTCGCGACACTCAACGTTAGAAAACGAGGACCGTCTAAACGTGGCGTCACATTACCCCCCTTTAGTACATAATTCATGAGTTTACAGGTAATTTAAATGTGCAAAATAGAGAAAATTAAATGTTTTTCGTCTTTTTCTAAAATTCCTTTCAAAATACTTGGGGTCGCACTATATTCGGGGTCGCATTATATTCGGGCTAATACGGTAATTGTCTAACAAATTTTCGTGGTTATCGATAGTTGCGTATCTTGCAGACATCTTTACAAAATAATGTAACTATTTTTAATTCGAAAGATAAAATTTTGTCATTGTCACGGAGCTACAGTTTAAGATATCGTCATTTGTACAAAACCATTTTGATTGTTTTAAAAAACTAAATGATTTCTTTGAAGAAAACAAATGCAAACTTGAAGAAGTAGTTCAAAGAAACATTGTAGATCATCTTCGCAATTTACACAGTAATATCAGTAAATATTTTCCAAACATCAATGACAACAATAGCTGGATTTGAAATCCATTCAGTATAACAGAACCAGTAAGATTATCTGCACTACATTATGAAAATCACTTCAGATGTCCAATTAATACAAACATTTAAAGAAGTTTCTCTGATTACATTTTGGGGTAGCTTATGTCATGAATATTCAGGCTTATCAAGACGGGCAATTTGAGAGTTCTTACCATTCGCCAGCACATACTTATGCGAAACAGGGTTCTCGAAATACACAGCAACAAAAACAAAATATACAAATCGACTAAATATGCCCGATATGCAAATCCAACTTTCCAGCATTAAACCAAACATAAAAAGAATTTGCCAAAATAAAAAAAACTCACTCTTCGCATTGAAAATGGCAAATGTAATGTAAACAATCTTTCAGTTTTATCCTTTGTTCATATTATACCTTTTGGTTCATATTAAATATTTTGTTCATATAAACGATTTTTGTTTTTAAATTTATGAAAATAAACGAAATGTTGATCACGTGACCTTTTTTTATTATTATCTTTACTTATTTGTGCTTTAATTTTCATCTTATATAAAGGATACTATTTTGGGTTCCGCAACTTCTCTTTCGAGTTGCAAGGGTTCCATAGCCAAATTAAATTGGGAACCGCTGCTGTAGAGAGACAGCCTTTTCCATTATCACAAGCAAGCTTAGAGGCAAATGTTTCTACACTTGGTCATCAATTCAAAGGTTAAGCAGCTATTCCATTTTAACAATTGCTGGATTCTTATTCACAATTGTCAACCGAGATTCGATAAAAGGCATAGCCGATTTAGCACAAGTCTTTTATTTTTTCCCTATTCTTAAAAATTGTGAGCACTACTGTTGGGAGAAGTTTCAACACAGCTGAAATTTCAGTTCCACATTGTCTTAACTTGAAGCATCTTATCACATTGAGTTTTGTCTTCAACATAATGGCATGGTTAGATTTCACAAGATCCTTTTTAGATGTGATATTTTTAAAGAAATGTTGTCCTATTTGTAAATAACTTCTTTGTAAAAAAAATATACTGTATTTCTTAGCATATAAGATGCACCCCGGTTTTTTAGAAGATTTTCAGGAAAAAAGTATTTTGGTTCACCAAGGCATTTAAGAAGGACCATGCCGTGTATCATTTCCAGCCGTGATTAAGGCCCTTTCAGATGGCAGAATGAGTCGCCGGAGACCAGTCTCCCAGTGACAGGAGACTGCAAAAGACTTGGAGGAGACCAGTCGCCCATGGTATCATAGAGGGGGCCATTGCTAGAGAATTGCAAAAAAAGAAAAAAAAGGAGAAGAAAGTTGTGGGTCCACCCTATTATATGTGACAGACGAAACAAAGGCATATTTTGGACAATCCTTGAAGACCTGAAGCAGGACAATCTTAAATTCTTTAATTATTTTAGAATGTCTATCGAATCATTTGTCGAGTTGTACGATAGCTTGAAACACTCTCTACAAAAAGAAGACACAAATATGAGGAAATATATACCTGCCAGGAAGAGATTAGCAGTAACATTAAGGTAATCATGACATTTTATTAAACTACTTCTTTTTGACAAATCAAATGCATGGTGTGCATGGTCCCATTTCTATCTTTACATATATATTTATTCTCAAGTGTCCATCTATCTGTCATGGTACTAAAGAGCTGAAACTTTCACAATCGTTAAAACTCCCGAGGTGGTCCCTAGAAAAATCAAACATCCAGAAACTCCGGAAGACGATAATACTTTCCCATCAGTTTACACGGAATTTTCGATTTTTCAAGGTGCAAGATTTTTTTCCTTCATAACCTCGAAGTTTTTGAGACTCTTTCATGCATCAGTCATGCTCTGACAGATATATGAGAGTATGGGCATGGGAAAGTATGGCGCTGGTTACGAAGAGCTAATGAACAGAACACAAACAAACCAAACAAGATTGCTCATATCTATTAGTAGTGACCTTTCTAAGTGCATCTAAAAGACATTCTTATTTTTTACACAAAATTAAACTATTAAGGAAATTAAAATACATTTTTAATCTCTATAGTTTTACAGTCATATTCATAATGTTTGTAATCGATTCATAGTATATATTTCTCAAATAGTAGAGCCGAAGGGACATTTACGGATTTTTAAGAATCCAGTTTATGCTAAGACGAGCTTTCTTTCGGCAAAAAGATTGTATGAGAGGAAAGAAAATACGGACTAGTTTTTGAGAGGTTGGTCACACTCGTTCACACTATGGGTCCATGTGGTGTTCTTCATAACACTCCTGAGTATGATGAATTGTGTGCGAGAGTGTGTGGTAGAGCCAGAGAGAGGGAAGGGCCGCTCAGAGACGGGGCTGCGCAGTCATGAGAAAGAAGAAGAGATAACAAACCATTTGACCTGTTTACGAATACCTTGACCATGGTATTAAAATGGAGTTGGAGGCAACAACAAAAATCTTGCATGCCTAATAAAAGCAATACTATTACGCTAATCATGTGTGCTCGGCAAATGATATTCTATTCGCCGAGCGATATTGTAATATTTTATAAAAATATCACAACGAAAACAATTAGATATAATCACAGTAGTTTTATTGTAATTGTTTAAAAATTTCATGCAAATCCATTGAATAGAAAAAAGATAAAAATAATTGTCTCCATACTTCAAAATCCCAACTTCTGTTTAAATGTCCTCCCTACCTAACAATTTTTGTATCCTTCAGATTAAATATTGAATTTTTATAAACATTTAATGAACTTGGACCAAAAAGCATATTTTAAGTATCTTATTTCTTTATTTAATTTTCTTAGAACAACAAGGACTGAAGCTTATGACCTCAAATGCATTTTTCCATCCTTGATAAAATTTCAAATCACAATCTTTAAAATCTTGCAAATACTGATAGGAAATCATTTTGTCATACAATCTAAAGAGTTCAGAATAACTATTTTAAATTAAATACTGCAATTTCCCACTAAATATTTATTAATGAAATGACCTGGGTTTCATTAAGAAATTTTAAGAGGAAAATTACAGTATTTCATTTAAAATAGTATGGATATATTCCTCTATGTTACACCAGAAACACTTGATTTAGTTCAGAATAAACCTGACAGGTGATGAGTATACGTTCCACTACTGATCATAACAGACATTTTACGCCAATTTCAGTGTTTATTCCACATTGAAAATGGAAGAGGTTGTATGCTGTGAAAGCTATTAATATTTTTTCAATACAAAGTAAATATTTATATCCATAAAAATTTACTACATACCTCCCTGTTTCAAGATGGGAATAGAAGCGTGCCATAACATGCATTGCAGCAGCTCTGACTTCATTTTCATAACTTCCCAGGGCAGCCAAAATCAAAGCAAAAGCTCCCGACTGGACAACTCGGTAAACCTTTACCGGATTTTCAGGTGCAAGGATATGACTCAACAGCGGAAGGTAGAAAGCGGGATCATACACATCAGAATCAGCAGAATTTACGTCAAAGGAAACCTGTTAAGTGGGAATTCCATTAATAGGATTCATTAGTATTAATAATTTGCCAAGCAGACAAAAAAAGACTTCAAGAGTGCAAAAATAAATTAAAATATGTTGAGAGTTGCAAGATTTTTCTAATCCCTAAATGCTGTCTGACATATGCTGTATACCTGGAGCAGTGGTAATCTTTATATTTTTCCTTACTAGATTAAAAAATATCTTTAACATCCTGATACAGTAAAATATCACGATTTTGGCATTCACAAATCCAGAATTCTCAAAAATCTGACACTTTTGGAGAATTTTATCTTTGAAAAAAATTTCAATAATACAGAAATTATTCCATTACTCTGATCCTTCATCAAATCCCATTGTTATGCCAGCCATATGAGCTTCAGGCTATGCCTACTTAGGGCAATATTTAGTGAAATGTATACATTCATCGTGATTATGTGTTTTTCGATAATGTTATTGTTACTTTTATTCAATTTTACCATTAAATGTCTACAAAAAAGTAGACTGACGAGGATATGTATCAAATGGCCCAGTAATTTGTGAATAAAACTAGCCCAAGAGCCCTCCCATCACTCTAGTAGCAGAGAGTGGATCAAATCCTATTTAAAACCAAATAATATAACGGAGAGAATATTTTCTCATGGAAAAGATTTTATTGAAAAAAATAATATACAATTTTCAAGATTCCGGTCTGGTGATTTATATGGCCAGTCTGCCCCTGGGTGGCAGTAAATCAAGGTACAAGCTTTTATTCTGCACCCTCAGCATTCTTGCTTAGACGCTTGCTTTTGTGTGACATTCCTACAAACAATGAAGAGCACATAGTCCTGAATCACATTTTCCTCATCTGAACATAGTATGCACATGTCAAAACATTTATAGGTATTCTCTGGGTACGCAGGGAAGTTCAAGGTTAAAAGTAGTAAAGGAAAAGAAAATTTACTATATTTGTGTACTATATTAAAAAAAGGTGAGTAATGTAGTACTGGATGTTACATTAACCTTTAAACGCCGGATTTATTTTGGAGAATTTGTGTTCATTTTATGGAAAAATGATGTATCTCATGAATTATTGATATTAAAATGTTCAAATAAAAAGTATTTTATTGTAAAAATAATGAAAAATTGCATACTTTTGTTTTGTAGGGGAAATAAACATGTCGAAAGAATATTATGAAAAATATACATCCGTGAGGTATTTAATTTTGTGTGCTTTGCTGTTTAGTTAAAATACATTTCATATCAGAAAATTTCTTTTTCCTGATCTCAGAGTTTAATGGATAACTAGTATTAAAATGTCTTTCAACATTACTTTTCTTTGAAAGTGCGACACAAGCATTGCACAATAAACAAACAAACTTTCCTTTCAAACCAATAAAACAGAATTGTTCTTCCCAATCAACATTGAAGTATTATGTCCTTTGACTCTTATTACTCATAATGGGGATGAAATTTTCTACAAATGAATTAATAAACACAACACACTGAATATTGGGAAAATATCAGAAATATTGTGAATTGTTGGTCAATTTAAATTGATTTATGTTTAACCAATGAAGAGGAAAATGAGCTATCACTGGCTGATATTGTAAGAGACGAAGAAAAATCTCCCAAACCCTGTACTTTGTATACTAAGCGAAGAACGGAACTCCGAAACCAATGACTCACAACAATAACTTGAGGCAAGTTATGCTACAAGTTGGAGGACAGAACTCCGAAACCAACGACTTTTGACAAAAACTTGGGAGTTTCATGCGACATAGGGAAATAGCTTTCCTGTATCGAGTGCCTACCTCCAAATAGCCTGAACCGGCTAACGGAGCTATAGTACATGACAGGTTGAGAACAAGGATCTCAGTTAGCCTTGCACCTGTAATAGCAATTGAAGGTGACAGGACACCTTCACCTAGCATATACTAGGGGCGGAGAATTCCCTATCTTTTCGTACAGTTTGTACGAGAACGTTTGTATGAATTGTCAGCACAGACACGGCAATCACACAAACACGATAGAGGCTTCTCCTACTCTCGGTGAGTAAACTGCAGGTTTGGTGGAGCCAGTCATTACCGGTTTCCTTAATCAGCTTACCAGCAAAGCTGCAAAGCTACAAAGCTGTCATTAGCAATTTAATCAATAATTTGCGTTTTGCCCATCGGCAAGTGTTAGGCAGCGAGGCAGGCTGTGAAGCCGTTCTCAGTTGCCTAAGTCATCTGCATTTCATAAGAGAAGGGAGGAGAGAAACCCAGTGCCGACATTAGCCTACTCTTGCGAAATACACCTGGGGGCAAACTGCTTAACATCCCTTCCGAAGGACGGAGTGTTGATTTGTGCGATCTCCTCAATATTTCTCATTGTCTCATTTTCTCATCCTCGTCACCTAACACACAAATAGAGGGCCGGAATCATAAGGTGAGGCCATCACCCAAACCACACCGCCAGATCCCTCCTATGAAAAAAACTCTGTTAATGACAACAATGTCTTTATCCAACAATGTATGTCCCCATTCTGTTCGCTTATAAGTCCTCACCTTGACGATGTTATTTTGTAACAGATATACGATTCGGCTTGGTGTAATAAGATTGAGATGTTGGTTACAAAGTTCTATTCTTCATCTTGTTCCGCAACTTATTGGTCTTCTGAGAGTTTTCCGTAATTGTTCAACTTGAGTTCTCTTTTTGGCTGGCGGGCGACACACAAATGTCTTGCGGTCGCCGCGTTGCCGACCTCTGTTCTAGATGGTAGGGAAATGGGTAGCTGAGAACTTACTTGGATGAATTCCAAAAGAGGACTAAAATTTCTGAGCACCTGTGAATCATGACTGATGAAATTGTAAGCATTTTAAAAAATAATAAAAAAGCCGAAAGGTTTGTCTTTTAGTACTCTCCAAGTGTACAGAATAATGATAGCTTTCCAGGAAGGCCTGCCATCCGGAAGGTGTTACCCTTAAAAGAAAGTGTCAACTGCAAGATGTAGCTTCTGATGGCTGGGCATTTAAATGCTGTGTTCATATAAATTGCATCATTTTACATTAGATTACATTTTATGAGAACTATAAACAATAGAGCATTCGAGTAAAATGAATAAGATAGAAAAAGGTTGTACAATCCAATGAAATTCCTTAGGTTTGAAAACAAATTAAAAAAAATAAAACTCTTAAAAAACACTCGAAGCAAAAGTCTAAGGAATTGAGATACTTACTACTGGTCTGACAACTCAGAATTGAATGCAAGTGATATTTTTCAAAGACATTTTTATTTGCAAATTAAAATAAAATGCTTGCCAAAGAGGGACTAATTCTGAAACTCTGGAGACTTTTTGCTTCGAAGAGAGACTTCTGATGCAACTGCACACATTTGGTGGTGTAGGTCTGGTTAGGAAGTATTTGACCAACATAATGTAAACACTAAATATGGTCTCTAACAAAAATATCAAGCAATTTTATAATTCAAGCAGAAAATTGTAGTATTTTTAGTGATTTTCATATATAATTGTTATCATGAACTTGGTTAACACGACCACATGATTTTATTCACCCTTGGAGTTCATTTTAACGAGGGTTTTATGTATATACAGATGGTCCTCTACTTACGAACATCAGACTTCCCAACACCTGCACTTACGAATGCCCACACATATGAATATCGATCTCCCAACCATCTTTGAACTGAAGGGAGTTCTGGGCTTACAAACTGACCGAGTCTTCTAGACTTCCGTGGTTAACAGTGTCACACGTTTTCTCGTTCTTACAGTTTGCATCCCACAGCATGAGTTTGTTCTTAGTATTTGTTCACAGCTTCCTGCTTTAACATCCCTATCACGCTTCTCTGTGCATTTACTGGTATATTTTTGCATTAGTTTTGTGTTCCAACGTACTTTTGAGTGTATATACACTGTAATCCAAGGTGTCTCTCTCTTTGCGCCTCATTGTGTAATTTTATTACATTTACTTTCGTAATTAATTGTGCGCTTCTTTTTGTTACTTAGTGCTATTTTGTTGTTCATCATGCATTTTTCTGTGTAATTACTTAGTACTTTTGTTCTAATGATGGCTGATAAGAAAAAGAAAAAAGAAAGTGATGGTGCTCCTTCATGCAAAAAAGGGCAATGACATTTGAGGTGACATTAGATGTTATTAAGAGGCATGAAAAAGAAGAGCTGAATTTATTAAAAAATTCGCCAATATTATTAAGGAAGCATCAAGTGTTTAATGTTGATGAAACCAGACTGTTCTGAAAAAAGATGCCCGAAAGAACATACATATCTAAAGAAGAAAAAGTATGACTTGATTCAAAGCAGCAAAGGAACGGTTAATCCTACTGAAGCCTTTCCTTGTGTTCCACTCAGACAACCCCAGAACTCTAATTTCTCGCTGTTTTTGTACCAATTTCAAGTAAATTATAGGAGCTCAGTTTCGAACCTAACACACGTATATTACATTAATCCTTATAGAGATATTTGTTTTGAGTACCGAATGAATGACCTATGAACAAACTCTAGGAACGTAACGCATTCATAAGTTGAGGACCATCGTTATTAAATTTTGTCTTTTGAGGTAATGATTCACAAAACTATGCCAGCATCAAGAGGTTAACAATAAGGCCACTATTTAAAACATATGATATAATTAATCATTTATATTTTCATTATATGTAACGAATGTACCAAAAAAAAACAAAGCTTCAGCTGTTAAAGAGCAAGCAAGATTTTTCTGAATTGAAAAATACTCCTGAAATACCATGAAAATCAAAAGAGATTATTGCTAACCTAGATGAATTCTAATGTCTACTTAAGGGCATTTTTTTATAACATATGTAAGACACAAGAGAGATATCAATCTTAAAGCCATGAAGTAAACCAGTATAGGTGTGTTTTCAGCTTTCAATGCAAATACAGTAAAACCCCTTATTTACACTTTTCTAAGGACCTGGGAAAAAAGTGTAAATTGCAGGAAATGTAAATTGCGGGAAAGTGTAAATTGCGGGAAAAGGAAAAATAGCTCAACTGATTTTACTTTTAAACTCGCTCATTTGTTACAGTAAGACTAACAATAAAATCAGTGATAAAAGAGCTAAGTTTATAAATAGTATATCTATTTATTCATTTACTTAACCATCACACTTTTTAATAATAGTAATATTAAAATATATGCCGAATTAAAATACTGGTATAGTATGCTTGGGTTTCCATTACATTCTCCATATTATACTTGTCTGGAAAATTGTACATAGACATACATAGGTATATTTACTTCAGGAACATCATACATTTTCGAAGCTTGAATAGTGTTCGTTTTCTTCACCTCTTGAGCTACGACTATTTTAAAATTCATATTATAACTTCATCGGATTCCTCTGTTAACGTGAGATTTGGAAGAACCTTTTTTCTCAACATGATCAACATCAACATTTAAAAAATAACAGATGGGTAAAAACTCGATCAAGTAGGTAGAGAGAATACGCTGACGCACTGATAGCTTCAGCATTATATTTAGGACAATATGGTAATTTAAATTACAACAAATTACTAATTAACTTCAATTTAATTACAAACTGTGGGAGCCAAGGGGCAGAATTTGATTGGAAAGGGTAAAAACATGATAGCGCCAAACTTGAACATCTTTTCAATAGCATTCATACTTGGTTCGAAAAGTAAATAGCATAAAGAGTATTTCCGTATCTAGGTGCGTTGTTTATGCTCTGTTAGTGTGATTTACATATGAGGTTTTGAAGTTTTCACCCAAAAGAGTTCATACGTATTTCCGTCTCTAAGTGCGCTGATCCTGAGTAGCATCCAGTAGCATCTGCTAAAGCGAGTGCGATGAGTGCTGTTTTGAAAAGAAAGAGTTTATATTTCTGCCTTTAGGGGCGCTGTTCCTACTCGGCTGCCGTTTTCGAAATCTTCATCCATAAGAGTTCTGATTTTTTTGCAAAGCTAAGCCGAAAAATGATAAAAACTCTTGGGAATCGCATGCTAAATTCTTTTTTAAAATCGGAAATTCTAACGTAAAATGGCGCGAATAGCGGGAAAACTTAAAATGATATAGTGTAAATACAGGGTTTTACTTACATTGGAATCATAGGAAAATTGACGGAACCCAAATAAAATGTTGTAAATAGCGGGAAAACATACATTCCAATAACGTAAATACATGTTTTTACTGAATTTTAATAACTATTATGAGAAAAGATTTCTGTTGTAGAACTGATTTGAGCTGTCAGCAAAGTGGTGAACTTGTATTTCAAATACTGCAGTAACTGACTAGATACCTCTTTAACATTAGAAAAATAGCACTCACTGTTTATTTTTACTTGATGCATGTTTCACTGATAATGTTCATATTAAACAACAATAGCCAAATGACAGGAGATATAGTTTAAGCTTTCTAACATTGGAATAATGCTCACCTCAGCCTTAAGACCTCTGTGAATGGGAAAATTGCTAATAGTTCTCTCCACTAGATTGAGATCTATAAGATCTAAGACCTGATCAGCTTTAGGCTGCCTTAAAACTGAGAAGGCAGAAAAGGCAGTAGACTTCACTTTGGTTTTTAATGAATAAAAGCTTGCTGCCATTTCTCCCCATAGGTAAGGACTAAACTGCTGGAAGTTTAAACCATCTGAGTCCAACATTTTTAGTAACTGTGAGAAAAAAGAATACAATTAATAAGGCATGGAATAAAACTGGTAGTAAAAAAAATAAATTGGCAGTAGAAAAAATTAAATTACAGTATTAAAAAGATAAACTGGCAGTATTCAAGCAGCAGTAAGGAAAGCGAAAACTAGCAGTATTTTAATGCAAGGCAGTAAAAATGAATAAAATGGTCCCAAACCCCCACTTTCTTAAGGCTGAGCAAAATGTTCCTTTGAGGAGGAACAAAAACACTTCAACCAACTTACCCAATTTGGTGAGGGTGAGCAAAATGTTCCTCCATGCAATAATTTCCCAAAACAAAATGTTCCTTTGAGGAGGAATGAAAAACACTTTAACCAACTTACCCAACCCGGTGAGGACAAGCAAAACGTTACTCCATGCAAACATTTCACTTTCTTTACTGCTGCTTGAATACTGCCATTTTATTTTTTTACTGCCATTTTATTTTTCTACTGCCAATTTATTTTTTTGCTTGAGAAATTCCACCGGCAAAATATTTTTTTTTACTGCTCAAATAAATTGTAGCGAATCAATAATTATAATTAAGGTAAAAAATACAATACATCAGTAGATATAAAGTTTTGAACCAACCTTCAGAATAAGTAAATCACATCTTCCCAAAGTTGCACTATAGGAGCTCAGTAAAACAGGAATCAAAGAAGTAGACAAATTTGTAGGATTTTTCTCTATTAATACAAGTAAAACCTCCAAAATTTCACCTGAAATTTGAAAATACTTTATTAAAATTCACACCCCTCTTTTCCCTCAAAAATGCTGGGATTCTTACCTAAATAAAGACCCATTTCTTTATCGAAAGAGTGTCTCCCCCACCCCTTACTAATAGGGAACATGGATCATTGTAAACACAGATGACCCAAAAACGTTGACTTTTGTAAACTGTTTGTTATTTTGGTTATGTGGTTCCTTTATATGTTATAATATGTATTTTTGTCTTTATGTTAGTTATTTTTTGTTATATTATTTGTTGTGTGTCCATTGTAATAGACCTTGTGCTATTTTTGGACTTTATTAAATAAATAAATAAAACATTGGTTTAGCAAACCTTTTGGGGGCCCCAGTGCAAAATCCTTTTTGGTACCTCATGTGATTCTTTTTATTTAAAAAAATAACAACTCTTCAATGAGAAACCAACTTACTATACATGATAAGATCACAACTATGCAGCTTTCAACGTAATATACCTATCCTTCACTTTACATGGTACTACTTGATTTACACAGTTTTGGTTTTACATTGTCAAGAAAACGCGAACATCCCTTAATTTACACAGTTTGGGTTTTTCACAGTAAAGAAAATGTGACCATTTCTCGATTTACACTGGATCTCTGTTGGTAAAAATGTTGATGACACTGAAGATGACAGTGACTGAGGACAAATTTATTGAAGTTTTTGTTAAATTTCTTTTTTCAATTTTATAATTAAATGCATTTCCTTGCTAAACAATTTTTTTATACATTCAATTTTGAATTTTCCCGTTTTTATTTAGTTTAATATGCATTATTTTCTCTAATGTTTACTCTATCATTACATGCAAGTTCAATTTTTTTTATGAATTTTTTTTATTTAATGTAAAGGTTCATTTATGTAATGCTTACATTATTATTAAATCCAAATTCAAATTTGATAAATACATATATACTTATATATATATATATATATATATATATATATATATATATATATATATATATATATATATATATATCAAATTTCCAAAATATGCTTTATATTAAAATAAATAGGAACCTAGCCCACAATTTTATATTGTGTTATTTTTGATTTACACAGCGATTTTTGAGAATGCATCCGTGTAAATTGAGGAATGGTTAACCAATAAGTTTAAATTATTTTTATGATTTTCACCAGAAACATTGCAATAACTGAGAACAATCACCTGTTGCAATTTCTTGAAAAATGGAAAAATTACAATGTCGGGGATCCTCTTATATAAAGGATCTGTAATGGTTAAAAATGCGATGTACATTCAAAAAGTTCCCGGAATCGCGCGCTGGTATTTAAATGGTTTGCACTACGGCTGTAAGATTTCGTGAGGCGCTGACATCGACCTTGGTGCGCATGCAAGCCAAGTAGGAACCAGCTCGACTGCTTCACTCTTGTGTCACAGCTGTTTGATTGTGGACGTAACGGAGCGTGCTGGCGGAATGTGGTAGTTTGAAAAGCATTCTAACATCAAGTTCATGTTTAAACTTGGGAAAAGTACTACAGAGACGCTGCAAGCATTATAAGAAGTTTATGGAGATGATGGTTGGAAAAAAACAGCAGTTTACGAGTGGTTTAATAGGTTTAAAAATGGACAGGAAACACTGGAAGATGAACCTCGCAGTGGATGCCCTTCGACATCACGAAACGATGAAAATGTCACGAAAGTGAAGGAACTCGTACAAAATGATAGGCGAATAACTGTTGTTGAGATTGCTAATGAAGTTGGACTGTCTGTAGGCTCAGTACACACAATCCTGAGCCAAGATTTAGGGATATGCTGCATGTGTGCAAAATTTGTTCCATGCTTGCTCTCGGACAATCAAATGGAGTGCAGGGAAACTGTCACAGGTGATTTGTTCGAAAAATCTACGCACAATCTGAGCTTCCTACATAAAGTGGTCACAGGGGATGAGACTTGGGTGTTTGCCTACGACCCCGAGAGCAAGGTGGAATCATCCGAATGGCACACAAAAATGTCCCCACAGCCCAAAAGGTCTCGCGCAACAAAATTCAACGTCCAAGTCATGCTGATCGTTTTTTTCAACAAAGAGGGCATAGTGCACCACGAATTTGTGCCTAGGGGGAGAAGCATTAGTGCTGCTTACTACATTGAGGTTTTGACACGTTTGCGTAAAAATGTGAGGCGAAGACGGCCTTAAAAATGGAAGGATGGCTGGTTCCTGCACCATGACAGTTCTCCCAGTCACACAGCGGTTGCAGTTCAGCAATTCTTGGCTGAGAAAAAAATCACACTCATGCCACAGCCTCCCTACTCCCCCGACCTTGCACTGTGTGACTTCTAGCTGTTCCCTAAACTGAAAACAGGGCTTCGGGGTCGTTGTTTCACTACGGTGGATGACATCAAAGAAAATGCCAAAGGTGGCATATGTGCGATAAAAAATGACGATTTTAAAAAATGTTTCAAAGCTTGGGAAGACCGATAGAGCACGTGTGTGTGTGCAAAAGGAATGTACTTTGAAGGTGATTAGGTTTTTAAGTCCAACTGTTCACTCAATAAAGTTTTACAATAAAATTCCAGGAACTTTTTGAATGTACCTTGAAAATCACAGAAACTAGCAAGCTTAAAACTTTAATATGTCAAAATACAAATAATTGTTATTTAAAGGCTTCTTTGCTATAGGGACCTTGACTGGGGCACCCTAGTTTGTTAGACCAATTCGCTATTAGTACACTATGCCATTGACTAGCATATGAACCCATCAGAAGCTGATGGTGAACATTTACGAAATAAATTCCAGGTCTAACTGTACACTCCTTGCACCACCATGCATTATGTTAACAGTGCCACTGACTGTATTTAGGAAGTGTCAGCGATAGTCACATACTATAAATACAAAGACATTTTAATACTGATAAATGTGCTAATCATGTTCAACCAACATTGAAATTTGTATAAATCCCTAAATTCCCTTGGGCACATTGAATACCCAAGCCTCAAAAAGAAAAAAAATTCTCCAATTATCCTTTAAATGCTGGATTTAAATGTCCATTAGTAGACTCTCGCTGCCAGAATTAATTTTGGCTTGTATTTCTTGAACTATCAGTGATAAAACGTTCAAATAAAAGGCATTATTTAATAAATCATTTGGGGATTAACAGGATTGTCTTTTATAGTAAAAGAAAACAAAAGAATGAAAATCTGGCATAATTCTATAATATAACAATGATAAATTCAATAGAAAACATTAGTGATAATTTTTATAGATCATTTTTCGTGCATTAAAATATGAATTTCATTCTATATTACTCTTAGAAATCCTCTTTTGGGTGGAATTCTTCAAAACAGGAAAATACATGCAGACCAACATCGCATATTTTGCCACTGCCATGTTTATTTTCCCTTCTCTGAGCATGCTCGGGATCAAGGCAATTTCCCTTTAAAGGTCAATGTTTATTTTCTTTCGTCTCTAACCCACCAAATGGGGGCCCTACTTGCACCTTCCTTGTCTTCCTTTCAAGAGCATAACTGATGCCTCTTCTTCAATAAGTTCCCTCAAAAAAGCAAGAGGAAACTGCCAATGCATCATTTGCCTTCCCTCTGACCTCAGTAAAATGTAGTTATTGAGCACTGTGACTTTGAGGAGGTGGAAGAAGAGCTTCTTTGTCCACTTCCAACATCCTTGGTCTGTGGAGAGGTTGGAGTCGGGTAGTTGGAAAGGGGCTAGGCTAACGCTCTCACCCTATTTTCTGTTTTCTCTTGGTGCGAGGTATCCCCACCCCCAGTAGTTGGGTCTACCACATGTTTGCCTCTACACATCTTGAGAACAGGCCTCTAGGAGGACCCCTCCCAAATTGCATGCATCCATGACGAATGCAACATCTGTGGGCGACTTCCTAACTAAGCATGTCCATATGGGCATGCCAGGCACTGAATGGGGACCCCTTTGGCATGCCTGTACAGCCACACTAGGCATTTAAAAGTTAAACAATTTTGAGTAATAATACAAAAATTTTCCTCAATACCATCTAGATTTCAGCAGTTTTGGATGCATTTCTTCTATAAAATATCTTCGAGTTCTCTATGATACAAATTGAAAAAATACTAAATTAACTGAAGCATGCAGTAATGGAGTATATAACAATGAATATAGAACTAGAAGAACTACTTTAAGCAAAATATATCTTTATACAAACATGTATATGAGAGTATGTACACATTTTACATTTCAGATGGAATAATTGTGCATTTAGGCTAAAGTGATCAACTATTCAGAGAGCAAAGGAGGAACATTTTCAAATGTGTACAACTATAGAGAGAGATATGTTATGGTGGCGTGCACTCATTTATGGATCAAGATAGATAAATGTAATAGATATCAGTTCTGGGATCAATTTGGGATATAAATCATGATTTTTCAAAAACAGAACAAAGGTTGCGACATTTAACAAAGTGGGATAAGTAATGAAAAGGAGGGTTTGGGATAGTTGGTCACCCTAATTTAGGCATATCAAGTGGACTGGCTAACTGCTAGTATCTCATGCTAACAATGTTCAAATTCCAGGTGAAATTGATCAAAATATCAATTTCTTTGTAGTTGAAAGAACGACAATAGAAAGCAATGATGACTCTAGTACAGTATATATGTTGGGTATATGGTGTGCAGCATATACATTGCAACTGCTGTTAATGACAGCCTAAAAAGTGAGAAACAATAACTACAATGAGAGCACTAGTTAAAAATCTAAGAAACCCATCAACAGTAAATCTTTTAAAGCAGAAAAAAATTATTGAACCCACCACTAGATTGCCCAATAAGATGGTCATCCATATATAATGAGGTTGAAACTCTGCTAAAATTTAAAAATTCCTATCTGGATTTAGCAGCTGGCAACAGTGATCTACATCTTCAAACCATCAAGTGGGAGAAAATTAAAGAAATTGTGGAAGCTTTTGCTCCAGCAGCTCAAGCTTCAAGAATTTTCCAATTGCAGCAGTTAATGATGACAGATTTTTATCAGAATGACTTAAATGCAAACTTGCTACTTCAAAGTTAAAAACTTCTTTTGTAAAACATGTCCATGAAAATTTAATAAAATGCAAAAAAGGTATTTCGGATAGCATTATAACAAACTCTGCTATTTATCTTGATCCACAAACCCAAGCCACATTGTCAGAAGAGCATCGCATTGAAGCAAAACTTAATTTAAAAAAGAGTTGGACAACTCTAAAGAATATAAGTAAAAATTTTAGTAAAGAGACAAATTGTTCCGCTAAACAAAATGAAGCACATTCAACCACCAACAGTGATGAATGTGATCAATATATAATTAAACTAGTGTAATTGCCCATTAAATATGACGGGTATGCGTGAATTAAGTAGTAGGTCAAATTGAACTAAAAATTAATGAAACCAACTTTTATAAGCACTAAAAAGTAAATAATAAATATAAAATTCACATAATTGAGTGTTTCAGAGATTACAAATAGTTTTGGGCAAATAAAATTGTATAATAAAAAATACATGACGCTATACAATTCTTATATGCCCAAAATTATTTTTAATTTATGGAACATTTAATTTTGTCCCTCTCTGTCTTTCTCCTTTCTTTCTTCATCTCTCTCTCACATTAAAGAATTCAAAGCACGCTTTCCTTATGCATATAGTATCTATAAGTATTAAGGCGATAATACAATCTTGAGGTTTAACAATTACATAGTCAGCAAGGCAACATCATTAAAAAGCTTAAAATTTTCAAATAAATATGATTTAAACGTAGAACTTGAACGATTTTGCATTGTAGGCAAAATGTGATGATAAGAATAAGAAACACTATTTACTTTTCTTTAAAACTGTCCAGGACTGAAGATCGTACGTCGATTTTTTCTAATTTTAATTTGCAAGAGTAAAAGCCTGTAAGTCAAAAAATCGATTTTTACATGTTATCTTATGGGAAATGGCACGCCCCCCCCACCAAAAAGCAAAATTCTGGCCCTGAGGTGCACATCCTTATGGTCCCATTAGTAAGTATACTAACAAGGAGAGGCTAAGACCTACAGGTCACGGATTTTGATGAAATGTGACCATTGACCATCTACATCGAAAATAAGACCCGTGTTTTTGTGAATGGGCTCTTGGGTTCGAGAAATCAGCATTGAAAATATGCAAAAACACTGCATGCAACTTAATAAGTTTCATTGTCGAATTGTTGATAAGAAATGGAATGGCTGAAGGGATAGCACGCCAAGATCCTACGGCATGGGCCTGGGTTAGATCCCAAATGTTTTCTTTTTTTTTCAAATTATCTAAGCATTATTTGAAAAGTAATATTCTCCAGTAAAAATACCCTGTATAATTTTTATTTGGAGGTAATGAATGCAGAAACATATAATAATGGGCAGTTTAAATTCTTTATTAATGGCTTTTGTGTTTTTTTTTCACGGTAACGCATGTAAATTCAAGGAAATTCACAATACTCATCATTTTCTCTTCCAATCACTGTCTGCCAAGGCAAGGCTAATAATATCAATAATATATAATTAATATAACAATACTATATAATTATAGATGACCATTCTTGCATGACGGCATTGTTTCATTGACTGCAATATTTAAAATACCCATTATTATATGTTTCTGCATTCATTACCTCCAAATAAAAATGATAGTATATTTTTACCGGAGAATATTACTTAAAAAAAAAACGCTTTGATAATTTGGAAAAAAAAAACTAAAACGTTTGGGATCAAACCCAAGTCTATGCCATAGGATCTAGGCATGCTATCTCCTCAGTCATTCCATTTCTTACTAACAATTCAACAATGAAACCTATTAAGTTGCATACGATGTTTTTGCACATTTTCGATGCTGATTTCTTGAACTCAAATACACAAAAACCCCGAGACACATCGCATTATTTTTTATGTAGAATTGCCTAGTCACGTTTCATTAAAATCTGTGATCTGAAGGTTGTACCTCTCCTTGTAAGTTTTAAGTCTCTAAGTTTCTTGGTTTTTGAGATATGCTGTCCACACACACACATATTGCCTATCATTAATATCTACAGATTTCTGTAAGAGATTAAGTTTCAGATGTGACTGCAAATTTTCAAGAAAACCTGCTTCCACCTCTTACTTAAGCAAGCATATCTTATTTGTTTTACTTATATTTTGCCAGAATTAAATATGGGTCAGGTATGAAAACATTCTATAGCTGATATTTTCCTATGGTATTTCCCTTAATATAGCATTGGTTATAAAGCTAAGATTTTTCCTTACCTTTCACAGTACTGTCTTCCAGCATCACATCAAGGAATTTTGAGTGCATGATAGACATTTTGTAGAGCAGATTAGCTTCTGAGTCTCCTTTAATTAATACTTGGGAACAAAGTTTTCCAAAGCATTTTAGCACTGAGCTGTTATTCTGGCTTAGACCAACTTTTAAGGCTAACTGTGAAAATTCTCTCCATATCTGATCTTTTTGAAGCACCTGCCATTCATTACAAGTGATTTCATCACCTTCACTTGAATTTTTCCCTTGCCCATCATTCCTATCCAAAACTGCACAAATGAGTTCTGTATAGAATACTACATCAGTCTTAACAACAACAAAAGTGTCACTTGTGTCATTTGAAGTGCTCTTTAATGCTTTTATATAGCCATTCAATAAGAGTTTCAATAAAGAAACTCTTGGGAACTCATCAGACTGCAAGGAGGAACTTTTTTCGGCTTTTTCAAACACCGAAATAACAATCTCTAAGAAAGAGTGCGGCATTTCATCCATAGCACCAATTTTTCTTTTGACTAGATTCCAGAGTTTATAGCACAGATCTTCATCTGAAAAATAAAATTCAAAACATTCAAGCATGAAAAAAATAAAACACATACAGAACTCATGCTTCAAAAACTACAAGTGCAGCTTAACGTACATAAATTCAAAGCACTTCACTTGGTATAAAAATACCCCATCATAAATCACCAAATTCAGTGTTTGATATTTATGACAACAACAAAATGAATAAATTGATGTTACATATCTAATAGTCCAACTTAAAATAAACTGTACTGTTATGGCCACAAATCATATTAATGTGAATCATGGGTGGGCAACCCTTTCTGTATGGTGGGTCACATTAGCAGTTGCGGATTCTTCAGTGCACCACAGTGAAAGGTGCCAATGCTTAGGTGAGCCAGATTAAGAGTTGAAATCGGAAACTATCTAGAGATTCCGAGATATCATTTAAGAAAAAATCAATAGCAAAGGTTTCAGCAACATAATTTTACCAAAATAATAAGAATTTGTGTTAAATTTTATGGATCACTTTTTGTCATAGCTTTGCGGGCAGCATTAAATGCTTTTGGGGGCCACATATGGCCTGCAGGCCCTAAGTTGCCCGCCCCTGATGTAAACACTAATATGAGAATTCATCATTCTATCAAGATCTTAACCTAAAAAAACTGCACAGGATGTTCATGCTTACCCACAATTCTTTGTATAATTAATTTGAACAACTGTGTATTACTTTCCAACCACAATGGAACCTCGTGAAATTTGTTAAATGTTTCTTTGATTGCACCTTTGTAGTCTTTGTAAAGTTTCATTAGAATGGCATCTGGGATTGTACATTTTCCACCTTCAAGAACAGAGGTTAAGTAAAACAATAACCTATCTGAATGAGAAGACATTTCATTCCATTTAGATGTACACAATTTCAGAAAGAATGATCTTAAGTTCTCATTTTCCTTAATTAAGAATTGTCCCAAATTATTTGCCGGCTTTCTATTTAATTTTGATGAAAGTAGAAATTGTAATATTCCTGTAAACAAAAATTTATATTTGCAATCATTATTCACATAAAAGCTCTCATGAGCTAGTTTTATTAAAAAATAAAACTTATAAGAATTCCATCAATACAAACATGCAAAACTTACTCTGATTAAAAATCTCAATCAAATGTGGAAATATTTGCAAAAACTGCAAAATGCAATCTTCCAGTTGAGATAATCCATCACCAGCTTCATCCAAAGTACAAAACTCAAACTTTTCTTCTAAAGAGCACAGAAGGTCAGGAACAGATTTAAAATCATCTGATTTTACAACTACGGTACAACCCATTTTTTTGAGTTTGCACAGCTGATACAATAATTTAGTCAACAACAGGCCAGGCCCAGACAACATCCAATTACTTGAATCAATTAAAGTGTTTGAAGGTATGGTTCCAAAAATTTTCAACAAATACATGATATTTTCAGAAGTTAGAGTAAAATGAGTGAGAAATGACTCAATCAAAGTTTTGTCCCAATTTGCTGGTGATCCCTAAAGAAAAAATAATCATCATATAAATAACAATTTATTTCTCCTTTTAAATAATTTTATTTCTAACTTCTAGGTATTTAAAAAACTATTTTTGAAAAATATAAATACAAAATGGAGAACTAGTTAGAAATAAATTTTACCAGTAACTCCAACAGCCATAAACAAGTTGAGCGAGCCATACATGAATTTCAAATATGAAGTTGTCTTCCTCAAATATAATTGAGATAATTAAATAATTCTATATAATTAACAATTAATGTATTACCACTGATGATTCCTATTTTGTAGTGACAATGCCAATACAGTTTCCTCAAGCATTTTATGGAGTTTTCTAGGTCATTTACTTTCTATCAGAACATCCTCAAGGTTATTTATACAAATGCATTGGTAGAAATTAATTCTGATAAAAGTTAAAGATAAACTAAATAAATCAAAATTATCATTCTCTCACAAATCAAAGTGACCTTCTTTATCACTTCATTCTAAGTAAACTTCAAAATGTAACCCATGCAAGTTGGTGACTAAATATATTCCAACAATTATCTTACAATATGGCAGTCACAAAAACAAAATTGCCACACCACACCAGAATGTAGCTATACCTACGAGGACTGATCAAAAAGTATCGAGGCAGAATTCATATCTCAAATAAATCACACTGCACAAGGACACAACTTCAATGAATGTGTCCTGACTTGCAACTCCATGTTCAGGCATGTTTACAGCAAATTCCACTGCTTCAGTTGTTCATGGCCAGCGTTTAAAGTTGGAGTGTTTTTGTCATGTGTCAAATTTAACTATGGAGTATGGAACAACATGCGTGCATTAAATTTTGCGAACAAATCGGAAAGACAGTGACCAAAACTTATCAATTGATGCAAATAGCATTTGGAGATGCAACAATGAGCCCTGCAAAGTTTTTGAGTGGCTCCATTTTAAAGAGGGACAAGTGAGCATTCCGGATGCCCTAAAAACAATAGAAACGATGATTTGGTAGTTCAATTGCATAATTTAGTATGAAATGACAGTAGATTGACTTTTTGCCTGAAGAGGTAGGCATTTATTATGGCCATTTTAACCGAAGATTTGGGAATGAAGCACATCTCAGCCAAGTTCGTTCCACAACTGCTGACAGAGGAGCAGAAACAAAACTGCTTGTCTGAGAGTTCTCACTTGCATGAACATGCAGAAACTGATGAAAACTTCTTTAAAAAAATAACAACAGATGATGAAACATGGGTCTACGGTAATGGCCCTGAAACTAAACAGCAATCATCAAAATGGAAACACTCTTCCCTGCCCCGATCGAAAAAAGCATGCCAAGTGTGCAGCAAAACCAAAGTGATACCGATTGCTTTCTTTGATTATGAGAGTTGTGCATTATGAGTAGGCTCCACAAGGTCAGACTATCGACCAACATTTCTATATACAAGTGCTGAAATGTCTCTTTGATGCAGCACATTGTAAATGGCCGCAAAAGTGGAAATCCATTGAGTGGCAAATTCACCATGACAACGCATCTGCCCACTGAGCCCTGCTTGTGCAGCAATTTTTAGCTAAACACAGTAATCCACAAATGAGAGTGCCTCCATACTCACCAGATATGGCTCCCTGTGAATTTATTCTGTTCCCTAGAGTTAAAAAACCTTGAAAGGCAAAAGATTTGATGATGTGGAAGCAAACAAAATGCAACAGAGCAGCTGTTGGTGATTCCATAAACTGAGTTTGAGGTGCTTCCAGCAAGCCAAGAACTAGAATAAGTGTGTATGTGCTGAAGGAGACTATTTTGTAAGGGATTGACCTCCCATCCTTTTAAGTACAATATGTTAGTTTTCACAGATTGTCTCAATACTTTTTGATCAGCACTTGTAAAATTATACATTATAAAACTTTGAATTTCACTTCAGTATGAACTCGAACATAAAAAGCTGTTTAGCTAATTTTGTAATAAAATAACTTCAAAGAAAAAAATAAAGACTAATTTTTCTAATGCCCTTCAGCCAATACATGGTTTTATTATTTGTACAGGCAACTTAACTAATTGCATAAATAAATAAATACAAGTAATGCTAAAAGGCAATATTGAAAGATAAATTTCAACATTTAAGTTATATATACAATGTCGTAAATAACTTACATTATCTTTTGAAATGTCTCCCAATGAAGTACAAATATTCTTCAACAATATATTCTTGAATGGTATTGATAGATCATTAATACAATCCTTATCATCCTGCAGTGTGTTAGCAAAATTTAAAATTTGGTCAACCAGCTGAGTCACAAATTTCCTAGAATCATTAGTTCCATCAATAGGCTCAAAAAACTTCAAAAAAATTGAATTATTTAAGGCTGACTGCAAGCAAAGTCCTGATATGATAATATTCTTTCCATCTGCCTTCCGATATAAAAAGTTTTCTTCTTTCTCAGATAAGCATGAATGTTGTATCAACTGAAGTAGCATATATTTTCCTATGACAAGTGTGTCCTTAGTTAGGTTGTCCTGTTGAGCTAGGTTAGCCAAATGGAATATCACAAGCCGGAAAAGAAACAACAAATCCAAGCCATCAGTAACAACATTTATGATTGGAGAGCAATTTTTTAATAATATATTATTAGGTTTTGTTTTGTTCAGTAGCATGCTGCTGAAGTGGCATAATGGACTGTCGTCAGGAAGCAGTTCACCAACACTTTGAGGCTTAGAGGATGACCAACTCTGCAAATAAAAATCAAATTAAAATTGATAAACTCAATATTTGTAAATTTTTCTACAACTGATGTTACATTTTAAAATCCCAAGCTACAACATGTTACAAAAGTTATGAATTTCGTAAAAAAATGAAAGGAAGGTACTCTTACACTCATTTACATGAAATGTCAAAATCTATTCCACCAATCTGAGGTACTGAATAATGTTTCCGTAAATGCTGCACCAATATCTGACAAACTTTCATTAGATTCCAATGTCATTTCTTCAATTAGCCGTGCTGTCAACAACTTGACTACAAACTTTTCAAATCATAAGACCAATTTTACATACATATGTTATAGCTTTCTATATATGCATACCTACTTTTAATGATCACTTCAAATGCATCAATATACCCTTGATTTGAGGGATTTATTAGCAGTAAAGCAGGGACTAAATTGTCACGAACCACGAACCCATCTGTCCCATAGCCATGTTGTCAGTTCTCACTGTTTACAGTTGACTGTCTTTGCTACGTTTTGCTGTCTTTATTCTTTCAGATTCTTTCACGGTTATTACCGTAAATACCCGCATATAACGCACACTTTTTTCAAAATATTCTAGTTAAAAATTAGGAGGTGTGTTATACGAGGGTACATAATCTTCCTATTTTCATTTGACTTCATATTTCCACAATTTCGGGACAGTAATTACTGCCCGGGTATCATATTTTTATTGGTGATTTTTATGAAAAGTAAGATAAATAATAGTAAAAATTTATTAACTAATTCTATAAACATACATTAATTATATATGAAAAGAATGAATTCGGTATTTATTCATTTTAAAAGCCAACAAATTCTTTGTCACTGGACCATTCTTCTTCGATGTTGTTATCGGAATCGTCATCTTACGCATGACATCACCCTACACCGGCGCCCAGCCTGGTGGTGAGGTAATGGTACTATTTACAATTAGAAACAATTGCAGCTGATGCCTTTGAGTACACTGGGTGTTGATGCTTCTTGTAGAACTAAATAAAGTTATCGTTCCCTACTTTTCTCTCAGCATTCATACGTGATTTATTCTTGATTCTTTGAGTCTGTAGTTAATTATGGTTATTTGCTATCGTGTTTACGTGCTCTCGAGTGTTCTATAACGGGTAAAACTGAAGGTTGAGCGAACCCGTCCACCTCAGGCGTGACAAAAACGTATGTAAAAAACATAGGATTATCGTCATTCCATTTTATTAGCTCAAAGAATGTCATATGCCATACTATGAAATTAATATAATTCGATTTATTGTGTATGTCCTAATATCACCTTGTAAGTAGACAAAGTATGTAATGATTGAGTTAGCTGACGTTCTTTTGGAACGTTATTCGAAAATTTCATTTCGCACTTTCATTATGTTACCAATACATAATGCCAATAATTCGATCATTGCTTTAGAACACGTTACACCATCTACTTTATTCTGGAACGGTAACGCTAAAAAAATCTATGCGCACTATACGCGGGTATATAGAAAAATCATAGATTACGAGGCTGAAAACCCCCCTGCGCGTTATACGAGGGTGCGCATTATACGCGGGTATTTACGGTATTTCAGCATTGTTGTGGACATTCTTTTCATTTCATTGTGTGTGTGTTTTGTTCGATTTCCCCTTCGAACAATTACAAGATGGCAATGACTAGTACTTCCAAATCTCAACCACCGGTCTGTTGCTCAGAGCTGTACTGCACTTTTGTTTAAATATCTGTATCATGAGAATTACAAATGTTATTGGATTGGAGCCTTTTCCAAGAATAAATTTCAATATTTCTGCACATTTCATTCACTCAATGTATCCCTCTAAATTATTTAGGGGTAAAGTTTCCCGCATACTGAGTTTTTCATGCCCAAGAAAGATTTTGGAGAAAGAACAATTTATTAAATTTTATAAAGGTGTTTGATTAACATTATATATTTATCATGAAAAACTTACTGAGTCCACATTGCTAGTTTCTTTCCATTTAAATAATGTTCCTGAATATTTAGAAAATTATAATATATTATATAATACACATCCATCCTTAGCCTTGACATTTAACAATTATTCCATTTGGTAGTACTTCCTTAGGCACTGTTTTGCATCTTAAAATAACATACGGCTGCAACTTTGTTCCATCCACTAATACAGCCAGCATTACAGTAATGCACAGTTTTTCATTCCCAGAAGTTTTTATGATGGAATTTTTTGTACCTTTTTCATTGACTGTGTAATTGGAAGGCATGTCGAAGTAAATGGGTGTCTCATCTGCATTATCCATTTGACTCAGAAGGTAATTGTGACTTTTCCGCAACCGAATTACATGCCTCTGGAAAGTTATTAGTTTGTCCGTGAAGTCGGAAGGTAGACGCTGGCAAAGTGAAGTTCTTCGTCGCAGGCTAAAACCATTACGACACATCATATGCACACACCATCCATTACTAGCCTTAAATTCTTGGTGTGAAATGTTTTGCGATCGTGCTAATACTTGGGCTTTCAATTTAATGATATCCCGCATCACCAGTTTGCCATCCATTCTTTGAATATGCACAAGTTTGCAATTTCCTCTTCTAATGCATGAAACTGGTCCACTAAATGATTTCCATGTTGAGTTAACACCTTCAAGTTTGTCTTTTGCTTGCTTCCACCTTCGCACATTTGCTTCAGTCACATTGTATTTCTTCCCTGTAGCACAATTATTTGTTTCTTCAGCATAGTGCACCACCATTAACTTAAAATTTGTCGTAACTTCTTCTAATTCCTTTCTATACATTCCCTCTTACTGCAGTTCCTTTTTTCTCTACGTGGTCTGCCATTTGTTTGGGGTATCTTATTTAAAAGTTATAAATAATAACTTGTCACTATTTCACTTTAAAATTCAGCAAAGTGTGTACTACCCAAGTGCTCTCGTAAATTTTCTACAATCGGAAACTCACGTCCACTTTACGTCTGCTGTTGGCATACCAAATGCAAAGCATCATGTTTAAATTGTAGTAGATACATTTAAATTGTATCAGTCTTGTTTGCATTGTATTACTAGACACCTTAATTGGTGCCTACATGACTTTGTGTTTCATATTACACATGGAACTGCCCAGCTGTAGTCATTTTTTTCAACTTGTCACGTGATTACCTCCCCAGCTCTAAACACTTCCCTACCGCCGAAGTGGAACCATTGGTCCGTAGGAGAAATTTTAAGAAATTTGACCTTAAATTTTTAAAGTATTGTAGTAATTAATTAAATATGATGTATTACTTTATGCAATAATAAATATTTTAACGGAGATATACTTGACATCTGGGTGTTTCATGGTGCATTTAAAATAGGGATGTATTCTCACCTTACCTAATACTTCATTTTAAGATGATACCTAATATTTTTAATGGCATTTTTGTGAAAAAACCTCGTCTTACTTTTGGGTAAATACGGTATTTAATATTGTGCAATTCTACTTTTTAAATTTGCAAAAAGAGAGTTTTCTCATGAGATGAATGATATGGGAGAATCTATATTATACTCCATATTTAGCAAGAAGATGAAATATTTCTACAATTTAGAAAAAGTGCACATAATTAAAACCTCAAAGCTAATGTTGAAAGAATTTGTTAATGACAAAACCTAAGTATTCACCCGTTTCAGTAGGTGTATTATATTAACCAAAACTACAAGGTTGTCCAAAATTACTGCATTTATTCAAATCCAAGACGAGTTTTTTTCCAAATATCAGCTTGCGAAAATCGAGGGTAGTCTTAAATTTGAGTATGAAGTGGTATACCGTCAATATATTGCGGCCAATTCAGGCACGTCAATTCATCATACAACACTCATTGCATGTCAATACATCGCTCAAAAAATTCATCTTGAGACAAATTGGAAGGCGAGACACCATGTCTGGTGTACGGCAGGGGTAGACACTTTTCAGGTTGGGAGTCACCCCCTCCCATACACTATCCAATGTGTCTCTCCTTGCGTAATTCACAAAGAGAATTGCAATTTATCCTGGTATTAACGAAAAATAAAGAAAAATTTTCTTGTGGAAAAGTGTCTCAGCCAGCCGTATACCAGTCACGATGTCTCTCCTTTCCGTTTGTCTTGCGATGAATTTGTAGAACAATGAATTGACACACAATGAGTTTGCCGTGCAATGTATTGATGTGCGAAAAAAGTTTCATACGACGAATTGACACATGATGAACTGACTGCGACAAGTTGTAGAACTGTACGAAGTAATGTTGTGTTTAATCATGTTTTTTAAACAAATGAAACGAAAGATAAAATAACTGTATCTACTGAAATTTTTCATTGCAAATGCAAGATACAGAATTCAATTAATAAAGTCTTAATTTAAGAAATACATTTAAAAAATTCTTTTACAATTAATGAACAAACTAGTTTACCTATATGAATACCTTTGTTCGAAATACACACCAAATATGTTCAGTGAGAAATTAGATCAAAATATTTTTTTTGTTTTGACAGTCTGCTAAAAGGGGGTTGTCTTGGATTTGGATAAATATAGTATCTCATTTTAAAATTTAATCACCAAATAACTGAAAAATGAAAGCATCCATTAATAATCCACATACAAGTTTAATGATATGCCAATATAGTTCCTAGTTGGGCTACAAGATATTGAATTGCATGTTTATGTGTGTTAGTTATTAGAATCATTCAAGCCATCCTGTATTATATATAAACAAATGAAAACTTAAAATATGGAATCACATTAATTAAAAAATTAACTGATAAATTTACAAACCTTCAGGTACTTCTGCAGTGATTTTGGTGGCGAATACAGACAAAAATTGCCCTCCAGAATGCATAATAGAGGTTTTGAAGAATCTTGTCCATGAAATATGTGGAGAATTACATACAAAAGATAACGATTAACTGCATCATGACCTACAGTTCCAATGTCATAATTGTTTGCTTCAACTAAGGCAGCTGGTAATAAAGGACTTATTGTAGCTGTGTTGCTTAGAATGTAGTTTTTCTGGTCAGCAAGCATGAAACCATTTTCCTCCGAGTCAACATCTTTCTCCATCATATCTATATTGATAAAAAAAATTTCAATGACAGACTGTAAAACACTTCAGAGTAGAAACTACATTAACTTAAGAACATACCAATTAACAGCCTCCTTGTGAAGTTTCTTTTTTTTGTTTCTCTCTTATCAGCATTTTCCAAATTGTCTGCCCCCTTAAATGCATGAGATATTATACACATGTAATGTTCAGATGAACTGATAAGACCACATAAAGAAGAGACAATAAAATCAGCCAAGGCATCACATTCTTCTTGTCTTGTATAGTATTCATTACGACAACAATGCAGGTAGCAATAAATCCAAAGGCATGCCTCAACTTCATTTCCATCAAAAAGCCCAGTTTTAAGTAAAATAGATAATATCAGTTGTCTCCATGATTGAGAACAGGATTTTTCTCTCTCTTTCCCATACAAATGCAGTAAGCGTTTCAGATTATCCCGATTGCTTACATCCTGGGGAAAAAGAGTACAATTTTTTATATCCCTTACAAAAGTAAAATCAAATAATTTTACTCAAAAACATAAAAATATTCTCATTCTCACAGAGCAACACAAGTAGGCATACTGCTATGATTAGCACTGCCTTAATCCTTCTGGGACTGGCATTCCTCTGACTAATTTATAAAAATTATAGTTATTATTGGATTATAATTATCAATTCCACCACTAGAACATCCAGGAAATCATTACATGTAAATAGGCCTCAAAGACTCAAAACCAGCATTATCTATACTATATAGACACTTCTTACTTATTGTATATTAACATATATGTATATAGAAGGATACTAATGTTTAAGCACTTGCAGGTAGCTAGAGACATGAAATTTGGCACGATTATAGGTTTTTGGTCACAACTAGATATGTGAAGTAGGAAATAAAGCTGGTTTATTCTCAGGGAAAGAAACCAAAATGTTGGGAGAGAAAATATCGGTTGGGAAAATTGGGAATTTTAATTAAAGTAGTATCCAAATCCATCTGGCAACTCTGTTGCCGACATGACAACATCAGGCTTCCGGGGAGCCAAAGACAGTATCTTACCTGTTACAACTGAGCATTCCTGTCATCTTAGGCATGACTTAGTATGACTTTAATTGACCTGCAAAAATTCTGGTGACCCCAGCTAAAAACACTGGTAAAAGTTTTTGGCACGCAACAAATGAAGAAAATTTAGCGACCAAAGTAAATAACAAAATAACACGTGATATTAATTGACATTTAAATCAAATAAGTTTTAATTCTGTAATAGTACTTGACGACATGTATAATAGATGGCACTAGTGGCAAGTTGCTCTCCTGTCGCCAAGAAATGGAACATGCAGCAACTGGGCAGCATCTTTTCTAATGTTATGACGTAAATGTAGTTTGTGTGAATGGGACCATTTAAAGCCAAGTCTTCCATTTGAGGCAGCAAAGTGCAGCACTACTAAAGTCACTCGTGTGAATGGGGCCTTACTCAATGCACCTCCTAATTCTTGGCAAGTGCTTGCGCTCTACCATATCACCATACTACCATACTATTTTCTACATCAGAGATGCGCAAACTAGGGGGCACGCCTCCATTTGGGGGCGTGACAAATGATGCGAGGGGCGCGATTATAGCCATGATTTAATTTTAACTGTAAGAAAATTTAGTTATTTTTTCATATTTCATAAATCTTTTTTGTTTACAATGTTATATTTCTGTAATCTTTTGTATTTACGAGAGTAACATGCTGGGAATCCCCTCACTCTATTCAGCGTGACCGCAACTTTGTTTACAGTGCGTTATCGCACTATACTGCAGTACGTTGTCGAACGAAGGCCGTCATGTGAATAGGTATATTGAAATGTGCAATGTTTAGTTCTGAACCGGTGGATTTATTCTTTATTGTTTTACAAATAAATTTAATAAAATAATTTATAATAATTGCACTTCTTGATCTTCTTCCTCGATATTCTCATTAATACTCAAGTTGTTACCTAATATTTCTGAAACAATGTCATTTTCTGTCAATCCTGGAGCTACAACGATGTCATCATCTATTGAATTCCATCTATTAATCTCTTCATCAATCTTGTCATCATTCTCTGCATCATTTTTTGCTTCTTTGTTTTCTTCAACCAGAATAAAACCAGCTTTTCTGAAGCAGTTAGCAATAGTTTTAGATGATAATTGCTCCCTTGCCTTCCTCAGCATATGCATGGCATCTAACACATTAATTTTTTTGGAAATTTCAGAAGCACTTTTCTCGCTGTCATTCTCCTCAATAATTTCAATGATCAATTTTTTCACATCTCGTCGATAGAGAGTCTTTAGTGTTTTTATTATTCCTTGATCTAATGGCTGAATGATGGATGTCGTATTTGCCGGAAGGAAGACCAGTTGAATGTTGTTCATTGGCACATTTTGGTCTGCTGTACAATTGTCCAAAAGCAATGCGATCTTTCTTTTTTGAGCCAAAAGTTCCTTGACCCACTGGAGTAAAAACTCTGAGAAAATCTGGGTTGTCATTCAAGCATTTTGATTGTTTTTGTATGGAACTGGTAGTGATACACCTCGAAAACAGCGTGGGTTTTTAGATTTACCTATAACTAGGAGGTTCCTTTTATCACTTCCAGTCATATTACAGGTAATGAGAACTGTTATACGGTCTTTCTGCTTCTTTCCTCCTGAATTAGAACTGATTTTAAACACTAAGGTGGAATCTGGTAACGCTCTATAATAAAGGCCCGTTTCATCTGTGTTATAGATTTCGTCCGGTTTGTACTCTTTCAAAAGGTCGGTGAGAACTGACCTTTTCCACTCTTCAGCTCCTGGTACATTTGCATCTTGCTTCTCTCCATGCAATTTTTTGTGCACAATATTGCTCCTGTCTTTCCATCTTGACAACCATCCTTCCATTGGCTTGAAATCTTCTTCACCAAGGCGATCTGCAAATTCCACTGCTTTTTCCAATAATATTCCCCTACTGATTGGAGCATTTAGGAGTCTAGCATGGGAAAACCACTTCAGCAGAGCCTGCTCAACACTTGGACATTTGCCTTCACGTTTTCTTTTCTTCTTAGAATCGAAGTTCGACGTTTCACTGTTCTTAATTTCTTCACGATTTTTCAAGTCTACAAAGTGAAGTCTGCGAGATCCCCAATCTCACTGAGGCCTCTCTCTGACTCAATGAAGATGGAAGTTCATCGTAATTTCTTATCAGCTTATTCTTCTCAGCAAAACTAAGATCCTTCCATGAATTTCTCTTCAACATTTTACCAATAATTTCTAAAAGAAAAATTAGGTGAGAGGTAATAGACAGACTACCACTTTAACACCTACTGATTACGGAAAACTTCAGTGAATAACAACGAAAGCAAAGAGAAGAAAAGTTTAAAGACTTTTGGAAGTGGAGGGTGGGGAAAGAGTTTTTCAGCATGGTGAACTCTCAAGGACAGTGACCCCTGGTGGCACTTAGCTGGGAGTTGGAGATCATTTCTTGCTGCTCACTTGAGCAACTCCCTCAGGGAGGGTAAGATTCGTTTTCCATGAACATTTGTGCAATGCTGTTTTATTGCTATAGACCCCTGCCATGCCGACGAGAAGCGGAGTCCCTTTCCACAGGTGACTCAGAGCAATAAAACAGCTCCAAGGATGTCCCTTACCCTAGGTTTTCAGACATCTGGGATTAGGGCAAGCGGGACAGAAAAATGTTTCACGGATAGCGCTGTTTTATTGCTCTAGACCCCCACCGTGATGCGCCGCCGAGAAGCAGAATCCCTTTCCACGGACGACTCAGAGCAATAAACAGCTCCAAGGATGTCCCATACCCTAGGTTTTCAGGCATCTGGGATTAGGGGAAGCGGGATAGAAAAATATTTTATGGATCACAGAAATTGCTTCTCTTTTCAAGAGATTAATCCCAAGAAGACCCTAAAACCCTATAGCCATCCATTGACTAATGATTCAATTAACTGATATAAGTGATTCCAATAAGAGGAGATTTCAAAGTACTTTGGATACAAAATGGTTTGGGTTTTTCTAGTTTGATTCAATAAAGTGGTTGATTCCATTAACCACTTGATTCAATAAAATGGAACCCACTGTATATGCTAAGCTACCTTACCTAAGCCCTATGATGTCACGCCGCTACCGCAATCCACTCAAAATCTTACTACAGCCTAGACAGTTAAACTAAATAAAATGATATCTCATATTTGTGGAAAATATCATTCATAATAGACACTGAAGTGATGAACAATATTGCACAACAATTAAGGGTGCTTTATTCTTGGATATTTTGAAACCAAATTTGATTTACTCAAAAATGGCTATAAGGATTTGGATTAAAATCCATCCAACCGCACAGCCTGACGTCACAAATAATACTAACTAAGCCATATGTCCCAAAAAAATTACTATATATCATCCAGTGGCATTAAAATATACACTAAACTACAGCAGTAGGAAAAACTGCTAGAAGAGTGTTTAACAAGGAGAGGACATAGTAGTGGGATTACAGATTTTTATGAAACTTGATAGGTGTATAGCTCTGGATTCCAGGATCACTGCAAACCCCCTTTTTAGGCATATTCGGCTGATAGTTTTTCCAAAAATCGTGACTAAATATTGCAATTTCTTGTCAAATGGTATAAATATCTTAATGCACGCCTAATTAAGTAATTGTTGGCAATGAGTGTATAGTGGGTGCATCAGAAACAGGAGGGTGCGAGTTCGATTCCCTCTTGGGTAGCTTTTTTTTTATTTATTCCTCCTCTTACAAATTCTTTTCCGTATCTCACATTCAAATTTAACTGGGCAGCCACATTCATATTTTTATTTTTTTCTATGTTGTTAGGTCTGGATATTTTTCTCAAGTCATTCAATGCACGATTTTCTCAACAATGTTTAAATTATTAAATTGCATATTCTTCAATGATCTCAGCACACGCTACATCCTATGCTAATGACATGGAAAGGATCCCTGAAATTATTTTTGTGAAAACTTCCTCCGAATACTTAAAATATACCCATTAGGCAGAGGTATATCAGGCAAAGGATTGTTTTAAAGTATAAAAGAAAATGAATTGGAAGGAAGTCTATTAAAAGTACAATAATATAAATAAATAAAAATATTTCTTTTATGAAACCCTTAAAAATTTGGTTGATTGATTAAAACATTAATAATCTACAATCACCTATCATCATTGGGAACAATGATGGGGAGAGTTAGAAGGGAAACATTCATTTGCTTATGCATTGACAGGTAACAGAACTTTTGTTTTGTTTAATTCCCACAATATGATCATACATCTCTGACCAATGGCGATAGCACAATCAGAAATCTCCTGACACTGTTATGAATAATGATTATGGCCCTATCTCCCACTTCCCTCCAAACAGTTTAACTATTGACCCTCCTACCACTCTTCCTTTCACTTCCACTCAAACCAACAATAGGTTAAATACTGGACACAAAACACCATCCCGTCATTTAACATCCTCTACTGACAATGAGAGCTTGGCTCTTGAAATATATATTTATATTTCTGGTCCCTTCTAAGTCCTCACCTAGTGATTCTGGTCTTCTCTAAGTATTTACTAGTATGGTTTGGAGTTAGAATTACAAGTTATTAGTTGTCTTCGCCTTAGTCTCCTCTCCTATTTATTATCATATATAGGTAGATATGATGCACATAATTGTGGCCACCAGAGTCAAAAGTGTTATTATTTAATTTGATATTCATCACAAATACTAATAATACTACAAATACTTCTATAATTTTACAGAAGAACGATTTCTATAAATTCTAAAACTTAAAGCACAATATAAAATTAGCTTAGCATATATAAAACCTTGCACTTAAACTGAGAAAAAAAATGGTTGTAAGTTGTTACTCTATTTCTTTAAATATACAGTGAAAACACAATTTAAAGTTCTTGTATTGTGTTTACCTACATTTAGTGTATAATTTTTGCAGTCCTATAAAACACTATTTAAGCAATATATTTTTACCTTCTAAATTTAGTGATTTACTCTCATGTAATGTGATAAGTTTTTGACTGCTTCGTAAATTCCTAACCTGCCTTAATTCATCCAAGTGGTTACTAGTATAGTTGATTACTACTTTAAATGTCATTAATGCTAAATTTTGATGGGAAGTAGTAGTAGTAGTAGAACTTTCTTCCTCTAGGAATAGAAATAAAATTAACCATGAATTAACACCTGGTTTAATACAAACTTTCTCCACATGGCTAACCAATTATTAAGTCTGCAAACAATGCTCTGTTCCAAGAATGTATATTCTTTGATTAAACAATTTAATAACTTGTGGCATACGAAGAGCTGTTGATTTATGAAAAAACCTTGGCAAACGATTTTTTTTAACCTTTGAGAAGAAATTCTTTGAAAAGCAATTCTTTGAAAAACCATTCATTGAATAAATAAATTCTTTGCCCCAGATCACTTTTGCCTCCCCATTCTCCAAAATCAAAATTGGGCATTTTTTATATCTTTACTCTGCCTCTCAGCAATAAAGTTCTCTCTGCCTAGTTCCTTAATAAGTTTGTGGATTTGTTTGATACTTCATTCAGATACCATAGGCACTGGCAGAAACCTAGCTAAAAACCCAGTGCCAAACAAGCAGGAGACCACCAAAATCAATTTGGTGCACTTGCACATGAAATCCTCACATCTGCTTCTACAGAACAACGTGCTGGCAATGTCACAGATGTGCAGGTTTCATGAGTTAGTATCAGTGACAAGAGTGAAAGAGACACATTGTGAAAATTGAATCAGCACCACACAATGTGGAGTGCTACCATCCTCTAGACTCTAGAGGAAATGAATTTTTTAATTAAAATTGTTAGGGCCATTTTTAAGTAAATCATTGAGTATTAACCTTTAACTGCCAGGATTATTTTTCTCATTTTATGGAAAAATCGCATTTCTCATGGTTTATTGGTAATAAAATATCCAACTAAGAACATTTTATAATGAAAATAATTAAGAATTGCATATTCCTGTTTTTAAGTGCTTAGAAAGATGCAGACAAATATTACAAAAAACTTAAGTCCATCAGTGATTGTATTTTTTGTGCCCATATGGATGTATTTGGCATTTAAACGTTAACTACCCTCCAATTTTGCATAGTATCGTTCACCATAACGTTTCTATTCTGGTTGATACCATACACAGACAATAGTTCTTCACATTTTGTAAAACTGTTCAGCCCAAAGAGATGCAGAAATATGACAGGCAACCAGGGCCGGATCCAGAAACTTCTCAAGGAGGGGGTGATCATCCCATTTACCCCTCCCCCCTCTTGGTTCCGCCTCTGCCGACAACCATACATTTTGAAAATCCCTACCCCGATCAGAATCTTTCTTTCCCTTGTTATACAGACTTAATCTTCAGTGTATAAACAAGGTATGTTGCACAGAATGAATTTAAGAATACACCCAGTGGAGGGCAGAGGGGTCGTCCAAGGGGAGGGTGATCGCCCCCATCATCCCTCCCTTGGATCTGCCACTGCAGGCAACAGATGGCATTGGAAAAACCACTTTTTTGATGGGGGCACCTAAAACATGCACATTCATCGAAATCTCAGAATTGAATTATTTTACCATCAAAATACCTTCTCCGTATGCTTCACATATGAGAATATAAAAGTATGAAGCAAAAGTTTTACTCATATTTAAAATTAACAAAAGAATTCAAAATTCACCATTCTCACTCACCTGACAAGTAATCAAATCAATTCATTGCCATTAAGCACAAAAATGAAAAAGAAATACCTAAACTTGTTTAAATATTAAGTATCACTAGGATGCACACAAACTGATGAAAAAGTTCTAAGTTATATGCACAAATGGTGGTTATTCAATGCCTGGAGTGGACTTAAGAAGCAAAATCAAAATATATCAAGAGTCAGTACCAATATAAAAGTACTGGTTACAAAATTCAAACATGCATAATAGAGTGGATTGTAATAACTGTTGATTAAATTAATAACCTGCTATTGAAACAATGTATGCTATAGATACCTGATCAGCAGAGAGGGTAAAGCCACCAGTGGCAGACAGCAATTCAAGAGCCAATGCTTCTAAATCTTCAAATTTCTGAGCTTCCAACAAAAAATTCAAATTGTTTAGGAGACCCCAACCATCTTCAATAGAATCTCCCTCAGCAGTTATCTCTAGCGGTGGCCACCACCTAGCATAAGTCAACAAAAGACTTAAAATTGCTCTTAAATGGTCAGCTGAATTAGGAAACGGAAGATCACAGGAAGACAACAATGAATTTAGGTCCTCATTGTTACCTTCCTCATTGTTGATATCATGTATGGCTTGTTTCCAAATTTGAAGTACCCAAGACACATTGGGTAGTGCCTGCACAAGAAAGAAAGATAAAGCATCTGAACAAATTGTTTTTCAAACGTAACAATTTGCCACATTCAATTTCAATACATCCAAAACAAGTTAGGAAAGTGTACAGTGTATCACAAATAGACGTGTTTCATGCAATAGAGTATTTGAAACATAACAATAGCTAATAGGCATTTACGTTGGAAATGAAATGCACCTAAAATGAATGAGTAAATATGAATATGCACTGGATCTAATTGTTTTTTTCAGAAAAATTCAATGTTAATCGCTTATGCAAAAGGAAAATAATATAATATCACTTATTAATAAACTGCTATAATTAAAATTCAAATAATTCATTATTATACTCATTTACGCTGCACAACTTAAACCTTATCTGGAATATTTTAGTTAAAAACAAAATAGTAGTCCTATAGCAAAATTTCTTGTTTATATGGTTGAATATAATGAGAACAATATGATGAGTAATCAACTCTGCAGTCATAGGTTGCTAACTCCTGACTACTAAATTAGGGGAATAAAGCACTTAACATTACCATGAAAAGATGATCCAGCAAATTCTGACGAAACTGGTTAGCTGCAGAAATTGATCCAAAATAATCTTCTAAGCCATTATAATCAAGGAATCTTAAAGCACATTTAGTTATAGAGTTGAGCAGATGAACAGCTGAATGCCGAACAAGAAGATGGGTTTGCATCAGGGCAATTCCATCAACTCCAATATTGTTATCCTTCAAAGGTGATCCAAAAATAATTTGTAGAATTGACTTAGGAGTTACAATATGCCCAAATCCTTGTAACAGCTGTGTCCGAGTTAGGGAACCTGACTTTGAAAGATATGTGCTAGGAGCAACACTGTCAATAACCTATGGAATAGGACAATAAAGAATTATTAAATCAAAATGAAAGGGATGTAAAACTTACTATATCATGATTATAGTGTCATTTTAAAAACTGGAATCACTTCTCTGATAATGTATCTCAAAACATAAATTTAATAGCATTATTTAAAAAGCTATAATATAAACAAGTAACAAAGAACTGTAACAGTTATGTTTTGCATGCAAACATTGTTATTATTTTTATATTCCCTTGAACGTCTGTTTTAAAAATTTTTATTTTCAATTTTTCCATCGATGTAGATCGCGAGAGCGTGACATAAAGTTGTCCGTGGCTGAACATGGGTTGTGGCAAAAATAATCCAACTTCATTAAAAGTCCATCCCTGGCTCTTATTACCTAATTGTAATGGCAAATGCTGGAATGATAAAAAATTGCTGGTGTTTTGATATAAATGGTAGATGGCTTTCACTGCGTGTGAGATCAATTCTAGGAATGAATTAATTAATTATTCTGGTCAAAATTTCAGCGTCGTTAAAATTCTCATGTAGAGTTTTGCTTGTTAAACAGGTGCCATTACATAAATTATTTTTTGGGAGCAGATTTCTCAAAAGCATGATGATGCTTCCAACTTTCAAAATTAGTTTATGTGGTGGCATTCCTGATGGATATTGTGCATTCAGAAAGTGTGGGATAGTTTGTTATATCTTCATCGTTTTCAGTTATAATGGAATCTGCACTGCATATGTTTACTTTCACAAGGAAGAAGATCCATTATTTCATTATTAAGATAATTACTATACTGTTTTTGGTGGATGGAATAATATCAAAGCAAAAATAAATAAACATTAACCAACCTAACAAACAATTTATCTTCTATAAAATAATCATACATATCATATTAGTCACTAGGAAGATTGTTTCTGTGATCAATTAAAATATCATATTTAACCCTGCGGTACTCGCATTAATTTTTCAAATGCCAGTACTTGAGTGGGGTGCTCCTGACACCCCACAGATTATTTTTTAATAAAAAATATCACTATTATTCAATTAATTCTTTATGTTGTTCTATTTATAATCATATTTTGAGAAGTTTCAAATGATTCTTTTTCATTAGAAATCTATTTCGAAAAGAAAAAGTCTTAAGGTACATTTTCATGAATATTTTCAGATGTCAATCTGAGTCAGTTGACAGTTTTTGGGAATACACTTATAATATCGTCAGTTCAATTAAAGAAATCAGAAATCCCACAATAGAACACAAATAATAATTGTACAAAAGAGGAAACCCTGTTTTTTGCATCATGACCTTGAAAACTGTATTGGCTTTACTTTTTTAATTTGAATGCTCGTGCAATTCACTATAATATTTATCTCTCTCTCTCTTATGGATTGGTAAATGTTTACCAGAAATATCAACTATCCCTCATGTTAATTTTGTCAAATATCAGTTGGAAACAGTCTACTGGGAGCTTCAAAACAAAAATCGAACACAAATAATAAAAATTTACAAACCTTGTAGGATCAGAGTCAGTGAAGAAACTATTGAGATGCAATCTCCAATTTTGGGAAATAACACATTATACGATGACAACCAGCAGGCCCTCCGAGAGACTCGAAGAGACCCAAGGCAAATTCCAGATTTTGAGGCCTCGCATGGTATTAAAATTTACAAAAATTCCCATTAGGAAGCGTTTAAGCATTATGTAACCCACTTTGGTGATCGGGGTTCGCTGAATAGTTAGTCTGTTGAATTGCCAAAGAAATCCAAAGAATGCACATATTAGTTACAGTAACTCAAATCGACGTTTAAGACCCGACTAAATACTGTCAATAATGACAAAGAAGAAGTGCTGCTCAGCATCAAATTTAGAAGGTAACTTGTTGAAAATAGAATCTGGAGACTACGGTGTACAGAATGGAATTAAAATAAAAATTCCTGAACTGTAAAATAATCCAGATGAGCACACACATCAATAAGAAAAGAAAATGGAAATAAATTAAAATGATACAAGTTTGCAGGACGATGGCTTACAGTAGGGATCACAAATTCATTTTGGCCAGCGGGCCTCATGAAGGTCCTCCAGCGAACCCAAGGGCCACATTAGGGCACCGTACTAAGTCTGCGGGCCACATACTTTCAAAGTCCTACCACCGTTTCATATCCTTTGTACTTTCATTCTCCCCTTCCACAAGGAATAAATCGCCCCAACCCAATGTTGCGGCCTTAAACCCATCCATGACAAGAATACATTAGGCATCGATGGTTAGGTTCTTCGAACACACAAGAAGCAATCTGGCAGCGAGATGAACATACTTAGTATCCCATCTGTTCAGAATTTTTATAAATCAGAATGAGCAACAAACTGCTTACATTTTAAAAGTACTGATGTAATGTTCATACTTCTTAAATTTATTATATTTACGTGAAATATATTATAAGATATACGTTTGAGTTTTGGCCGCCAGTGAAAACTAGCTTATTTCACGGGCCACAGAAATGTACCATGGGGGCTGCATATGGCCTGCGAGTTTGAGACCCCTGGCCTACAGGGACCTGTTGTCCAAAATTAGCCTATAGGAAAGGAAAAGCACATACACGCACACATGCACAATCGCTAAGATATCTCTGGAAAAACTCGCTAAGTACTTGTATCATTTTAATTTTTTCCATTTTCTCTTCATAGTGATGTGTGTGCTCATCTGGGTTGTTTTATGGTTCAGGAGTTTTTATTTTAATTCCATTGTAACTTGTGACTGGTGGAGAAATCAGATGGAATGACTATATTATGGGCTGTGTTTTTGGGCTTTGCCAGTATAACATTCCATTGCTCACGAATTTATTGAATGTCATTGATAAGACGTTCTATTATACCTCTGAACACCAAGTGTAGCATTGCATGCCTCAATTACTAGATTAGTTTGGTGGATCACTGTAAGTAGTTTCATCCACAAAGTTGACATTACAATAAATTCAAATTTGGACATATATTTCTGAATCGAATGAAGCTCAGCTCGAGCCTGTGCTGTGAGATTGAAACCTTTGAGATCATTTAGCCCAGGGGTCGGCAACCTTTACACCTACGAGGGCGCAATTTATATTACTGAAGACGTGAAGGGCACATAAGCAAGATCAGTTGATATCTCTCTGTATCAGTGGTCGGCAACCTCTTTATCTATGAGGGTGCAACTTTAATTATTGGGGGCATGAAGTGAAGTAACAATAGTAGATGTGTACCAATATTTATTAAAATGATTTTTTTGTATTTATAAGAGAAAAACTATTAAAGAATTTATTATAAAAACATGAAAAATAAATCAGTGTGCAACTTGGGACTGCATATCTTCAGCCAACTTGCTATAATTTGGCACATAACTCGAGATACCTGATCTTAGGCAGTTGTCTAAATTGTAATCGGTGAGTCTCGATCGGTACTTGGATTTCAAGTGTTTCATGCTTGAAAAAATGGACTCGCAAGTGTACATTGAAGCACAGTAAGAATATATTTTTAGAGCACATTTTCTTAATAATGTATAGTGAATTTCGTCAACTAAATTCAAAAGTTTTCATCATTTTTATGTGACCTTAAAATAATATCATTCTGCATGTTTATTATTTCTATTTCTAAGTCCTCAGTGTTAATGATATTAAAGTAAATTCCAATATTGACAGACATATCATCCATAAAACTGAACGGATTAGCAAAGAATGTTATTATGGGTTCTACTTCAGAAAACTGACAAAACCTAAAATTAAATTCCTCCAGGAGAGTTTCAGTGTGTTGTGAAAATGGTTCAGTGGTAACATTTTCATCAGTCAGACTCTCGATAATATATTTTAAATTCGGGAAATGTGATAATGAATTTCTCTCTAGGTGAGACTTCCACAATGCCAATTTACATTTGAATGCATCTACTGCACTTATCATTTTTGCAATGTGTTGATTTTTCCCTCGCATCTCTATATTCAGTTCGTTCAATTTTATAGTTATATCAACAAGAAATCCGAAATCCATCAACCAAGCTTTGTCATCCAACTGTGCATAATATTCATTTCTTGACGTGAGAAATTCCTCACCTCCTTTATGATATTTATAAACCTCACAAGTATTTTGCCTCTGCTGAGCCATCTAACTTCGGTATGTAAAAGGAGATCATCGAATTCGGCATCTTCACCTTGTAAAAGCAGTTTAAACAATTGGTGTTGCATTGGTACGGCTCTTATGGAATTTATTATTTTTGTTACTGTTTTCATGCCATGTTGAAAATGAAGAACTTTTGCGCATAACATTTCTTGGTGTATAATGCAGTGATATGAAATAAATGTTGGAAAGAGAGGGTCTTCTTTACATAGCGCAATAAATCCATTTTTACAACCTGCCATCGAAGGTGCACAATCTGTAGTAATTGCGGTAAACTTCATTAATGGTATATTACTTTCTTGGACATTTTTTAAAAGCTGAAAAAATGTCTTCACCTCTTGTTCGTCCCTTTAATGGAAGAATTTTAAGAAATTCTTCCTTTCCTGAAAAATCATTAAACACCATCTTCACAACCATAGCCAATTGAGAAGTGTCTGATATGTCTGTTGACTCATCCAGTTGCAACGAGAAGAAAATACATTTTTGTAAATTATTTGCCAACTTTTTCTCCATATTGGTTGCAATAACTTCAATTCTTCTTGTTACTTTTCTTGCTGATAACTGAATCGTGTTGATTGCTGAGGTAATTTCATTTTTATTTTTAAGATATTGAAAAGTGAGTCAGCAATTGCTAACATGGCTTCTTTTACAATCTCGCCATCTTCAAAAGGCTTTTTCCTCTTGGCCAACAAATGCAAAATTTTAAGTGATGTAATTGTTACTCTTTTTGATTGCTGCACTGGTCTGGTAAAGATTGCTGCACTGGTCTGGTAAAAATGCTCTGCTGTTTAGTTAAAATAGATTTAATATCAGAAATTTTCTTTTTCCTGATCTCAGAGTTTAACGGATAACTAGTATTAAAATTTCCGTGGACCGTATTAAAATGTCTTTCAACATCACTTTTCTTTGAAAGTGCGGCACAAGCATTGCACAATAAACAAACACTTTCCTTTCAAATCAATAAAACAGAATTGTTCTTCCCAATCAACATTGAAGTTGGCAAGATATGCTACAAGACGGAGGACAGAACTCTGAAAACAATGACTCACAACAATAACACGAGCCAAGTTATGCTACAAGACAGAGGACAGAACTCTGAAACCAACAACTCACAACAATAACTCGAGCCAAGTTATGCTACAAGACGGAGGACAGAACTCCGAAACCAACGACTCTTGACAAGAACTTGGGAGTTTCACGCGACATAGGGAAATAGTTTTCCCGTATCGAGCGCCTACCTCCAAATAACCTGAACCAGCTAACGGAGCTATAGTACACGACAGGTTGAGAACAAGGATCTCAGTTAGCCTTGCACCCGTAATAGCGATTGAAGGCGACAGGACACCTTCACCTAGCATAAACTAAGGGCGGAGAATTCCCTATCTTTAAACGCCGTGAAGGATATATTTATACTAGAGCAGGGTAGTGAGAAGGGAAAGGGACGTGGATTCACAAGAGAGGGGTAACGGAGGAGTCATTATGAAAAGAACTCTGTTAATGACAAGAATGTCTTGATCCAACAATGTATGTCCCCATTCTGTTCACTTATAAGTTCTGACCTTGACGATGTTATTCTGTAACAGACGTACGATTCGGCTCGGTGTGATGTAAAATTAAGATGTTGGTTACAAAGTTCTATTCTTCATCTTGTTCCGCAACTTATTGGTCTTCTGAGAGTTTTCCGTAATTGTTCAACTTGAGTTTTCTTTTTGGCTGGCGGGCGACACACAATGTCTTGCGGGCGCCATGTGTAAATTAAAATAAAATGCAATTGTATATTATCATTCATTTTTAAGATCGAAAAAAATGAATTTAAGTAACTACGATTTATTTTTACAAAATAATTTAATTGAAAAAGGAAACATTAATTAATATTATCTACCCTGAGATTTAAAATAACTATTTAAAAATAGGACATCATCCACATTTGCAGGACCTAAACTGTTTCTTCTTTCACTACATGTCCCGCCAATCTAAAACACCTCTCTGATGGAGCACTGGTCGCTGGTATTGCAAAAATACGATTAGCTAAAATACTTAAATTTGGAAAACAATTCTTTTGCTTATCCCACCACTTCATCAAATCAAAATTATTAGTAATGCCGTCCGATAGTTTTAAGTCAATATATGCAGTCAATTTGTCTGGAGAAATATGATCATTTATTGTGTCTGTATCCATAAACTGAACTAAGGTGTCTGATATTTTATACCTTTTCATCGGTTGCTCTACAAGCGTACACGGATTTGGTGTTACAGATTAGATTTCATATCACTTCTCCTTTTTAATGGCATCAATACTTACTTTAACTTTCTCATAGATTTCATACTTTTCTTCAGTTTTTAACATTTTCACACTCTTTAGAAGGGGGTGAAGAAAAATATTATATTATTTATAAATTTTTAAACCCATCTCCTGACACTATCTCAAAAGGTCACAAATCTCTAACTACAAGTTTGACACAACCATCTAAATCTTTTTTTTTCTTTTCAGCTGATAATTTTGGTAAATCGCATTTTTTCGGCACAAGAAAATTTGTCATTTGTTATTTTCACACTTGTGTCGCAATAAACATGATGTTCCCAGCTTCATATTATCATAACAGTAAACATTTTATAACTACTGCAAGCAATTATCTTCAAAATCAGTTTTCCCTTTTCATATAAATTTTCACAGAACATTTCCCAAAATTTTGATTAGGTATTTTCTTTTCTTCTTCGAGTGTACTCTAAACTCAAAAGCTTCCTTCTTATCTGATCAGTATTCATTGTTCAAATCTGAAGGGCAGATAAGAGTAATATTTCGATTAAAATTTTGATTTATAATTGAAAGATGCATCAACTTACAACTGACAATTTTTCATATCGTTCAATCAGCTGGTATTGGTTCCTTTTAAGGATGTGGTAGATTGATATTGTCACAAAAGCTGAGATCACATATAACTCATCAGGGTAATTTTAGAAAATAACTGTAGTTCCTTTCTCTCGCAAACAAAGTATAAAATAATACAACTCTCATTATTTGACGAAAAAATACTATATATTTGAACATTAAATAACATATAAAGAATGCTGATAGGCACTCTTATATGTAACCACGTCTCTTCAAAAGCGAATTCACAAAGATAGATGTTATTTGCATGAATGGACAAAACCAACTAGTTAAAAGAGAAACAATTGTTGATTACGTTTAGTAGAAGAGAATGTGAGGAGGGGGTGAGAAAGAGTGAAGAGGGGAATTATGTAGTACAATGTAATTATGACAGATTGGTTCTCGCACAAACCAATCTGTCATAATTACATTGTACTACATAATTCCCCTCTTCACTCTTTCTCACCCCCTCCCCATATTCTCTTCTACTAAACGTAATCGACAATTGTTGGTCAATTTCAAATTTGTATCTATTTATATAATAAAAGGAATTGTTTTTTCGTCAGACACTTTTCTTGACACATGATACACAAAGCCTGCAATCTGCCTACCTTAGGGTGACCAGATGCTGATGGTCACAACCTGGACAAAATGAGTTTTGAAAGAGAAAATTTGGGACATTTTCCAAAAAAGCCGGGACAATGGTAATTTTGATATTATTTTATTGTATACCCTAAATTTCAAATAAAAATGTTTACAAAAGAAAAAGCAAGCTATTATTTACTGAAATAGCAAATAAATGTATATATTTCGTGAATAATTAAGCAGTATTACAATAAAACATTTTTGAGGAACCAATGGTGTTTTCAGTTATATTTTAAAGTACTTCTGCCTGCCTTGATCAAATTTTCATCATTTTTAATCTTCACATAAAAATCTTTACAGGTCATATTTAAGTTGTATTTACAAAGGAAGGGAAAAGCATGACCAACCATTATTATTTTCTTTGAATTTTCTTGGTAAACATCCATGGGTCTTTGGTTTTTCCAGCACTTGAAATTCGAATGCTTTTCAGGAAATCGTATTTGGAAGATCGAGTTTAATGTTAAAATTGATTTCGTATAATCAGAGGTAAAAGAACTGCTGGATAGATCATCACGCTTACAGGAAAAATGACAAGACATTTATGCGTCCAGAAAAAAAATATTCGGGACACCGGGACAAAACACTAAAAACTGGGGCAATTCCCGGGAAACCGGGATGCCTGGTCACCCTAGCCTACCTGCATGAATTGCAAATTTGTATCTACCTATATAATGCTACGTCTGACCGCGAGAGAGGTTTATTAGCATTAAAAGCGTGTAAAAAGTTCCTGTGCCTACATTGGCGAGGCAAATTGAATTGTAATTAAAACTAGTTTTCGTACCCGCTCTTTACATGCACCAGTGCCTTTTGTGCCCGAACCCGACCCGTACCCACATGGAAGCACTCTGTACCTGACCCGCAACTTTCGCTGCAGGTACCCACGGGTCGGGTAAACTGCGGGTATGCAGGCCTCTAATGTACATCCTCATGGTCCCATTAGTAAGTGCACCAAGTTTAAAGTCTCTAAGTTTCTTGGTTTTTGAGAAATGCTGTCACATTGCCTTTTATTAATATAGATACACTAGTGTTGGTTGGTTGGAATGCTGCATTGAGCTCAATGTCATGCTGTAAGATGGCAGTTCGATCTACTGTGAGAAAAAGACAAAGGAGGATAGATGGAGACAAAGAAGTCGATCAGAGAAAAATTAAATCTGAAGTGACTTTTGGGAGAGGCTGGTAAAAGAAGCCATTGAGATCAGGCTGCACAATTACACCTTGAACAGTGACACGGGATTCCCACTCAGCAGTGTGTGGGTTCCCATACTCCTCAGAATGGCAAAATGCCATTGGCTGGCCCAACAGCCAATGGGAGACAAACTGCCATCCCTTGGTTGAGATATAAGCACAGACAAACAAATGTTATGGCACTCAGGAGTTCCCTGAAGATGGCACAAGAGAAAGGCACTGAAACATCGGAAAACATCATTTTGACCCTCCAGTACTAAGGTGGAATGCTGTGGACACCCCAGGCATACGTTTTATGACAGGATTTCTTTCCTTTGGGCTTTTATGACCCCGACCCTTCAGTAGCTGGAATGACATGTTTGGAACCTATTCTGCTAAACATTTTCAGTTTTCTTTGGTGATCCCTTGAGTTTGGATGTTTTTCTAAGAGAGTGCTGTGATATACGTTATGGAAATCAGGGCTTTTTTCTTTGTGCGGACGTTGTCCATATTTTAGTCTGAAATTATTGTTATTATCAATAGAACTTTTGTTATTTCACATAATTTGAGATTGTATCTACTCACTGATCATCAGGCCCTACGAGAGGGGGGCCAGGAGGGCCATCTGGCCCGGGCCTCAAATTTTGGCACTTGTTCAGGGGCTGATTTTTGCACAGGCACATGAGGCATAAGCTGGGGGCCTTGTCGATAAGAGAGCCTCACCAAATGTCAATTTTAGCCTAAAACCTTATGTTCCTATTCCTTTCCTAAAAGCTCAAGTTGGGACTTCCCCTCGCTCAAATATTCTCCCTTTATCGACAGTCATACTTGCCGCCCATGAAGCCCACTCCTAGGGCATTGCTTAAAAACAAAGGCATGCTAGCCTAACCATCTCCAATTTTCCTTGGTCATTCTCTCCAGTTATGATGGGACATATGCCCTGTTGTTGATCTACCTTCTTCCTTCGTGAAACAGGAGGAGTGTAGAAGGTGAGGTAGGAGACTTCAGTAACCGTACCGCGTGTTGTTAAGCAGCTCTCTGTCATATAATATCCTCTCCAAGAAGGTTTAAAGTTAGATTTTAAAGCATGCATTCGGCAAATCTATGACAATGTATCAAATATGGCTTACAAAGGTGTACAAGCAGTTCTGACTGAGCATTATTCAAAATGAATTTTCTTCAGCTGTGGAAACCACACATTAAATCTAATAGGTGTTGATTGCACTCAATCATGCAATGAAGCAATTGCATACTTTGGAACTGTTCAGCAAATATACAATTTCTTCAGAATCAGTCGACAAAGGTGGGAAGTTCTGAAGCAACATCTTCCTGTTAGACTGCGTGTTATTTCCAAAACTAGGTGGTCCTCATGGATTGGAGGTGCTAAACCAATTCAGCAGCATATGAATTCTGCGGGTACGAGCTGGGTACAGGTGGAAAATATCATACCCGTGCAGGGCTCTAATGTACATCTCGGGGTCAGAATTTTGATTTTTGCAAGGAGGGAGGAAGTGGAGGGGGGTGCCATTTCCCATAAGATAACACGTAAAAATCGATTTTTCGACTTCAAGGCTTTTATTCTTTTGCAAATTAAAATTAGAAAGAATTAACCTATGATCTTCGCACCTGGACAGTTTTAAAGAAAAATAAATAAAGTTTCTTAACATCACATTTTGTCTGATAAAATATCACTCAAGTTTTACGTTTAAATCATATTTATTTGAAAAATCTAAGCTTTTTAACGATATATTGCCTTGCATATAGTGGCATTGTTAAACCTCGAGATTGTATTGTCACCTTAATCCTTATACTATATGTGTAAGGAAAGCATGCTTTGAATGCATTAATATGAGAGAGAGTAAAGACACGAAGAAAGAGCGAGTCAGACAGACAAACGACTTTATTAGGGCGAAATTGAGACAGAGAGGGAGAGAGAAACAAAATGAAATGTTCCATAAATTAAAAATAATTTTGGGCATACATAAGAATTGTACAGTCATTTCCATAAGTTTCCTCGAATGGAGTGGTGCCACATTATCAGCTAGTGGATATCAAACTTCTTATACTAGCTATGCATTCCATGACTGAGCTTTGTGCTACTTGGAGAAATTTTACGGTCATCCTTCTAAATAACGATGAGCAAACAGAAATGCAAGAATCGGGTTTCACCTCATGCCTTTAAAACACTGTAGCTGCTCTATTTAAGTCCATTTAACTAGACAGGTTTTATGAGGAAAATCCTCGCAATGCTGTGATGTCGTGCCCCAGATCTTAATCCCCTAGAAAATGTGTGGAGCCTCATGGTGAAGGAGTGGGATTTCGCCGGTGAGGAGGCATTGGAAGCCTACGTTAGAGATATTTGGGCTACTCTAAGCAACCATCTGATGCTAATTCAGAATTTAATGGTGTCAATGCCTTCAAGGCTATTATGTGTTATTGATAATAATGGAGAAATAACTAAGAATTAAAAACAATTTTTAAGCCCATGTATAGTATACTAATATATTTGGTTTGAAATCAGAAATTACATTTCCTTATATTGTGGCAACCCTGCCTTTTAGATCCATTTTAAACATGTTTATTTCGTTTTGTCATTCTATACTCTCCCTACAAACGAAATTACTTTGAAATCCGTTCAGGCAATACCTTTGAAATTAACAGTTCCAGGAAAATACTAACTTTGATATTGTGGTAGCCCTGTTAAGTCGACCCGGTTTGAATACAATAATTTTATTTATTTATATGAAGATTATATACATCATATTTGGTTAAAACCCATGCTGTCAGTTCTCTAGAATTACATGTATAAGAAATATTATTTTACTTTTTACTGTGGTAACCCTGCTCTTTAGCTCCACATTAACCCTTTTACTGCGGACCGGCTGATCTATTGGCCCACTCAGCATAAACGAAAACTGCGGAGGGCCGATTCATCGGCCGTGTTTGTCTATGCAGCGATAAACAACTTAGCGAAGGCGATGTGTGGTGAACCACAATGCCTCTTTTATCTGTGATGTTTATGCTTCTAAGTCTTATCAAATGTCATGCTGATTCATGAGCTGGACATTTTATTTTCATATTTTTACTTTCATCTCGCACAGCCATCAGTAGTGTGCTGTATCGTGGAGCGTTCACATGTGCGTATATTTTTAAGCTGTGCCTAACGTCATTTAATTTTGTGATTATCATACCTTATTGCTGTGAAATCCATCTGTTGTGTCTAAGCATTTGAAAAACGAAGACATCGAAGATGTTATATTTGAGTTTGATTTTAGTAACAGTGAATTACAATCTGACACAAGTGAGGAATGTATTTTATCCTCAAGCAGTGATGAGTCATTTAGCAATTTCGTCCGGACAACATCTTCCCGTCCACAAATTATTTCTTCCTCAGAGAGTGATGACTCTCAAGATTTGGAGAGAGATGAGGAAATAGTTGATATTGAAGATAGTGAATGGGAAGAGGTGTTTGAGAACTCTGATAACCCTCCTCAGCCATCTTGTGAGTACCAAGAAGCCGAAGGACCAAAACACGCCCCACACCATGATTCCCCGCCAATAAGTTATTTCTACTTGTTTTTTACCAACACACTTCTTAATTCAATAGTAAGGGAAACAAATAGATATGCTAAAAAATTTCTTATGACAAATAAAAATCTGTCTCCAAAATCTCGCGCAAGAGATTGGAAAAAAGTTTATTTACCTGAACTAAAAGGCTTCATTGCGTGTATATTGAATATGGGCATTCATAAACGCCCAACAATTGAATCGTATTGGTTTATCAAAAAATCTCAATACATAGGTTGGTTCCATGACATGTTCTCAACAGACCGTTTTTACCTAATACTAAAATTCTTCCACTTGGCCGACACAGAAGGGCTTCCCAGACCAGGAGAACCTGGTTACGATCCATGTGCTAAGATACAACCTCTCATAGACCATGCTAATATACTATTCAGGCAGGACTACATATCACATGAGCAATTGAGTGTTGATGAGAGTTTGGTTGGCACTAAGAATCGTACACAGCTATTACAGTATATACCCAACAAGCGTCACCATCGCTGGGGCATAAAATTTTGGACGTTGTGTGATTCCGTGATACACTATTGTCTGGGATTTTTTGTATACAAAGGGGCTAAAGATAATCAGGACAAAGCCGAAATTCAAAAACATGGCCTGGCTTATATTGTTGTTATGAAATTACTTAGTATGGGGAACTATCTCTCTAAGGGTTATCACATTTTTATGGATAATTTTTTCATGTCAGTACCTTTGGCGAAAAGATTGTATGAACTAGGAACATATGCTACAGGAACAATTTGAAGAAACAGAAAATTTCTTCCCGAAGAATTTTTAAAAAATTTGAAGTAGGAGAGCAGAAGTATTTTCGTTGCTGCCCTATACATGCTGCTGCAGTTAGGGAAAATAAATCTCAACGCTTCCCTGTTCTACTATTATCTACCAAATGCAAAGCAGAAAGCTGTAGGCATACCTGTATTCATCGCGGTCAGGTGAAGGAAGTGGAAAAGCCTTCTATTATAACTTCATATAATAAATTCATGGGGGAATAGATACATCGGATATGATGTTATACACTTACCTTGACGAACGACGCACTGTAAAATATTGGAAAAAAATCTGCTTCGATATTTTTTCCCGTATGGTACTCAATAGCTATGTCATTTACAAAGAAAATCTCCCCTCAATGAAAAAGTCAGTATCTTGTTTATCATTCAATATAAGCATTATTGAAGAACTTGCAAAGGAGTGGTTTCAAGAGAAAAACAACAGACCTGGGACATCAGAGGAATCAGTAATAGAGGGCAATAAGCTGCTGAAAAAATTACCTCAGAGGAAGGACTACTGTGTGTGTAGTAGAAGAGAAAAAAATAACAAAGGCAAAAGAAAAAGGGCCCGTAAAGTGTGTGCAAAGTGTGAGAAAGGCCTTCATGGTATATATGCTTCCCGGAACATAAGTGTACAGGCTGAGCGGGGGAAGAGTTACGTGCAGCGATTTATAAAAATAACAAATAAAGCCTCAATAAATGTAGCTATTAATTCAAAAATATAGTTCCAGTGAGAAAATTAATTGTTCTAACGAATATAAACAACATAATCAAACGTGCTTATTGTGTGTGTAAAATATTGTTTAAATAAAGTTTTTTTTTAAATGTCAACAAATGTAATTTTTATTTCTTTTACTAAACCTGGAATCAACCCAAAACATTTTTATTTCACCTTCTAAGAAAAAGTAGGAATGATTTTAAAAAAGTTACTTTTGGGGAATTTTAATAAAAATCACTAGAATTTTTTTACTTAAAAACTGCACTTTCGCAAAAAATGGTGTCGCATTTTCCAAACATACCTCTCGAAATTGGCTAGCAGTAAGAGGGTTAAACATCTTGATTTCCTTATGGTATGTTGTATAAATCTTATATTCAAAATTTAATCGAAATCCATTCAGCAAATTCCTTCCAACTCCATAATTAGTGAAAGAATTTAATTTGTAATTGTGGCACCCCTGTTTGGCTGATTCAGTTTAAATATCCTATTATGGTTTTCTAAATATGTGTACATTATAAATATTATAATTTGGTTCAAATTGATGCAGACATTTCAACACAAATGTGTAAAAAGGATGTTTTTTATTTCTTGTACAGGTTTCCCTCCCTTTATGTGGGTTTGCTTTACTATTATGCGACAAACCTATTGCTACCAGTTTCTTTTTATGCGTCTTTGATTCACTCTTATACAGATATGCGGCCAGGACAATAAAAATGCAAGAAAGTTCTCCACTACACCACAAGGCTACCATTCAATCTCTCATTGTCTCTTATGCTTTGCGTATTAATACTACAGTAAAAGACATGAGAGTGGAGAGGATATTGTAGGGTGGAGATGAGAAGGAATTTCTTGTGATACTATCTGAGCCCACTTGAGAAGTTTTGTCTCCTTACCCACAGAACTTGCATTGGGCCAAGACAACCCTCCAGCACTTTAAACCTCCACTATTATGTCACTCAGAACAGCCACCACTTGTGCTCGTCTGCTTCCTTTTATTGGCGAGTATAATTTAGTGTTAATTGTTTTAAGTTTGTACTTAGCGTATAAGAAGTCGTTATGGAGCAAAAGATGTGCGTCTTAGAAGGGAGTTAGGATTGCTTGTGGAACGTATCTCTATCTTTTACATGTGAATATGGGTTCTGTTTATGCGAATCTGCTTAATGTGTCACTTTCCTGGAACAACCCCCGCATAAAGAGAGGGAAACCTGTATTGTGGCAGCCCTGCCTTCTATATCTATACTAAACATCTTGATTTTGTTTTTTTATGTTACATGCCTCCTCCCTCATTGAAATCGGTTTAGCCATTTCCTTCCAAATTCATAATTACCGAAAAGATTAACTTTGTAATTGTGGCACCCCTGCTGAGTCGATCCGGTCCAAATATGCCATTCTGGTCATCAATTTATGTGAATATTATATGTACCAAATTTGGTTGAAATCGGTTGAGCCAATTCTTCCCTGATATATGTGTACAGATGGATGGACATCACAAAGATAATAGTGCTTTTCAGCAATGACGAAAAGTGCTAAAAATGTAATCAAAAGCAAGATTTTTATCACTTACTCCTTTTTTTTAATTTAAGCTACATAGGTCTAAAGACCGCTTGCTCATTCGTGCAAAATTTCCCATTTCATATTGCTGACATAAAACCAAAACATATTATCAAGTATAACTTTTAAATTGCCTATGTAATGTGACAAAAATACTGAAAGGATTGCAGTAAAACGTTGTTATTTTGATCCCTGATAATTAGAAATAGTGAAAATCAAAGCTAAGAGTAGTCCCCGGCCAACATCATAGGATTTCGCATAATTTTTAGTATGGATTATGCAAAATACATCTACAATGAAATTTGAAGTACATGATCTGGTCTGGTGACTCGAGAACATTTCGTTTAATTCAAAGTAACTTCTTTTTACTTATTTAATAGTCAATGTGAAATAAAATCGTAGATGATACAAATAGAGAAATCATCTTATCCTTGCATCACTAGATCTTCTTTATTCCAGGTTCTCAGATTACTTCACGTATACTGCTTTTTCGTAGATCTCTTCCCCGTAAGTTTTTCAGAAAAAACTTCAAATAAGGATAAACAAAGATGCTAGAAGCGCACAGGGACAGGAGAGATGAGGTTTTGTATTTGCCCACTAAACAAAAAAATGCCAAAATATAGGTTTTTACCTTAGTAATTTGAGCATGATCTTCAATGTTATTCTTACTATCACTCTCTGAACTGACACTTTCTTCTGAATCTCTTTCAAGTAAGATTTCCATCTACTTTTCATCACCAGATATTGCTTGCATTTTTCTATTGGTTGATGCCTTGATAACTTAGACTCTTTTAATCTTTTAGAAATGAAACAAAAGTAACAACGGAAAAATAATGAACAATAGCTGCCCTTGAACAGCATAAATGTTTCACTAAGAGCTGCAAGAGAATATTTTTTGTGCGATCCTAGCGCTTCCCATACACTCTGATCACGCTTTCGGTCAAGATGTATCTTTGAATGGGCTTGTTTGTGCATTGATGTCAGATAAGTGTTTCTCTCTCACTTTCATTATAATGTTCTCAAGAAATGCTGAACCAAGCACTAGCCCCCGAAGACCATTCTTCCTCCCTTTTCATATAGCTCTCAATTGTTGACGAATAAGAAAAAATATTCATCAAGAGTGAGAGACCTCACAAAGCAAATAAACAGTGCCTGCTTTCCCTTTCACCACACAGCAGCTTACGTGCAAAGGTTTGGTTAGTCTCAACATTGAATAGGGGTTTTTAGAACCCACAATTCGCATAACTACGTGAAAATTCAATCACAAAATTTGACGTATAATGTAGGTAAAAGGAAAACAGTGAAAAGGAAACACAATAGCAAGGTCCAAGGTTACTGTTTTGAAATACACTAAGGTTTTTCAGATTTAAGAAAATTTGTTTTAAAAAAAATAGAGAAATTAGCGATTTCCGCGTTGTAACCAGTACGACCGCATATGAAGTTTTCATTCTGCATACTACTGGGTATGCAGAATTATGCTGTGGGGTTAAGATGTGTCTTACAATTCTAAGAGATCGTCCATAAAATACGCTTATGTTTGCCTTTTTAGTTTTCCCTTTCCTTAAACTCAGCGCCCTACGCTAAGCTTGGCCCCTACCCTTCCCTCCTGCAATTCATACATTTAAATCCCCACACCAGCAGTCCCAAAGGGAGAATGCGTTTAATACATATTGCAGAAAAGAATTCATAAGTAATTCATAAGTAAAATCATCACCTGTAATAACAAATATGACCACATTATTTTGAGCACGTATATTTATTACAGCTCTGTAATATTGATGGGAATAAAATTACAATGCAATGTATGAAATTGCCTAGAGCTCATAAAGAATTAATTATTTTTTACCATATCGATGACATCGAACGTTTGAACAAAATTGGAGAGAATATTATGTGATGGCTCTTATTTATCATCTATACAGTTATTCCAATCTTTTTAGCAGCAGCTGAGTATGCAGTTGAAAGTCTTATCTTCCAATACTTGGCATAAAAGAGTAACTTGAAATACACACTGGGAAAAATGGGATGTTCACTCGATCCTATTTTTCACATGTGGTGTTGTTCATAAATCATGAATTAAGTGGTCACTTCAGCTCTGTTCACGAATTCGCCATGTGTACGAACTTGAAAGGTATGTTTCGTAGCAGAACGGATTGATAGATAAAACCATATTGCCATTTTACTGTCCAAGTAGCGGTTCGTAAGAAATTTCAATTTTTTTTCAAGTTCGTTTATTTTGAACCTGGATAATCCAAAGTCATATTTTTGTGGCCCCTTGAAATTCAAAATAACGAGGTTTTACTGTATTAAAAAAATAATTTTGTTATATAACAAAGACCTACTACTGATACTGGCACAACAGAACTGTGACAAGTTTGAAACTAAAAAGAAAATCAAACCCTCAGTACAATCTAAAATGATTACTTTATGACACTAACATTCACAAACATTTTTAAAGTAAAAATTTTTTATGAGTGCTTCATCAAATATTTATAAATAATTAACACAATTAGAAATACATAAATAAAAAATGCATCACCTTTTCTAAGAAATTAATTGCTTTAAACCATTTTGGAGACAAACGGGGTTCAAGAGATGGAGCCATACGAGAAGTTGTAGAAAGAATAAGGTCAGGACAGGCTACAAATACCTCAAGCAGCAATTTTGCTATGTATTTCTGTTCCCATGGTTTTTCTAAAGTCTGGAAAAGTATAAACATAAAATTATTACATAACACAATTTGCATAAATAACTAACAAGCTACACATAACACATGCTGCCAACAAAATAAAGAAGCCTTTAAAAATGTGGTCAACACATTTCATAGACCCTCCAGAAATTTAACATTTTACTATATCAAAATCTTCAAAAACATTTCATTTGCATAACAACTTCTATTATTGATAAATATAAAGATAATAAAGATTTAAGTAGTATAAGAATATTATTCATAATAGTACAAAAATCATACTTTTCCACAATTCATATGGTATAAGAATAACTGTTAGCTGATATTTCATTGAGAAAAATATATTAGTATTCCACAACCTCAAGTAACTTGAGTTCTGCAGTTCATTTTAGTTCAAAATCTTGGGAGAAATAAAGTTAATGGACGAGGCCAATGGTAAGAGGTAAAAATCTCCAAATGCCGTACTAAATCTTAAGTTATATATATACAGTCAAACTCGTTTATAACGAGCACGGTTGTAATGAGTTCACGGCTATAGTGAGCAAATGCTACCTCCAAGATAAGTTTACGAGCATTTACATACAAATATTTCACGTATATAACGAGCACGCTTCACGGATATATCGAGCAAACTTTGACCACTTCTCACTGTCTCAAACGCGGTGGCGTTCAGCCCCTTAAATCCTCATAGTGACCCAAAATATGTAACATTGTGTTCTTGAGTCCAGCCTCTACACCCTATCCCTCGGGGAGGTTAAAGACCGCGGCATTGTTGTTAAAAAATAATCCCTTCGTCCAAACCAAGAATTCCCAACTTGCAGGTACAGTGGCACTCGCGGAGGTCCTTTGTCCTCTCCTCCCAACCCCCAGCTCTTTTACAGCCAGGAGGTTGTGTTTGGAAGGGGGTAAGGGGCTGAGGGCATGTACAATGGCGCCCAGCCCCGTCGCTCAGCCGAATGCACCCAACACCCTTTCCCACGTAAAGATGGGAAATCCCACGTTTAATCCGTCTCCTCATTAACTCTTCCTGGAATTGGTATGCTCACAGTTTGCAAAGAAAGTTCGTAGCGTTGATCACAAAAATCAGTTGAGATTTTGCCCTTGAACGAGTAACATGTCTGTACATAAAAGGAAGTGTTTGTCTATTCGCGAAAAGGTTGATATTATTCGAGAGTTAGAACGTGGTAAAAAAATGTTGAAGTGTGTAAAAAATTTAATTTATCATCGTCTACGGTTTCAACCTTATGGAAAAACAAAGAAGCGATTTTATATGCACTAGAGAACAACCTAACAACGAACAAGAAAATGAGGAAGTGCGACTTGGGTAGTGATTAAGGGTGCAGCTGTGAGTAAATTTTATATGTACGTATGTTTACTTTAAATTTTCTAGTTTATTCTCATTTTTAGGTTTTTTCATAAATTTACTAAATAACCTTTCTGTTTATATATTCACTTTTACTTCTTATGTCTTATTTCACCATACGCATGCATGCTTTTGCCTTCACGGATATTAAGTTTAACGGCTATAACGAGCAAAACTAAACAGTCCCGTGGCGCTCGTTATAGCCGAGTTTGACTGTATATATATAAATTTTAGATAGATATCTTTAACTAATTTGCAACAGATTTGGTTAAAAATTAACGACAGTATAGACATATGATTGACATGAAAAAATAGCATAAATCGTTCACTTAAAATGAGCTTTCATTCTTTAAGTAGTTTTTAATAGTTCTATTGAACATATGAATAGAATTAAAACAGAGAAAGAATTTCTTCAAATTATGCCTCACCTCTAACACTTTATAAACCAATTGGTTTTGGTTTTTGCCAGATGTACCTAAAGTATGGTCAAAGAAAACAACACCAAACTTCCGTGAAGCACATAAAACTCTTAAAAACTGATATAAAGCTTCTTCTACATGGTTTTTTGAAACAGGATCAACCTATAAAAAATAGACATTTTCAACATAAACTTTTAGTAGACACAACTATACCACTATAATAATCCAAAAGGTTGATTAGCCAAAAATACACACATACAACTATAACAATTCATTTCAAAAGATTCTCAACTAAATTACCATAAATACCCGTGCATAATGCGCACCTTTGTATAATGCGCAGGGGGGTTTTCAGCCTCGTAATCTATGATTTTTCTATATACCCGCATATAGCGCGAACAGATTTTTTTAACATTACCTTTCCAGAATTAAGTAGATGGTGTAACGTGGTCTAAAGCAATGATCGAATTATTGGTATTATGTATTGGTAACATAATGAAAGTGCGAAATGAAATTTTCGAATAACATTCCAGAAGAACGTCAGCTAACTCAATCCTTACATACTCTGTTTACTTACAAGGTGATATTAGGATATGCATAATAAATCCAATTATATTAATTTCATAGTATGGCGTATGACATTGTTTGAGCTAATAAAATGAAGGAATGACGATAATTCTATGTCGAAGTTTTTTACATACGTTTTAGTCACGCCTGAGGTGGACGGGTTCGCCCAACCTTGTTTTACCCTTATTAGAACACTCTGGAGCATGTAAAAACGATAGCCAATAACCATAATTAACAACAGACTCGAAGAATCAAGAATAAATCATTTATGAATGCTGAGAGAAAAGTAGGGAACGATAACTTCATGGTAGTTCTACAAGAAGCATCAACTCCCAGTGTACTCAAGGGTATCAGCTGCCATTGTTTCTAATTGTAAGTAGTACCAGTACCTCACCACCAGGCCGGGCGCCGGTGTAGGGCGATGTCATGCGTAAGATGCCTATCCCAATAACAACATCGAAGAAGAATGGTTCAGTGACGAAGTATTTCTTGGCTTTTAAAATGAATAAATACTGAATTTATTCTTTTCATATCTAATTAATGTATGTTTATAGAATTAGTTAATAAATTTTAACTATTATCTATCTTACTTTTCGTAAAAATCACCAATAAAATTATGAGGATACCCGGGCAGTAATTAATGTGCCGAAATTGTGAAAATATGGGGTCAAATGAAAATAGGAAGATAATGTACCCTCGCATAACATGCATCCTAATTTTTAACTAAATTATTTCGAAAAAAAAAAAAGCTCATTATATGTGGGTATTTGCAGTATTAGAAACCTTATTTCTAGGTTATCTTCTATTGTTTATTTAGCATGGAAATAATATAATTCTAAAACAAGAAAGATCTGGTTATCATTTACAGTCAGTTTCTGCTGTGTTAGTGATTCATTCCAGGAAACTAAACATAATTTAAGCCAATGAAGCCACTACATTGAAATGCAGAAAAATTCTTAGTCCCAACTTTAAACCCAAACAAACCTTTATGCAAAAAAAGATCACTCATTTCTGATACATATTTTGTCAGTTTAATGAATGAGTCTGAGTATATACCAAGATCTTAAACAACTTTTGGTGACTGGAGAGAAATTTTAAAGCAAAATTCAGGAACACTTATGTGAAAATCCTTTCTAACATGTGAAAACCAATAAACAAATGAGGTTTTTCAAGATGGCCTATCCCTAGGAATAACTGTATAAACAATATTCCAGAAATTTTATGGGCCACCATTAATGAATACATAAATGAATTTATGGCATTAAGTTTTTACAAATGAAAGGACAAAATGATTTGGAAACAGTATCTTCAATTCAACAGGTTTATTTGATCAAATTTAACTTCCTTTCAAATGATTATCAACATGTACATATTATCACATCCCTAAACATTATTGTTTTGCAAAGCCAATAGAGGTCAGTAAAATTTTATTTTTTGAGCCCAAACTTTTCATAAATACTTAGTACCTTCAGTTTCAAGAGCTGAGCATTTTCAAAACAATTAATTTTCACATATGTTCGCTATTTAAGTCGAGTTCCTTTTCACACAAATCTTATAATCAGTAAAGTGGTCATGACAAAATAATAATTGGTAACCTTCCAATTAATTTTATAATAGAAGATGTCAAATCGTTTGTTTGATATCTATATCTGATCTTCATTTATTGCGAATCACAATGAGCCCGATATCATAACATCTGTTTCAGAGGATGAATTTGACAATTTATATGAGTCTGATGCAGAAGGCGAGGGATTTCATGGTTTTTAAACTGCAATGTAGAAAAATATCATTCTTGAATGTTTTTTAAAATTTCCTTTGATCATTTTTGTAATTTTCTATAGATCGTATATTGTTATTTTTTGAAAAATAACGAAAATTTTTAATTCTTCCTTAGTTATTTGTTTTAAATTATCACTTTACAAATCTTCTAAATTATGTCTGCTAAATAAATTTTAAACATTTGAACAGCTAATTCAAAATGGCAGTCATTTACATAAAAAAATACTCTGAAGGTTATGGTTTACATTTTATACTCAGTGTGTAAGGCAACTCCAAGATTTTACAGGTTTTATTTAAGCTTCAAAGGTTGACTTGTATACCGGCATATACAGTATTTAATATGCTACTTTTCGTAAAAATATCTACATGTATAAAATGCCTTTAATTACATTTGACTTTATAAACTGAAACTGATGTAATTTCATCAAAATACAGAATTTACATTTATAGGTAGGCCGGTTTTTAAACAACATGCATGGAGGATCGCCGTGCACAGAGTGGAAGTTTCCCCCTTCACCTTGATTACCTCCAGCCCACCACTATCATAAAACAAATAAATGATCATGAAAATAGTTTTTCATTGTTTCCCTAAAAATCCATTCCAACAGTTGACAAATCCTGGTGTTTAAAATTATTTCGTTTTTTATGAAATAACATAGGCCTGGAGTGATCATCTAAGAAACTATAGGGCAAGTAAGGAAGGGCAAGAGGGGAAGGTATCAAGTGGAGTGGGGGACTTATACAGAGTCCTGCTAAAGCTTAGGCTATGTCCACAGTACATACAGAATGTTTTTGAGTATGCGGCCCACCTATAAAAACTATTTGTGTCTCCTTTATTTGATACAAATTAGGGTTATTCTATATATGTTGTTTTCCAACATTGAAGCCTTCATCAAAAGTAACAAAAACATCCATAACAAAAATAAAAAAATGTTATCAAACCAATACAGAATACGTACCTCAGTAGCCAGAGTTTCTGATTTGTTACGCAAATGTTTCTTCTTTTCTTGCTTCTGGGGTCCTTTCCAATTAAAGAGCTCAAAAAATATCTTTACAATTGTTGAGTTGAAAGTATGGAGCTTGATGGTTTTGCTTATTGATGGATTTTCCAGAATATTTTTTTTAACTGTAGCAAGTACTAATTCAACTGTATCAACAGTATCATAAATAAGTCCAGGGAATATACTTCTAAGTAACCCTGCAAATATATGTTAATGTAAGCCTGAAATCTTAGCTGTTTAGTGCTGATATTTCAAATAGGTATTTACTCTACAAATAAATCAAAATTACTATTTCATATATTACTCTACTCAAAGAAAAATAAATAGGATATTATATTATGTAAATTCTATGAGAAAGCCTAATTCTTTTACTGAAGAATTTAAGTATCAAAACATTGTCAGTAACAGAAATACTGACATAGTTAATTTTTTTACTGCCTACTTTCAAAATGTTTATTGTTTCCGCTGTCTTTTAACTAAAATTATTAAAGTTTTGATTCACAATTTCTTTTCAACTCCACTAAAATTTCCAATGGAGAAGCATATTTTAAAAAATCTGATGTTACCACCACATAACTTTCTGCATACCTGTAATATTTCTAAAAATTCCAAATAGGTTAAATGATAATATATATTTTAAGGAACTGCAAAAATTTTTAAAGCTTTACAAAGAACAGAAATAAACTCAAACCATAGCCTTCTGATATTGGATATAGTCACGAAGCTCTAACAATTAAGAAAATAAAATGGAGCATTACCAATTGTAAAACATAACTAGCATAAAGTATTTCCAATAGTGGCAGCTAAAAAATTAGTTTTTAAATAGGGAAATGTTTCAAACAAACGTTGTAGAAAATTAAATTTCCTACAACTCTTCTCCAGTACTTTTTTACATTGATTAAGTAATAAAGCAAATATTTAAAAAAAATCTGATGTGGCCACCACCAGTGTTGCCATCGCAGATTTGTAAATAGCACTAGATTCAACCTCAAAAGGCACCAGATAGGTGGTAAAATTATAATAAATAGCGCCAAAAAAGCGCTAGATAGAAAAATCCCTCTGTTTATATATTTATCCTAATTTATGTTGCCTATGTGCATCAGTAAATATTCTACACTCTTATAGCGGTGTTAAATGGACACAAAACTAGCTGAAAATAGTGCTAAACAGTTTTCATTTGCATTTTAAAATTTCCTTTGAAAATTACTTACAATACGATTAAGTGAACAAATCTAAATTTCTCTGCCATATATTATCGAAGATATGCATCTATTCAATCCAAAAATCAAATTTTTATTTTTTACATTTCTCTGAATATACAAAAGCATTGATACATGGAAGGGAGAGGTTGAAGGAGAAGAAACAGAAAGTACTTCAATAGGGAGGGGAGTGAGGCAGGGATGTCCTATTTCACCAGGGATATTTTATATTTATGCAGAAACAATAACAGAAGAATCATTGATGGAAGAGAAAGTATTTAAGATAGGACGTGAAAGTATTATTACCAGTGTTGCCATCGCAGATTTGTAAATAGCACTAGATATAACCTCAAAAGGCACTAGATAGATGCTAAAAGTATAGTAAATAGTGCTAAAAATGTGCTAGATAGAAAAACCCCTCTGTTTATATATGTATTTTTCCTAATTTATGCTGCCTAAGTGCATCAGTAAATATTCTACACTCTTATAGTGGTGTTAAATGGACACAAAACTAGCTGAAAATAGTGCTCAACAATTTTCATTTGCATTTAAAATTTTCTTTTCAAAATTACTTACAATCATCTCAGGCAGTCAGGATTTGAAACAAAATAAGTTTAAGAGAACGAATCTAAAATTCTCTACTATATATTATCGAATATACCCATCTATTCAATCCAAAAATCATATTTTTATTTTTTTACATTTCTCTGAATATACAAAAGCATTGATACATGGAAGGGAGAGCAGGGTGACCATCCGGCGCCAAAGACCAAGGAATACAAAACAACATCTAAAAAACTCATAATTTTAGTTGCATAAATTATTGTTCAATAAAGACATGGATAAGAAACCTAAAGGCAATAAAAATGATAATAAAGTTAGGTGGTTAACAATTAATTGCAAATATAGGGGTGACACTGTTTGACTGAAATTCTTTGCTACTGAAGTACATCGACCAAGAAATTTCAAAACATTTCATTTCTTATATTTATAGCAGGAAACAACTTGCCTGACTTAACTAACTTCAAAGGAGCCATTCCATTTTTAATTTTAAAATAAAGTTTCCTATATCTAGCCTGTCAAATAAGTGAATGAGAGAACCGATTGTATGTTTCATTAATAAGAAAACCTAGGTTTTGTGGTAGACATTCATGGACGGCACGTGAAGTTGCAAGCTTTAGAGACTTGCACACAAACTTAATAAAAAGCAAATGGGGAATCTCTTTAGTCTTTAACTTTGCATACAATCCGTTATTAATACCAGTCATTACAGATGAATCATTAGTCTCAAGAGCAACAAGTCTCTGCAAATCTAATTCATAATTTCTTAGGGAGTATTTTAAAGCCACACATATTGTGTCTGCATTACATTCAAATAATTCAATCAAGTCACCACCGAAAAAGGCCTCTCGACTTATCGCGAAATTCTTTCTGCGGCCGAGCAACTGGACCCACATTTTAGGGCAGGGAACCATTAAAGGGTCACATCGCATAGAAATTTAAAATCCTATTGGGGCCACAGAATTTCAGTGTACGTTTGTGATATTGCTGCGCCGTTTTATTTAATCAGTGACCTTCAGGACAATTTCCATATTGAGTGCCTAACAGCATGGAAAACCTATGCAAGGGGTGTACCGAGGGAATTTTTCATTTGTTCTGATTTTCCTAGCTACTCCATTCCATCTTTTAAAATATGCCTCGGTTATGTTGGATGATCACCCTCGACGTTCTCAGACTGTATAAATATTTTGAAGAATTTGTTTGTTTGTTTGTGCATTTATAACGCAAGACCTACAGAACGTAGAAACAAGATGAAGGTGCCATTTTAACCCCAATAAAAAGTTAAGCAAAATGGGAGGGTTTTTAAAGCGATTTGAACTACCTTTTTCATTTAAAAAGATTTTTTTCTCTTTTAATTTTTCCAATTTAAATAACACGGGAATGAGCATATAGTTGGATTAACAATCTACTTGACAACCTTTATAAACAATACCTAATCTAATATATAAAAGAGAATGTTTGTGCGCTAATAACTCGGACACCAAAAGAGCCATCTAATTCAAAAGTTTCATGGGCCATGCTACCAATTAAGGGCAGGTTTGAGTCTAGGTTTCTAGACCGTGGGGTCTTTCATACCCGGTGGGGTCAACGAAATACTATTTCCATGCATGGGAAATGGTGTGGAGAAACCCCAAAATGCCATGCAGCCCTTCACTGATGTGGATATGGCTTATTTTATGCAAGAAAAACTGAATATTTTAATTCTGTTCTTGTTTTATCGTATTACATGTTAAATTGCTCAAAATTATTTATTAACATTTTCCAGGCGGCAACAAAGCTAAATTTCTCAATTGTTGTCCTCTTCAAAAAGAGATAGCCACGTAAACATTAATGCAAGGAAAGTCCATGCCGCGGTGCACCGTAGAGGAAGAATAGCCAACGCCAAGATAAAGGGTACAAATGGATTAAATATAGTCTGTGAATACTTTTAAAGTGAGTGAAATGATTTTTAAATAATATTAGAACATTGTTATCCTTTATCATTAAAACATTGAAAGATTTATTGCAACATAAATCGATACATCTACTTACATTTGTTGGGTAGCCAAGATGTTGTTTATTATTTACGTTTTGGCTAATGGTATCGACATAATCCACATAATTTTATTGCTGCTTTAACGGTGCATCTATCCATGTGAATATTAATTAAGACGTTAATGCGTAATTATATTAATGGTAAAACTTTACAATACATAAAATAGTAAACGTTAATGTAAACATCGCTTGTGTAATTAAGGAATGGGGAACAAAAATTCAAGCTTATGGTGCACTCGCAGTAATTCCTATTTTATTAATGCTCGATTAGGTCAAATATTCTTGAAAAAGCAGTCTGCCTTGATTATATGATCGATTTGCCATTGAGATACACCCATGAGCACATGCCTGACTAAAATTTTTCAATGGTTTCTTTAGGTGGTAGTTAAAATTCTGTGTGAACCTCTTCTCCGAATAACACATTTGAGAAATTTTGGGGAACTGACAGCGCTGGGCCCCGAGAAATAAAAATCATTTGCTACTTTAAAGAAAACTCTTTCCCGAGCGAAGCCGGGTAAATCCAGCTAGTCTAATACATATATTAAATAGAATTCTGTCCTTCTTTTTGCACAGTTGCAGCACATTTTTCATTTGCATTTTAAAATCACCTAGAATTGCGATTTGAAAATGGGACCTGCACCAAACAACGCCTAAAAGAATGCATATTCATTTTCCAGCCATCGATTTGTTGTATACGCAAGGAATCGCTCTAAGGCGTGGAAGAAATGCGAACGAACATACGACCGCTAATATTTTAATTAGCTTTTGTTTTGTTTACCTTGACGACGAAATAACTTAGTAAGTAGCTTTTTTAATTCACACATTTTTGTAATCATTATAAATGCACTGACCATGCATCAAATATCTAGCTTAATTATCGAAAAAAATTAGTCATAATAATTGTCAATATAGTAATTTGCTTTAAACTGCCCAATAAAATTTGCAAACGAAAAGATATTTTCAATGTACGCGTGAAGTATCTTCCTATTTGAAATGCTGAGTTGTCCATCATTACAATGCATTGGAGTCGTTTCTGACAGAAAGTTATTACACTATGTGTTTATTTGTTTTAAATTTACATGAAACTTTTCACATAAATTTTCCTTAATGATTTTGTTTCATTGCAACCTCTTTATGAAATCTCGAAAAATGGGAAAAAATCCAATATAAACTTAAAATATGAGGGAGGAGAATGGAAGAGAGAAGAGGAGGAAGAATGGAATGTGCCTTATATTTAATCTATGCATACCCGTCATATTGACGGGCTTTCATACTAGTCTCTTATATTTGGAATTCATTTTTCTTCTCCTCATTGAAGGTAGATTAAAACACTTAATAAATTACATGAGAAAAAAGGCATCCAATTTGGCACTAAAATAAAAAAAAACGCTAAATTAGCACCATGGCGCTAAATGTAAAAAAAGGCCCTGGACAAACACAAAAAGCGCTAAATGGCAACACTGGCCACCACATGACTTTCTCCATTTCTGTAATATTTCTAAAAATTCCAAATAGGTTAAATGATAATAAATATTTTAAGAAACTGCGAACAAATTTCAAGACTTTACAAAGAACAGAAATAAACTAAAACCGTACACTTCTGATATTGGATATAGCTCCAAAGCTCCAACAATTAAGAAAATAAAAAGGAGCGTAAAATAATTTACAATTGTCAGTGGTAGGTGGTGTAGTTGACGCAGCTAAAAATTTTAGTTTTAAAAATATATCCTGAATAATGCATACGGGAAAATGTTTCAAACAAAGGTTGTAAAAAACGAAATTTCCTACAACTTTTATTTCAGTACTTTTTTACATTTATCAAATATTAAAGCAAATATTTCAAAAAACGGATGTGACAAGAGTAAACAGTTCCAGTTTATCGATTTCTACCAAAAACTAATCAGTTCTTTTCTCTTTAACAGAAATGTCAAATATAAAATTTTGCATTGATTTGATTAATAGTTTTTCGGTTAGAGCACTCACAAAATTATGGCCACAGGCACAGACAACTACAGACATCAAGAAAATAGTCAACACATGTTCAGGGGACCTTAAAACTTAAATTTTTGTCGAAATCTCAAATTTGATTTTTCATGAAAACAATACTTTCTCTATACTTTGTATAAGGAGAAAGTAAAAAAATTGATTTTCCTGATCCCAATAAGGAATCTGAATGTATTGGTACCTCTCTACTTGTAATTTAAAAAAATATCCCACACACATTGTTTAATCTCTCACCAACTAAAGAGGATTTCTCAGATATTTTTTAACTAAGCTACATAATATCCATCCATAAATCAGTTGATAAATCTCAACCAGAAAATTATAGACCTATAACTATAAAATCCTCAATAGAAAAAGTATTTGAAAATCTGGTATTGGATATTATATCAGCCTTACTAACAATAAGAAATGTAATATTCCTCGAAAAACATGAGTTCTGTAAATGTTGCTTCACTACCATTAATCTCCTAATTTTCTAACAGTACACCCTGCAAGCCTTGAAGTACCACTCTCAGGTGGATGTTATGTACAGATTTTTCCAAAGCTTTTGACTGTGTTACCATATCTCTTCCTGTCGCAAAGTTACAATGCTTTGGTTTTAGGGGTTGTAACCTTGAATGGTTTAAAAGTTATCTAACCAATCATACTCACGTCAGAGGGTAAAAATGCAATCTACCTTCACTTATGCATACAATGTTACCTCTAGTGCCCCACAAGGGTCTCATTTAGGGCCGGACTTGTTTAATATTTTTATTAATGATGGGACCAATTCAATTTCTGTTATTTGCCGATGACCTCAAAATATTTCTACAAATCTCTTCTTTACTGGATTGTGTCAAAATATAATTCACTGTAACTGATGTTTAGAGTTGGTGAAATGTGAATGATTTATTACTGAACCTTGATTAATTTATGTCAGTTATGTATAATAAAATTGCACTATAAAATCTCAGTGCTCCATTAACACTAAACAAAAAAATCTGATGTGGGCACCACATGACTTTCTCCATATCTGTAATATTTCTAAAAATTCTAAATCGGATAGATAGTAATAAAGATTTTAAGAAACTGCGAAAAAAATTTTAGACTTTACAAAGAACAGAAATAATAAACTCAAACCATTGGCTTCTAATATTGGATATAGCCACAAAGCTCCGACAATTAAGAAAAGAAAAAGGAGTGTCAATTGTTAACAATAGTCACCAGTAGGTGGCATGGTGGTGGCAGCTAAAAATATAAAACATCTCTTAAACAATATAGAAAAATGTTTCAAACCAAGGTTGTAACAAATTAAATTTTCTACAACTTTTATTCCAATATATTTTTGCATTTATCAAATATTAAAGCAAATGTTTCAGAATAATGGATAAGTGACATGAGTAAACACCCACTCCTGGTTGACCGATTTTTACCAAAAACTAATCAGTTCTTCTGACTTTCATAAAAATGTTAAATATAAAATTTCGTATTGACCTGATTAACAGTTTTTGAGTTAGAGCACCCACAAAAAGCTATCACATACACACACACACTAACACACACAGACATCATCGAGAAAATGGTCAAAACGTGTTCAGGGGACCGTTGAAATCTCGAAGTCGATTTTTTTCATGAATACAATATTTTCCCCTATACTATGTATATGGAGAAAGTAATAATAATATTTGTGACCTTGGTGTAGTACAGGGTGTTTACAAAATAATGCCACAAAAGAAAGAGCGGCCAGAAAGAACGGAAGATTTTGCCTATTGTTAACAATTGGCCCTGTATGTCTAATGTGAGTGATGTTGATGTGTTTACAAAATGATGACTGTACAACAGAAGGCATGTTATGTGGAGTGGTTTATTTATTTAGACAAAATGAACAATTCAGGTTCCTGGATTTAATCCCACTGGGCTTTTCTTATGGGAGTACATGAAAGATATTGTATAGACTAATCCTGTTATGGATCCTCAGAACCTGTGCAACCGAATAACAAATGCCATTTCCATAATCATTCCAGATGCACTTCAACACATGACTGAAATTGATAATCATTCAGACAGTCTGAGCAACTACGGGAGCTACCATGGAAATTGTTTTTTAAAAACTCCCATCTTTTTTAAATTTGTGACAGAATGGGGAATATAAGTATGTATATTAGTTCATGGGTTATTACTGTTTAATTTTGTATACATCCTGTATTTGACAATAGGTTATCATTCTATGATCACATATTGTAAAAAAATCACTAGATAATACTTTTTTTCAGTTAAGATTCTTTAAAGATTTTTCTAATTTAACTCCATGAAAATATTGAACTGTTGTATAATTTGATTGCAGTTGGAGTATGCATCCTGTGTCTGGTCTCTTTATCATGTAATCTGCATTGAGAGAATAGCCACTAATCAAAATAAATTCCTGTAACACATTGGTTAGTAATTGGGTTTTACTTCTGGAAATAATCCCTATACATATATCTTGAATTAATTACATTTTGATACTCTCCTATCTAGATGTCAACATCATGATCAAGTTTTCTTAGTTGGACTAGTTAACTCATTGATTGACTGCTCTGACATTTTGAGTCCGGTTCGATTTCATCTCCCTTCATTAAATCCCAGGCAAAGCATTGTTTTTCAGTAATTCTAATCAATAAAGAAGGTTGAGAACCCCTGCTATAGAAAGTCATTTAAAAATTTAATCTAACCACAAACAGTTCTTAATAATGTCAAACGTGGTCTAAGATAAATATAATACAATTGTACAATTATTTTCATTATTATATTTTCCCCTTTTATTTTGTTGTTCTTTCTGTAGGTTTTACTACTTAATTATAGTTAAATTAATCATACTTCGTATTTTTATAATGTTATTTCATTTGTAAGTTCAATTTCTCAATTATAAAAATTTATTTTGGCTGTCTTTTCATAGTACCTACCTAATTGAACTATATCAATATTGGTATTTTCTGAATTCTCAATTAGCTAGAATGCTCCGGCTAGTGGCCAATTTATCAATATTATTATTATATTATATATTATATTATTGTATTATCGTTCTGCATTTGAAACACAAGTGAATCAACTCACTTGTATTTCATTTAAAAGGAACCGATTGTCATCAAATGTATCAATGGATTACGCTCATAATATGTTAAAATAAAATGACAGCAAATGCGGGCAAATGTTTTCCCTTGGTCTAATGATATTCTTTACAAATAAAAAATTCTATTGAACACATAATATTCAAAAGTAATATATCAAAAAATCGTTCAAAAGTATTGTATTATCTAAAATCGCAACACTTCACTATTATTATAGCAGTCAACAAAGATAAATATGTGATTTGAAACGCTCTTTCCAATACAGTGAAAATTAAATCCAAGAGACAATTATTTAGGTAATAAATATTCATCACAAATAATAATTCTGCGTTGTTCGCAAATTCAATTACCTTAAAAAAAGTTATTCAAGCCTCTACTTAACATTTCCGATTGAAAGAAAAAACGAATATTGAACAAATATTTCATTAATATACCCCAAAATCGCGAATTATAATGAATGCCATAATAAAGAAAATCACAAAATTATACGAATTTGGGAGTGGGTCAAATTTTTAACATTAAATTTTTTTAATATCATTTCGCAAATTCTGTATTTACACAAATTGTTTTTAGCCCATTTGAAAACCCACTCCAACAGCCCTGAATATTAAGCAAATTTATTTTCCACGAAAAATATAATAATTTAAGGGTCACCTACCTGTTTTATCAAGCAATAAATTGATCACTGAAGGGCTGCTTTCAACAACAAAAGACAAAACAAAATGTATGAAATGCGTCCTGGTAGAATGTTGTTTCTCATGCCTTGTAAGTTTACAAAGCAAGCTAAAATTTATTTTCAGATAGCTTAGTATGGATTTCGCTACTTTCGTACTCAGGGTACTCATAACTGGAAAGAAAGAATACCGTAGTTTAGCTGAGACAATCAAGTTATTATAAATAATTTTTTAATAAACTTAACCTGTAAGGAGCTTCAACGCGGATTGTTTTGCGTCGAAAGGGCTATTTATCGCTAACATTCGGTAAACAGAAGATAAATGCGACTGAAGCAAGCATTTTGCGGTTTCTTCAGCATCTGGTAGATATGAAGATAGATCTGTCATTATTCTGAAATATGCAAGTAAATATTATTAATTTATTGGATTTATACTTCCAAATACTATAGCTTTTTTGTACACACCTCATAAAAATGCACTCCAAAACGTTATATATTATGGAAATTTCATCTAAACTTCTATTTTCATCTCCTAACAAGAGTAAAATTTCTTCTCCATTTCCTCCTGCTTCGAAATATTCTAATACAATATCTTGTTCCAAAGAATGTTCCTGAAAAATCTGTAAAAACTGCTGCAAAGCTGAGATAATTCCACAGTTTTAGTTAATGTACTTATAAATATAAAAAAATTAAAAACAGCCAAAGTTTACACAATTGTATTACCAGATATAGAATCATCGCCGGTGAGTTTTTGTCTAAATAAAATTCCTGAGAAGACCTTTTTCCTTTTTGGAGTTGAAGAATCATCCGGTGGTAACGATTTACAATCAACAGATTTCTTGCGCTTCATTTTGTCGGTAGATATTCAAATATACCAACGAAACGCTCCGGAACCACCTATATTTCACGTCAACTTATCACTACGCACGTGTTCACGAACATCCCAATATCCCAAAATATTTGAAACCAGCAGGTTTATCACACCATAGCACCATAGCCAACTTAATAATGATGTTCGAAAATTGAAAAATCAACTATCGAGCTGACCTGATATAGCTTGAAACCGTTAGGGGGAGTATTCCTTGGCTTGAATAGTTTGAATCTATAGATATTTGCAAAGACTACTACCCCTACGCAAGATCCGTAAAGTACTTTACGGACCTTGACCCTACGGGTATTTGTAATCAGGGAGAGTTCTTTGAACAACCATAAAATATTTCGATTCTGCTTAGTGTTTGCAGAAAAATTTTTGGCAGAGGTAGATTCTCTCAATACCATTTTTGAGCGCCAAAAAACCTTTCTGTAAACACTAACCAAGATCAAAATATATTATGGTTGTTAAAAGGGCCCTCCCTGATCATAAATTTTGGAAATAAACCAACCAATCGATTTGTTGAGGTGTACAAATATATTTATGCTACGATTTTTAGTGCATTTGAAAAGTTTATATTTTAAGAAATTATTTTTTTATTTTTTGCTGTATAGTATTCCTAATACCTCAATGACAATTTTATAGTGTATATTGTACACAAAATTCATATTTTGGATTTTTTATTAGAAATGACGATTATTTGACAAATTATATGGTGCAAGAAGTCTCATAATCGCATTCAAATTCAGTATTAGAGATGTTGAAACAGACAAATCGATCTGTTAAGTTATCAGAAATGTTTATAAAACTAGGAGCAGCTATAGCGACTATAGTCAAAGTCACTTTATTCTCCAAAGACCTTACAAAAGAAGGTATAGGATTCGTCAAATACATATATAGGGGAAGAGCGGGTACAGTGAGACAGTGGTTATTATAAGTTAATTAGGAAATTCCAATGTTGGCATCACTGACAGATGCTTGAGAAAACAAATGAAGAATGAAAATTTCCATACTGAATGGCTGAAGTTGTTAGAGGTGAGTTATAAAATTATTTTTGTTAAATCGGTTTCTCCAAATTTAATTGTTAAGTCTCTGTAAATATTTTTTTCTAGAACATTAATACAGCAATTTCGTTTGCATCACATGAAAGCATGATCATTTAGTTAACTAACCCTTATTTTGCATGTGGAATGGTGGTATATTAAAGTGTTGGCCTCAGAGTTTATGGAGCATGTGCTACAGGGAACAGTGAGATATTTGAGAAGAGGGAACAGTGAGACTGTCTCAATGTTCCCTCCTTCCCACATGCTGCATATTTCCCTTTTCTCTTGATGGTCTGTTGTATATTTTCATTATTAAACAAACAAACAACATGAAATCATTCTATTCCTTAAGCTGGGATAAGCTAATATCAGAAAATTTAATCTATTTATGGTGTTTTTTCTGAGTGAAATTGAATGATCGCATTGATTCTTTTGCTCATTTTAATATAAAGCCTGTGGTAAATAAATGCATGTATGTTCTGGCTTAAGAATGGCTATATAAAATACATTGAGTAATGGGAGGAGAAAATTATTAAAGTTAACAAAAATTTCTTTTTCCAGTACAACCAAGATGCCAAGAGTGAAGAAATCAGACAAGGAAGTAGGGAGATTCCCTGAAGCCACTATGAGGGAAGAAGCAGAGCTGGTCATCAAAGCATCACAAAAGCATTAGGGCAGCTGCTAAAGAAAAAGGTGTAGCATTTCAGACTTTGAGCTGATATGTTTAAAAGTACAACAATAACCCATCAGCTAGAATGTGCCCAAACTACAGAGTGAAGCAGATTTTTCCATCAGAACTGGAGCAGTCTCTCATGGATTATCTTTTTACATGTTCGAAAATGTTTAATGGATTGTCACTGAAAGATTGCTGCCAGCTAGCCTATGAACTGGCAACAAAAAATAGTCTCACTATTCCTAAACACTGGCACGTTGAAAAGCTAGCATCAGTTGATTGGTTGAAAGGATTTCGCAAAAGATTTCCATCATTGTCATTACGGACTCCTTAAGGGTGTAGTTTATCCCGAGCTTCAAGTTTTAACAAATTTAATGTGACTTTATTTTTTGATAAACTGGAGGACGTAATGAAACATCATAAAAATTTTTCCAATGGACTGCGTGTTTACAACTTGGATGAAACAGGGACTTTAACCACACAAAACTCTCAAAAAGTTTTAGCACAATAGGGAATGAAACAAGTGAGCAAAGTCACCAGTGCTGAACGTGGAACTCTTGTCACAACATGCTGCATTGTTAATGCTGCTGGAAATAGTGTTCCCCCTGCAATGGTTTTTCTGAGGGTGCATTTTAAAGAGCATATGATTACAGGTGCACCTAATGGAACTTTGGGCTTATCAACCAAAGGGGGATGGATGAATTCTGAATGTTTTGTGCAAGTCCTTCAACATTTCATCTAACAGACTTATTGTTCCAAGGAAAATCTTGCCTTACTTATTATGGACAACCACCAAAGCCATTTATCTCTTGAATCTATTGACTTGTGCAAAGAAAGTGGTATAACTGTGCTGACCCTACCACCGCACTTCACAAATAAACTTCAGCCACTTGACGTAGGTCTTTTGAAACCATTTCAAACATACTACAATGCTTCTGTAGATTCATGGATGATGTCGCATCCAGGTGAAACATTTTCTATTTACAATGTGGCTTTTTGTGTTGGCATTGCCTATCCAAGAGCTATGACACCATTGAACATAACAGCTGCATTCAAGAAAACAGGCATATTTCCTTTTGGATAGGCAGATATTTACAGAAGATGACTTCTTACCCAGCTCCATAAGTGACAGACCTCAACCTGTAGATGTAACAGGATCTTCCCAATCAGGAATTAACAAAATTACAAATTCTGATACACCTGAAATTATGCTCAAAATATCTCCTTCTATGAAAACCTATTTAAGCCCTGAAGACATCAGAGGGTTTCCAAAAGCAAAGCTGAGAATTTCAAACAACAGGAGGAGGAAGGGGAAAACCATGATAGCAACCGATACTCCAGAAAAATGCATTTGGAAATGAGAAAAAGGAAAACCCCAACAACATCCCTTAGTTTGCCATTGAAGGTTGGCAAGAAAATTAGAACAAAATTATTCAGTGACAAGGAAGAGACAGACACATGTGAGCCCAAGGCAACTCATCGCCTTCATTTTTCTCATGATCCCATTGCTGATAACTATGTGTTAGTTCAATTTAAAGGGAAAGAAAAAGTTTTTTATATTGGAAAAGTGTTGTCTTGCCTTAAAAACTCATCTGAGTGTGAAGTGACGTTTCTACGAAAGAGTTTGAAATGTCAAGGAAAATTTATATTTCCAAGTGTGCCAGATATATCTATGGTTTTAAAATCTGACATTAAAATGATACTTCCCCATCCCATAAGCCATGGACAGACAAAACGTCAGCAAAGATTCTTATCTTTTGAGATAAATCTTGATTCATATAATGTTAACTAGTAAATGATGCATTGTCTCACTGTACCCACTACTCTAGGAACAGTGAGACATTTGAAGTATTTTTCAAATATTTTTTAAACATCGTTTTTCTTTTTGATAATGTTCAATATCATTTTGTAATTAAAGTTAATATGGTAATGTTTTCTATCATAGAGTTATTTTAATAAATTATTTGTTAATCACAATAAAATTGACAATTACATTTTTGTGTCTCTCTGTACCCACGCTTCCCCTATAACATAAACAGATGTATTAACATTTGTCATCTAAAAAATCATTAATGCTATAATACATTTTATGTAATAAGAATTCTTTCAACTTTGTTTTGAACATACACAGGGACATAGACATCTTGAGAATACTTGGCAAATGATTAAATAATTTGACCCCCATATTTCTGGGGCCAAGGGAAGTACCTCTGGTTCTGACATAGTTAACATATAAGCTATTATAATTTCTAGTACTATAATTATGAAATTTTGAATTGAATTCAAAATCGCTCAGATTCTTTCTCATAAAATAATTAAATTAAGAATATATACACATGGCATAGGTAATATGTTAAATCCTTTAAAAATAGGTCTACATGGAGTATTGTGACCTTCAAATGCCATAAGACAATTTCTTTTAATCTTAAAAATAGTAAGGGCATTAGTAGAAGAACCCCAAAAAAGTATACCATAAACAATTTGTGCATAACATACACCATAGTAAATGGAAAACAACACATCCTTCGAAACTGTGAGTGTTACACTTCTAATGAGGAAACAAATGGAACTGAGTTTACTGGCTAATTTAGAAATGTCTCTCTCCCAAGAAAGATTTGAGTCTAAATACAAACCAAGTAGTTTTATGTTTTGAACTTGGGACATCTGAATACCATTAATATGAAAAGGTAGATTCAAACTGGCTTTGTTCTTATTAGCATAATATACTGACTGGGATTTATCAACATTAACAGTGAGAACATTATTAAGACTCCAATTGTTAAATGCAAGAGTGATTTGGTTGCCATAGTGACTCAAACTTGAGGCTGAGTCTGCAGAAAGTACAACATTTGTATCATCTGCATACACTATTGTTTTTGTACCAGGTATTTTATTGATCTGTTGAGGAAGATCATTAATATATAACAAAAATAATACAGGTCCAAGAATGGAACCTTGCGGAACTCCTATGGTTACAGCCTTGGGAGTAAAAATGTGTTTCAATCCATTGACATTAATAGAAATACACTGAAATCTGTAACTTAAATAAGATTGTAACCACTTTAAGGGTATACCTCTGATTCCATACAATTCAAATTTCTTAAGGAGTAAACCATGATTAACCAAATCGAATGCTTTAGAAAAATCAAAAAACAAGGCAGCAACTTCTTTACTATTATCCAAAGCACTCAAGACACTATTTATTGCTTCAAATATTGCCAAAACTGTTGACTTGTTTTTACGAAAACTATGCTGTGAAAAGGATAATAATTTGTAGGATTCAAGGAAAGAAATTAAACATCTGTCATAAACTTTTTCAAATATCTTAGCTAATTGATTCTGCATAGCTATGGGCCTATATGAATTGATATCGTGTATACTTCCTTTCTTTTTATATAAAGGTACAACTTTCGAAGTCTTAAGCGAGGAAGGAAAAATACCACTTTCGAGGGAATAGTTCACGAAGAATAAAAGAGGAGACGCAATTAAATGATAACATTGAGTTAAAATAAAATTAGGTACTTCATCAATACCTGAACTCTTTTTCAAACCTAGATTAAATACTATCAGCTTGAGTTCATTGTCTAGGCAAGGAGAAAGGTAGAGTGACTTTGAACAGTTTGAAATATCAGGGAAATTAGCGTTAATCAACTGCTGAACACAAGGTTCATTAGTAAAATGATTACTGAAAGTGGTTATGAGGGATGAATGGTCTGAAATAATTTTACCAGATTCATCCTTAATTCTAAACAGAGATGATGATTTATCATTATTTTTAGATTAATTAATAATCTTCCAAATTTCACGGGATTTGTTAGAGCAGTTCAACAGTCTATCATTATTGTATGTCCGTTTAGCCATATGGAGAATTGATCGATACGATTTTTTAAGCATTTTATATTCAGCCTCCAGATCCTTATTCATGTGGGTTTTACACTGAACAAATAACTCTTTAGTATGGGCAGAAAGTGCACGAATCTCATCTGTAATCCACTGCTTTTTAGAGTTCCTATTAGAAATCTTTTTAACAACCACAGGAAAGGCAGCATTAAAATAAAAAAGAAATTTGTTGTAGAAAGCAGAGAACTTACTGATAAAATTAGTGTCAACATATACATCAGACCAGGTCTCAGTTTTTAACATATTAAGAAGAAGCTTAACATTTATAATAGAAAAACATCAAGTTTCGCAATGCATTGATTGAGTTCTATTTTTTATAGTAAAATAAGTCATGGTAGGGTAATGATCAGATATATCTAAGGGAATAACTTCGGATTTTACATACTGAGCATCGATGTTTGAAATGGTGAGGTCAAGCAAGGACGATGAAGAAGAATTAACGTGAGTGGCATCCTTGGTGTTTACATATAGGTGATAAGAACTAAGTAAGTTAAGAAGAGATTTCTGATTACTGCCATCAAGAAGCAAGTTGCAGTTAAAGTCACCAGAGAGGATTATAAGTGATTGAGGTTTCCAATGGAATACATAGTCAAGCAAAATGTCAAGATTGTTTTCGACGGCGACATGACCCTCTGCCAGAAGGGGAACTGAATTTGACATATGCACTCTTCCAGTGGAGGCCTGTGCAATATTTCCCTGCTTAGCCAAGGGATCAGCTTCTTCGGTCTCCAGGGCAGCAGCATCTGGAGCCAATCTAGCTAGATCTCTTAGCCCTTGCGGGGTAACTTTCCCGAAGCTGCTGGGCGACTCAACCCGGACGATATGGAGGCTCCCTTCATCAAGGGCAGCCATACCAGTAAGCCTGCTCGGGGAGTCAATAGATTTTACCGGCAGAGCTGGAGTCCCTAGTGACGAGCCGCTATGCGGACACGACCGGGAGACTTGGAGGCCCCCTTCCTCAAGGGCAGCCAACACTGCAGACCCAGTTAGGTCGATGGCCATGATGGCCGAATAAATGGTGGAGACCCTTTTTAGGGCCACAACCCAAGCGAGAACTAGCCTCAGAAGGCTAGTTCAGGCAGTTCGGAGACTACCAAGTGATCAGAAGGGACTTGTTAGCCTTTCCTTGGCAGCCACGACTGACAAGATGGAGCGAAAGTCTCCAATTTACAGTAAGGCCGCACTTGGGGCTTCCCGTAAACAAACGACTATCGCAAAAATCTCGTAATGTGCATTGAGTTTGATAGTACTACGTGAATAGACCAATCAAAACTCAGGGCTCTCGGCGAGCATTCAAGGACACAGCGTATGTTTCCTTCCTTCTTGGTAGAAGGCCTCCTCCAAAGTTATATCTTAGCGATCTTCAGTGGAGGTCATGTTCAAGTTTTCCGTAATAAGCCCGCCTTGGGCAAGCCAACCTTAGGCTCTATTTCTTGCGACTCCTCTTCGATGGGGGTTGATCCTCATCGAGACCGGTGGAGGCGCGCGGGCGTTTTCTGATGTCCCAGGGACGGACTTCTGTGTCGGCGAGATCCAGAATAAGGGCGGGATTCCTCTCCTGCAGGCCATCGTAGAAGTGACGGGCCATGTCTTGCAGTCTCTCTTTGATGGGAGTGGTGCCGGTGAGCATGTATAGTACCTCAGTAGTGGTGTTCCAACCGAGGCGCAGGATGGACCGAAGGCAGCTTCTCTCAGCAACCTTCAGTTTCTGGAGGGAGATATGCTGAAGGTATCTGCTCCAGGCCGGTGATGGATATGTTAGCGCAGGGTAAATTACTGCACCGTACAGGTGTAGTTTGGCCTTTAGGGAGACCAGGTCCGAACAAAGAATCGGTGCAAGACTGATTCTCGATGTGATTACCTTATAGGCCGTCTTGGTGGCATGTTGCTTGAACAGCAGATGTCAGTCAAATACCACTCCGAGGTATTTGACTTCGTCCTGCCATTCTACTTCCACGGTGTCTATCAAGATGCCGTCCGGTTCCTTCTTTTTCCCTGGGGAGAAGTGGATCGCTTGCGTCTTTGCCGGGTTGATCGCCACTCGCCAGCTTGAGTACCAGTGCAGCAGTTGGTCCGTTGCCGTTTGCAGGTAGCGGGCTGCCATCGACGGCTTGGTGGATCTGGTGATCACAGCGGCGCCATCGGCGTACAGCGCCAGCATGGTGTTCCAGCCGAAGTCCTTTGGGATGTCCGCCGTGTAGATGTTGAACAGCTGGGGACCCAAGACAGAGCCTGCTGACACTGCATGCCATGGCAACAGGGTCTGCTGCCACATCACCCGGAATTTCCTTCCTTGGAGGTAGGAGCGGATCAGCGTGACTATCCAGGAGGGGTACTTAAGGAGGTCTAGCTTGTGCAGAAGTCCCGCATGCCAAACCCTATCGAACGCCTTCTGGACGTCAAAGAAGACGCCGGTGGCTGAGCAGTTCCGGTTGAACGCTTCGGAAACGAAATCGCAGACTCTGGTGAGTTGGTGTACCGTGGGGTGTTCGCTCCGGAAGCCAAACTGTTGCGGCGGCAGGATTTCGTGTTCTTCGGTGTGACGCGTCAGATGGGGAAGGATGAGCCTTTCCAAAAGTTTCCCCAGACCATCAAGGAGGGAAATGGGCCGGAAGTTCTCTGGTCTCCTGGGCTTTCCCGGTTTGTGGAGACAGCAGACTCTGGCTAGCTTCCAACTGGATGGGAAGTGCCCAATGCATATGGCCGCATTGTAGATCGCCAGCAGGTGGGTGACAGAGCCGTTGGGAAGGCGTCGAAGGACTTCGTTCAGGATACCGTCTTCTCCGGTGGCCTTTTTAAGTCGCAGTGACTTTACCGCTGTCCACAGGTGTTCACGGGTGAAGGTCGGTGGTGATGCAGAGTCGCCTTCGGCCTCGGTTCCCGGTGGAGGACTGCCAGGAGGGATGTCTGGACCGTCGTTTGGTTGGAAGGTGGTCTCCAAGTAGATAGCCAGGTGTTTGGCTTTTTCCTCCTGGGTGTATGCTATTCCCTGGGATGTTTTCAGGGGAGGGTCAGCCTCCAGAGGGTTCCGAAGTCTCTTCGCCAAGCGCCAGATGGAGCCGTCCTCGTAGGATAGGGAGGCCATTTTCTTATCCCACATCTCGCTACGGAAGTCTCGGATTTTCTCCCGGATGTGGTGTTCCTGCGCCTTGACTTGCCGCCGGAGGATGGGACAGCCAGTTTTATTCAGCTTACGCCGGAACGGGTTTTTCGCCTTAATTAGCAGCAGGATGTCCTTGGGCAGGTTCTGGTAGTCGTTCCCGCGGCGGTGTTTTAACGGGACGGCCTCTGCCACGGCAGCGGTGATGGAGGTTGTTAGAAGAGACACGTGGTCGTCTATCTGGCCAGGAGTGAGGAGGTCCGGAGGTTCCTGCGGCAGTGAGTCTACTACCTTCTTCCTGAAGGCAGTCCAGTTCGCGTTGGCAAAGTCCAGAATAGGAGAAGGTGGAAGTAGGACCGGGCGGGCGCCAACATAAGCGACGACCGGGTAGTGGTCTCTTTGAAGGCATGGAACGGTGTAGACGTTCGTGGAGAAGCGGATGGCAGTTGTCAGGAAGAGGTCCAGGTACTCTCCAGAACCGGTGGAGTGAATTCTGGTAGGGGCAGCCGGAGCGAGGAGCTTGATTCCGCCAGTGTCGACCCAGCTGCGGAGCAGAGGTCCGTTCTTGTTGGAAGCTCGGGAATGCCAGGACTCGTGCTTGCAGTTAAGGTCTCCGCCCGCTATGGTTGGAGTGCCTGGGGAGAAAAGATGCTGGAAGTCCTCCCCGTAGAACTTCCTCTTAGGTGCCAGGTAACAGGACACCAGCAGGATGACGCCCTTGGTGGTAGTTATCGACGCAGCTGTGGCCTCCAGCGTCTTCAAGTGTGGGAGCGTAAGTTCGACTGCAGGGACGTCATCGCGGACTAGAATGGCTTTTCCTCCCGCCGGTTTTGAGGACGTTTTTCTGTCGTTCCGGATGACTCGGTATCCAGCAACGCTCCATTTAGCAGCCGGGTGCAGATGGGTCTCTTGAATAAGGGCAGCTGTGATGGCCCTCTCCTTGAGGAAGGCTAGCAGCTCAGGTGTTTTTGCTGACATGCCACCATTGGCGTTCCAGATGGCAAGGACGATACCAGGCAGAGCGCTTTTAGCAGTGAATGGGCTGCGTTGCTCCGGATAGTTGGGCGATGACATTCCCAAGGGCCGTTAGCTGCTGCTGCAGTACCGATGTTAGGGACTGCAGCGTGGTGAAGAGCGTCGTCAGTGCCGGCGCAAGAAGTGACATGTCAGACCCCAACAGTGGCGTCTCAGAGGGCTATTCAGGACGTGGGCGTTGCCTCCTGCTGCGTAGAGGTACGTTCAGCTCCTCCACGGTTTCTGAACGCGGGACAGCAGCTGGTTGGAGTGGTGGAAACTCCAGGCGCTGCCGTGGGTAAGGCAGCTGCTGGGCAGGGCGACGAGGAGCGTTCCCTCTGCCCCAGGCATTTACCACTCCGAGAGTGGGGACCGGGGCGGGCTTCTGAGGCGCCTTTGGTGTTTGCGGTGCTGCAAGAGCCGGTTGTTCCGCCGCTATAGGTGCTCCAAACAGTTTGCGTTGCTCCACCTTGTAGACCGGGCAGGATCGGCTAAAGGCAGTATGCGGCCCTCCGCAATTGCAGCAGGTGGCTGGTCCGTCTTCAACAAGCTTCTGACAGGCTCTGCCCTCGTGTGGACCTGCGCACTTCTAGCACCGAGGCGCCGAAGTGCAGAAGAGGGAAGAATGGCCGAAGCGGTTGCACCGATAGCACATCTGCGGCTCCAGGTGCTTGTACCGCTGAATGCGGACTTTGGAGTTCCCCATGGACGTCCAACGAAGGAAGGCCTTGGGATCCCAGCCCGGGGCAATGGCTCGGGTGGTGATGACAAAGACACCGAGCGGTGTTTTGTCGGCGCGGCGAATCTGACGGACTTTGAGTACCGGGACTCGGGCGTCCTCAAGGAGCTCTTTAATGTAGCTGTCGTCCGTCCTGTTGTGCAGGCCCCGAGCGGTGAAGCTAAGGACCCTCTCTTCCCGATCTCCCCAGGTGGAAAATTGTGCCTTTTCCAGATCAAGCATCCTCTTGACGTTGGCGTAGTCCTCGGGATTATTCAGCTGCAGGCGGGTGTAGTTCCTACGTGAGGTGACGACGTAGGAATGGTCCTTTGTGGCACCATTCACTGCGCTAATGAAGCGCCTGTAATCAGCAAGCTCAAAAACGAGTATTGCCGGAGGTTTCGGTGGACCCTGTTGCTTGGAGGCTGAAGGAGTAGCCGGTTCAGCTGCAGCAGAGGGACCAGGGCTGACGTCCGTATCCGCCTCGCCCAGAAGGGCATCGTAGCGGTTGGCCGTGGATAACTTGGCAGCGATAGTTTCCGCCGCTGTGATGAAGGCGCCCTTCTTCTTCTTCCTCCTCCTCGGGACCTTGAAGGTGCCGTCCTCCATTGCTTCCGAAGCTTCAGTGTCGGCTCCGGTGGTGTAGTCATCCATGGGCTGATGTCGGTTTTTGCCTCTCCTGTCCTGAGACGGGGTGTCCGCATCCTGTACGGCAGAAGTGCCCGGAAGGTTCTGAAAAGAACCAGCGTCGGCTGGAACCGACTGGACGGGAGCAGATTCTTGGCCCTGTAAATGGCCGTTTTTGGAAGTCCCCTTCAAAGCTGCTTTCATGGTAGCAGCAGGAGTAGAAAAAAGGATCCGCTGGATTGTAGCAGGAAGATTCCCGGGAGAGCCTTTCCTCACAGCCGATGGGTCGGCAGGGCCGTATTCCGAGGAGCAACCTCCAACCGCCTCTATGTTGGAAACTCTGCTAAACAGGGGTCCAGCAGAGCAACCAGCAAGAGTGAGAACAACGTCGCAAGAAGAGTAAGGCGTCACCAAGACTTATTTATCAACAATTAAATTAAAACATACATTTCAGTGCCATGCAAATGGCTGATCCCCCAATCATACTTGGGGGGATGTCAAACTACTAGTCTCTATTTTAGAAAAACAGTTCACTGTCACTCTCCGAGTTGGCGTTGTCCCGAGACATGCCCCACGTATATGTCTCGGGAACAACGCACGGCGGCCGAGCACATCTTCTTCTTCAGGGCGGCGACTCGTCCCTTGTGGATTTTGAGGCGGTTGAGGATCGCGTCGTTCCTGGCGTCCCAGGACCCCAGCGACCCCACGACGATGGCTCCCAGCCGCACCTCGGTCCTGTAGCCGCTCCGCGCCCACATCCTCTCAGCCAGGCCGTCGTACTTTTCCATTTTGACGGCCCTTGATGCGCGTAGGGCTAAGAGGCGGTTCTCGAAAGGCACGGTCACATCGATGATGTGGACCGTACCTCCCGGTGCCTCTCGGATGACGAGGTCCGGCCGCAGGAGCGATTCGTCGCCCGGGACTCGCTGGTCGATGGAGACCTCCCACGACGATGGCAGCGCTTCCACCAGGAGTTTTTCAACGGCGGGTTGGCGCCGTATCCACCCTTGGCGATGCGACTGGCATTGATTGAGCACGTGCGGCAGCGTCTCGTCGGCGTCGCCGCACCTCCTGCAGGACACGTCCTCCCTCCGCGCGCTTCCTCTCATCGCGCCGAAGAGGGGGAGGACGTTCAGTCGCGCTCTGTGCACGAAATGCCAGTCGCACAGCCTGGTGAACTCGCCGGTCCTGATGAAATGGCTGCCGACGTCGTTCGCCGTGACGGCCTCCATCATCCTTCCTTGGTCCGGTTTTCGGACGAGTTGCCTCCTCGTGTCCTCGGCCACCGCCTCCCTGATGATCCTCACCAGCCGGTGCCGCGCTGAGGGGGGGACGATGATGAGCTCCATCCTCGGGGTGGGGTGCCTCACCCGGATGGAGATCTCCCTCCTGGCCGCGCTCCACTCCCATCTCAGGCCGCAGAGAGGCTCCAGCCCCTTGGTCGCCATCCTCGCCCTGGTCCATGTGGACGCCACGTCTCCCGCATCTCCCCCGAGATCGCCCTCCATTGACCCCGAGAGATACTCGCAGAGGGTCCCCCTCTGTGGAGGCGCCTTCGCTCTTCCTATCCGTTTATGCACGGCGTCGCACAAGCCGTGCCATGCGGCGTCTCTGACGAGGGGGTCCTTGCATGTCAGCATGCGGAAGGCGTGGGTGACGGCGTGGATGTTGCCCTCGACTGGGAGTGGAAGGTATCCCCCACCTCCGAGGCGGGTGGGGAGGCGCATCATTTCGCGGCTTGCCCGCACCGGGAGACATAGCCACGACCTCACCGCTTTCCGGATGGCGCCGTCGGTGCTCGCGAGGTCCTTCACCGGGACCGCCGCGATCCGCAGGGGGAAAGACATCCTTGGCAGGAGGAAGGTCGAGAGGGCGTCGATCTTCTGCCAGGGGAGCAGGTCGCTCTCCGAGAGGGAGGTCAGGTCGTCCCGTAGTGCCTCAAGCGTGGCCGTCGGGGTCGTCTCCACTTTGAACCCCGACGGGCATCCGAGGTAGGGGTAGGGCACCCCCTCCCTCAGCGGCCGCATCGCCTCCCTCTGGATGGCGAACGGCGTCCCCTGGACCCTCACTCTCCCCTTGCGGAAGTCAAGGTGGAGGCTCGCGCACTTTCGGGCCTTGAAGGTGAGGCCGCACCAGGCCGCGGCGCTGCTGGCCGTGAAGAGGAGGCTGCGCAGCATCCCGGCATTCCTCCCGATCACCAGGAGGTCGTCCGCGTACGCGAGGACACATACGGAGGTCGGGCCGAAGGAGTATCCCGCCGTGGCGCGCTTAGCCAATAGGGCCCGCAGGAGTGGCTCCATCGCTAGGTTGAAGAGGAGGGGTGACAGGGGGTCGCCCTGCCTCACCCCGCGTCTAAGCGGGATGAGAGGGGTGATCCCCTCCTCCAGCGCCACCTCCGTCGCCGCCCCCTCGTAGATGCTCTGGGTCAGGGCCCGCATCCTCTCCGGCATCCCCATCCCTCTCAGGACCCGGTGAATGAGCCGATGCGGGATCGACCCGAAGGCATCCGCTAGGTCCAGCCAGGCGAGCGCGATCTCCTTTTTGTTCCTCCGTGCGTCCTCGAGCGCCGCCTGTAGGACGAAGTTATGCTCGAAGCATCCCTCCGTCCCAGGCACGAACCCCTTTTGGCAGGGGAAGGAGAGCCGCCTGCCCCTGAGAGCCCATGACGATATCCTGTCGGCCAGTATGCCCGTCAGCAGCTTGGATATCGTCGGGCTCAGGGCGATGGGCCTCCAGTTCCCGAGGTCCTCCACGGCGCCCCCTTTGTGGATCAGTACGGTGCGGGAGATCTTCCAAGGTGCAGGTATCCTCCCCGAGGAGTGGCACCGGTTGAAGATTCCCGCAAGCACCCTCCCGTCCGGATCCACTTTCCTCCATGCGTCGTAGGGGACGCCGTCTGGCCCTGGCGCCGTCTTTTTGGCCTTCTGGGCGCGTCGGAGGACCTCCGCGGCGGATATTGGGCGGCAGAGTGTGTCTGCCTCTCCCTCCCTGGCGTCGAAGCCCATCTCCGGGATGGATGATGGAGGCTCTCCCATGTTGGGGGTGGGCGGCGGCTTAGAGAAGTGCCGTATCGCTTCTTCGGTGGACACGGCGCACTTTGCAGTCGCGGCAGCGGTGATCTTCCGGAAGGCGGCTCCTTTGTTAACTTTGTAGAGGAATTGGAGCCTCGCCTTGTCCGGGATGCCGCCGTTTGCGGAGTTGCGTGTGTTGCCGTGTCCCCGCGGTCGGCACAGTGCGGCCGCCTCTGCCGTCACTTCCGCCACTAAGCCCTCGAAGTCGTCCTCGGCCTCCATGATCCCCAGCTGGACGAGCCAGCCTAGCTGCCTCTCGGTGGGGGCTGGAGTTGGCGGGCGCTGGAGGCGAATCCGCCTTGTCCTCAGGAGGGGGGACGGAACGGTGGTGGAGGCGGCACGCGGGTCCTCTCGGGGACGGCTCGCCCCTCTCCTCTCTCGGGGCGCCGGGGGGCGAGAGGGGCGATCGCCCTCCTCGCCGGGATCGCTCACCAGAGCGGGTAGGCGGGCCTTCGTCCCCATTGGTAGCCCTCCTCCAGGTGGGACCACACCGGTTGGGGCTGCTCGGGGAGTTGCCCGAGGAATCTGGGTGGAACAGGGGCAATGTGGTTCCACATTGGGGGCCCGTGTGCCAGTATACTCGGCTGACGTTCGGCGTCTCGGCGGTTGGAGGTCCTTGGATGCCGCCGACGGGAGCCGTGGCACCGCTGTGAGCGGCGTGGTGATGGCGTCGTGTCGACGGCTGGCGGTGATGGCGTCGTGTCGACGGCTGGCGGTGATGTTGCTGCTGGTGTGAAGAGCGGAGCGTTGCCATGTCCTCACCTTCGTGACGAGTGATGGCAATGCTCGTGGAGCCGTTCCGAGTGCCGGTCGTGACGGTGTGGTGAGCTGCGGTCTCGCCGTTGCCGCGAGTTGCGGCCGCGCCGTTGCCGAGAGTTACGATCGCGCCGTTGCCGCGAGATGCGGCTGCGCCGTTGCCGCGACTTGCGGCCGCGCCGCTCCCCGTGAGGGTGCGGCGAGCGGTTCTTTTGATGCCGCTGCGGGAGGGGCTGCGGTCGGTCCGGCGACCGGAGTCGGCGCAGCGATTGGTGTCGCTGAAGGATGGGGAGCGTGGGTGTCTCGGCGGGAGTTGGTTGTGCCGGAGGGAACGCTCCTGCCGGGGAACCGGAGTTCTCGGTCGCCCCGGCTGACGAGTTGTCAGCGAGGGATCTGGCCGTGGGCCTTCCCGCGGTTGGTCCTCGCAACGTCGCGGCCCTCCTCCGTTTCCCTCCGCCGCCCGCCCTGCCGTTCCCGGCCATCGCCGCCCCTCTTGTCTTCCCCGGTTTTTCCTCTGCCAGTAGCCACGCCGAGCATTTCCCCCTGGGCTGGCGGTTGGGTGGACCTGTTCGGGCCTTGGTCCGCGCGTCGTGGAGCGGTGCGGGTTGGGATAGGGGGAGCGGGTGGACCTGAGGGAGCACTCGTGGGGGCGGGGGCACTCGTGGGGGCGGTAGCACTCGTGGGGGCGGTAGACTCGTGGGGGCGGAAGCACTCGTGGGGGCGGTAGCACTCGTGGGGGTGGAAGCACTCGTGGGGGCGGAGGCACTCGTGAGGGCGGAAGCACTCGTGGGGGCGGAAGCACTCGTGGGGAAGGAAGCACTCGTGGGGAAGGAAGCACTCGCCGAAGCCGAACCCGCCATGGCGGCGCCAAGGTGGGCTACACATAGTGTGGCACAGTGCGAGAGGCCGCATGCTGGAGCTCTTGTGGGTGGCGGTCTGGCACTAGGGTCCTCCGTTTGGCAGGCCACACTTACCTGCTTCCCCTTTAGCTTCCTCCTCCTCTTTCTGGCCGCTCTCTCGAGGCTCCTTAGCGCTTGTATCGCCGTCGTCGCTGCCTTTTCTATTTCCTGCAGGACAGGGGGCGTCAGGTCGTCCTCTCGCAGCGGCGCTGCCGCCAGCATTGCCGTTGAGGCGAGGGCTATCAGCTCCGCTGCCCTGCCGGCCGCGGACCCGGGGGAGCAGCTCTCGGCGGAGGACGCCGGTTCCGCCGCCTCTGCGGGCGACACGGGCGAACTTCCCCCTAGCGACCACTTAGTTACCTGGCTTAGGGGGGGGGTTGTCAAGTCGACCCCTTCGCTCTCCTCGTTGGTTCGCGCTGCTTTCGGCGGCGACTCGGGGATGAGCGAGGGAAACACCAGATATTCCTCCTGCGACGCTCCCTCCCGATCCAGCGCTGCCGAGGTGCAGGTCATCTCCCTCGTGCACCCATCGACCCCGACGTTGGAGGCGCCCTCCTCCTGGTTAAGGGCGGGGAGCAGATCCCTAGCTGCTCCCTCGCTTTGTGCCTCAGCGTCAGACAGATGGCCATAGATGGCGCGGCGCAGCTCTTCCTCGAGGGGATTGGCCAGACTCTGCTTCGCCTCTACCGCTGTGACCCTCCGAGTGCGAGGGCCTCGGGCCAGCGTGGCCCGTGTGTCCTTGGAGACTCGGGCCGCTTGCGGCGGTAGTGCATGTCTCCCATTACTGGGGGGAGTTGCTGCCATGCTGTTTGTTTGTCCGTAGAGGTGAAGCCTCTACGACAATCAGTTCTCGAAGAAAAGCGACTTACCTACTTCCCCTATTGGGTTTTCGGGCACCTATCTCTTAAACTTATATATAACAAAACAATAAAAACTTAACATGCAATAACAACAACATAACAATATATAACAATAATAATAATAAGCAGCAACTACAAACAATACACAAAGCCTTATCACGGTAGCCCCTACGCCAGGTAAGTATCTCTCACGGCGCTTTTCTGCTTTTTCAGCATTCAAGGAGGCTTTTAATATTGCACTAGTGTATTTTCCTGTAAAAAAGGACACACCCATCAACTAAATTTCTAGATCATATTTGCTAATATCTGTATTTAGCATTCATAGGAATATATTATTTGAATAACTCAAGTTTTTCAATCATAACCTGCTCCCACGAATACTATTTACAGTAAATAACACTCCACAGTAATTTTGTGTAGTACAAAAAGACGAACTCCTTGACCAGACTGCCACTAGCGCCATCTTCTGGTAGCTGAATGAAGCTTTGCTTTCGCAACCACGGCAACCTTCCATTTTTTTGGGTCCTTCCGGTTTTCAGGTTTCTGGCTACTGTATTATTACAAGTATCTTTTTGCATTATATATTCCTCTCTCTGCAGTTGTCCATATTGTTGTGATGTACAGGGAGACCCTGATTTGTGAAAGGGCTACGTTCTTGAAAAACGTTTCATAAATCGAAATTTTGTAAATTGAGTCATAATATCCCATTAGCATCCATTATATAATACAAGATATGTTCTCACGATAAAAAATACTACCTTATAAAGGACAAAACTTGTTTTTAAGACATAATATGAAGCGTAATTATTCCACGCACATATAGGTACAGTCACCTTCAAAAGTCGATCGACAAACTGAGCGGCACCATTTTCGGGACTGCAGGAGAATTTAACTTCGTATTTGTTTGTATAGGACTCTTGGGTCATGACTGTCATGAGGGAAATTCAGATAGTAACGTGGTAAATTTTAAGAAATGTACCAGCAAGGACCTTCGTTCAACCTTTGTAAATAAATCGGAAAAGCAATGAATTAAAAAATTGCGCTGCGTAGTTTGAAGGTTTTTGTGTAGAACGCAATATACCCATTTAGACCCAAAGAAGTGAAGAAATTAGAGACCAATGTGACAATTTATTAAGCGGCATAAATATAAACGGATATTAAATACTTTCATGGTTGCGATATTTTTCAGTGAATGAATATGAAAAGGAAATACCTGTAATAAGAAACCTCTACGACCAAATCTTAATTTGTGCTTATAGCGTGTCGCCTTTTTGAGAGTAAAAAAAGAATGCTTTCATTTTCTTGCAGGCCAGGGTACTATGATCTTGGTCATTTTTCTGCATGCATTTTGTGCTAATTTTACATCCCATGCAATTTAATTTAACGGAGAAATCCCTAGGTAAACCGGCTTTCACAAATTTCCGTCTTCGCGAATAATCAAGCATTCGTGTTCAAATTTCTTGTACGAACAACCATATTTTTATTAATAAGCACTTACAATTGCGGCTACCATAAATATATTTCAAACCTAGTTCACATGAAAAACTTAAAACAACCACAGGTGGTAGAAGACCGAAGGTATTGAATGGGTCCACGACGTGGTAGCCCCGGGTTCAAATCCTATTGGAGCTCTCAAGAGTCCCGATGTTATTGTTTGTGTGACACATCTCACTTGGAGGCTCTTTGAGTGTTCATTTCATTTATCTAGATTTGTGGGTAAAATCGGGAAAATTCCATCCATTTATATTTGTCGGAAATATTTGACTTGGAGTGAGTATGAGGAAGGGTGGTGTGGGTGGTAGTTTTGAAAACTCAAACGTATGAGGGGGGAAGAAGAAAAGGCCGCAGATTTCCTTCGCTTGGCCATAGACTAAAATCGAATGAAGACCAGTCGTCTTCCTAATGCTAAGGTCTGGAGGAAAGACCAAATGTGACTCAACCCACATCCTAAAGGAAACTTAGGTTTAAATAACGGATGTGGGCCATGGCTCTCGAGAAGCATGTGCATGTTTTTTCTGTCTTCAGAGAACTGCTTACTGTTTATGTAATGACTAGGTGTTAACCCGTCAAAAATGACGGAAAATATGTATATGGATGAGATAGTGAGAAAAAACATCCAATACTTAGGATGAATAACTTCATGTGAAATTTTACTCTCTCTAAAGTAAAGTAAAAAGAAAAATTATGAAATAAAAAGCACCTCAAGAGAGACCCGATACCTGGTGTCCCGCATATAAATCAAGCACGCTAACCGTTACACCAATTGAAACTTTTGATTCACATTCTAAAAAACCGTATATATATTTATTAATATCTACAGCAGTTAAATGATATTTTTATTATTTTGTGGACCCTCGAACTCGAATTTTCAAGCTTTAAGATGTTTGCATAGGAGAGGAGAGGCTCCTACATCTTGAAAATGATCGACTTTTTAGGAGGTCGGGGAAAAGGTCTAGAGCCCGGAAACGGACATACGTAATCGGCTTTTATGTATAGGTAATAATTTGTTAGTAGTATATTCAATTTCATTCTATGCGAAATAAACTTCACGTCGGCATTATACTAAAGAATATTTTCACATCAGTTTCTAAAGGGAAATCTAGGTGGTGTCCATACGAGCGAGATTTACAATATCCTACTTGGAAAGATCGCGCTAGCACACATACTGCGGTAGAACCGTGGGCTATTCAAATGGGAGTTCGGAAGGTATTGGCTTTCTTGAATCATCACCTTCACCCTGAGAACACCCCAGAATAACTCGTCAGTTCATTTCCTTCCGTGGATAAAAAATAACGGGATTTTTTGAAGAAGAAAATACATTGTGTATTTAATTGGCGCTTACCCTCAAAATGGAATTGGTACCACAGAGAGGATGATACTCATTGGAGTACAAAAACAGAAATTAATATGAAAACTTCTCATAAATATAAATTTTTTTGTATCCAAGGATTCAGGAATGGTGAGGAACTCTGGACTTAGAAATGAAGATACAAACATTAAATCTTAATATTTTGTAGGGTTGCCATCGTTTTCAATCATAGACATAATTCTTGCTCTCATGGAGTTTACTAAATTTTGAATTAATGTCGGACGACGGCTGAAGCTTTCCCACACTTCCCAGATGTGGGCTTCCAAAGCCACCTCTCTTCTATCACCGGCATAATCCCACTCTTTTACCATGATACCCCACAGATTCTCTATGGGGTTGAGATCGGGTGAGTTAGAAGGCCACGGCAGGATGGCAATTCTCGGGCTTTCTTCAAAGAAGCGCTTGGTAGTATTCGCCTTATGGATAGGACAATTGTCCTGGACGAACATTACTTCCTGACCTGAAGGAACAATTTCATCTAGAAAAGGGAGTAAATTCCTCCTCAAAATTTCGACGCAATCGACAGAAGTCATTCTAGATGGTGTCCTCACCAAAGGCCCTGGACCAGCTGCCGACATTGCTCCCCAGAAACTCATGCTAATATGTCCAGGGTTATTTTTTTGGATAATGTGGTGCTGTTCGTATCTTTAAAAAATATGCAATAGAAATATTATATTGGAAAATGTTAACCTAAACATTTGCACTACATGTACTAGTAATGACATTTGATATTTACCTGGTATTTCTTGGACACCAGAGTTCCAATTTACCTAGCTGATTACTTCTAAAAGTTTTCTCGTAGGAAAATACAATGACATTCCAGAATGTGTCATCGATATATCTATACGATTCCACGAATTCCCTTCGAGCAATCCTCTGAGAGTCTGTCATAGATGGTTGTTTTGCCAGTTGGTAATGACAAACTCCTCCCTCATGTATCCGGTGCCTTGTAGTGGAGTAGCTGCAGTTTAAATTCAAATTTCGGTGGAAATGTTTCAACCCTCCATGTGACAAAGGATTGTCCACCAAAGTTCGCCTCAATGCAGCATCTTCCTCCCTACTTGTGCACTGTGGTCTACCGCTCCTCTGCTATGATTTGAGAGAATCATCACCTTATGTCTTCTCAGCCAATTATATACCGTACTTCTGTGAATGTTCATTTCCCTTGCTACCTGACTAACAGTTTTGCCTGTAGAAATCAAGCCTATCATTTGTCCTCTCTCAGATGGTCTAATAGTGGCGTTACCTCGATGTTCCATTTTCACTGCGATCAGCCAACGACTGAATCAGGAGGTTTCAGAAAACAAAGAAGTGATGCTAGTGAAAGAGAAGAGTTGAATTCGATGGCCCGATCTAAACAGCTGTTTCTTGTAGAAGAATTAAGTCACCGCACTCACCACATCTGAACAAACAGGAGAGAGATTGAAGAGGGTTTATGTAAACAAAATCACGTATGTCCACATTAAAACATGGCGCACATTCAAAAATAATTTATATGGAAAGTTTCATTGTGAAAAAGTAAGTGAATGGATGAATACTAAAAAAATATCATCCAAAGGTTTAATCCCAATATCTTCATCTTTCAAATCCGACTCGCTACCACTACGCCACCATACATTCTTGTTGATTAGGGTTGATAGTTACATATTTTATCCACTCACGAACTTTCTGTTAAAAGCCAATATTAATATTGCCCCAGAATTTGAACCCCTCAAGATGAACTCTAACATTCCCTTAATATAATTAATATTTGTAATCATCTGTGCAATTGCTGAAAGAATCAGGCAAGAATATGAATAAATGGCGTGTATGTGATTTTTCTTAGAGATTGATGCAAAATTGCTGAAATAGCCATGGCACTTTTGGACATACCCAAAGAAATCGGCATGGCCCTCAAAGGGTTAAACATGCTTGCCTTTCATATTTTGAGGAGAGTTCTTGGAAGTTGAAGAGAAATAGTACAAGTAATATTTTAGTTTGACAGCCATATAGTGGCCCACTTGAAGGACCATAGGAAAAAAATGTTCACTCCCAGTTCGACTTTAAAATACTTAAAAAGTTTCTTATCAACAGAATCACAATTTTTCACTTATTTTGAGAAGCTGAAAAATGATTCAAACAAATCTTAAAAAAAGGATATTTTGAAACCTGTCAGGATATTTATGAATGGAATTTTTTGAAGTTCTCTACTGAGAAAATATTTACAGATGTTTACTTTACACTGCAGAGAATGAATCTGAATTTCTCATTTTGTCATTCCAACAGCAGATGTCAAACGCATGTATGCTGATTCAATGCAAAAATGTTTCTCAATTTTGTTCATTGTAAATATGCTGTTTGTAACATTTCTAAAGTAGGTTTATTACCACAGATGTTATAGCAATTAAGTATTAAATATGTCAACAACTCTGCACCTCAATAAATAAGATCCCTTTATTCAATTAAATTATTAGTTTATAAAATTGAAAATTACTATTATTAGAGATGTGCGAACTGTTTGAAATTTCAAACTATCAAAAAAATGTATTTAAAAAAATATGCCTACCTGATCGTTAAAAAGTTATTTCACAAGATTTATTTAGTTACAACTATTGAAGATGCATTCGAATTTAATCCTTAATCATTGGTTGACTTAGATCGGTGCACTGCAGTGGTTTAAAACCTTTTTCTATCAAGGGGCTGGAGTATTTATTTTTCTGAGCCTGAGATAGGCTTTGTCGATTATACCAATTCTACCGGGCTTACTAGATAAAATTAACATGTACATTATAAAAATGCGAATTATGAGTTTTTATTAGGAATAAATTTAAGTGAATATAAAAACTCCAACCATAACAACAAAACTGCAATATTTTGCAAAATATAGCATATTTTGTTTACACCAATCGCTAAGACGGTTCTCAGCAAACAATTAAAAATCCATAAATTTCTCTTCCTAGCTTATATGATCTATAAGATATAGATTAAAGAAATATTTGGATAGAGCACTTCATGTACCACAAAGAAGTCTGCAAAACCACATACAGTAATCCCTTGTTTAGTGTGGTTAATTAATCCCACAATGTTACCGCAAATATCAAAACCGCACTAAGTAGACTTAATAATCAATAGGAAAAATTATAATTGATCCCCAGTGAAGACATAGAGAGTTTTAAAATGTTTAATTTACCCCTTAAAACACTCAAAATGACACTCTTTTGAAGGAAATTAAAACAAAATTACTAAACATATTTATTGAACAGTATTATTAATGTTTATTTCTTGCAAAAATATTTCTCAAGAGTCAATTGCACAGTTTTAGCTTTTTTCTTTTCTTCATACATTTTGTGATAGGATGCTGTTAGATTGTCAAAACTGTGATGAATAAACATGCTTCTACTGACATCAAGATCAAAATCGATCATTCTTTGTTTGGTGGATTCAAGATCACGGAAAAAAATCGCAGTTCTTTTAATGTCACTTCCTTTGCTGTACCAGCCATTTCGTCAGATTCCGTAGGTTCACTTTCATCATACGCCTTTTGCTGTTCAATTTCTAAAAGATTGTCATCGCTTAATTCTTTTGAATGTGAAGCTAATAATTCCCGAACATTTCCCGTGTCAACATCCTCAAATCCAAGCTGCTCTCTTCCAATATTAGCTACTTCTTCAATTATGCTGTTTAAGAATTTTCAAAGCCATGAAAATCATTAGCGCATTCTGGCAAAAGTAAGATTTAAACCAATTTTCAAACAGTTTGGGTGATCCAAGCTTATTATTTGCACACCAGATAACCTGTAAAGAGTCCTTGTTGCACGCTTTTAAAGCCCTAGGGTTCTGTGTTCAGTAAACAAGCATGGGCTTTAATTTGAAACCTCCCTCAGCATTTCCTCCAAGTAAAGGGGTTATGCGATCTTTGCATGGTTTATATCCAGGTTGTGATGTTTCCTTTTTTGCCAAAAAATTTCTGGATGGCATTTTCTTACAAAAAAGACCAGTTTCATCAACATTAAAAATTTGGCGATGATCATAATTATTATCTTTAATTATTTTTTGCAATTCAGCAGGAAACTTAGATGCAGCTTCTTCGTCGGCACTCGCAGCTTCTGTAATTTTCACATTTTTCATTCCTGCCCTAGATTTAAAATTTTCAAACCAGCCCTTACTTGCAGAAAATGTTACATCATCTTCTTTATATTTTGTTTCTTTTAAGCGTGAAAACAGGTTAAGAGCTTTTACCGTAATATTATTTGTACAGATTGGAATACGTTTTTGATTGCAGTCTTCTATCCAAACTATTAATAAGTCTTGCATTTCAATCATAATTGCACTATGATTTCGCGTACTTTGCAAACTTGAAGATGATAAAATTTTTCCTTGTTGCTGGTACTCTCCCGCTTTGGCGATAATAGCACATACCATTCACTCGTTGAGGCCTACCTTTCTTCCAATCTCTGTTTTGCTTTCACCGTGTTCAAATCGTTTAATTATATCTAATTTAGTGTTTTACGTAATGACGTGTCTTCTTTTTTTCACTTTCCACTTTTGTATCACTAATTCTTTTAGGCATGGTTATAAGGGCAACTGTTATCACGTAAATAAAAAATAAGTGAATTTATACAGGATTATCACTAACACGTCCTATCAGAATGGTGGCTGTGAGATAACTAAGCTGGGAGGTGTGTAAATTGCCTCAGCTGTTTTTGTGCATGCCAAATTTAAAATCTGGTTACAATTAATTTAACCGCTTTAATCAAAACCACATTGAGCAAGACCGTACTAAGCTAGGGATTACTGTATACAAGTTCTAGTTTCAGAGAAAATAATTCCAGAAAAGCCTGAGCAAAACATTGAATATATTGAGAATTTATAACAAACTCCTAAACTGTAGATTCGTATGTTTTAGGGGTTTGTTGTAGATTCTCAATTTTTTGTCATAGACTCCTTTGTCCCACATATCGCATGTTTTGTTTACATGGATTGCTAGGATGGTTCTCTTTGCAAGCAACAATTAAATGCCATATTTTTCTCTTTATAGCTCTTATATGATCTGTAAATTATATATTTAAAAAAATATTTGGATAGAGGACAATATTTGCTGTAAAACAGCAAGACCACATAATTATGACTTCCATTTCTCGTATAAAAATTCAAGAATCTTTCGATGCTGTTTTGTATGTATTTCCTAAAAAGAAAGCCTTTGAAATCTGTGTATTCCATTTATGGAGTATACTTTTCCATCTTGTATATATATGCATTCCCAAATAAAATCATACAACAGTTTTATCAATATGTTGTAAAAATACTTTTATAGTAAAAAAATGTAGAGTATAATTTTTGTTTACTTTTCCCACTTCAACATCTAGTTTAACATATTTTTGATGAAATATGTAATAACCTGTAAAATTAATCACTTTTATTTATTTCATTAGTAACAAAATATGAAAATGTTGAAATAAAAATTGCTTTTAAAGTATAATTAATAAAATCTAAACCTGTGATCTTCCTCATATTGTAGAAATATATATTTTTTAACTCTTTGATCCATCTGGCTTTATTTTTCAATTCTAGGTTTTGTATTCTTTGTTATGAATCAATAAAAATTAAGAATAATTAATTTTGAGTTAAAAAAGGCATTTCAAGCTATTTTATTCTACCTAACAAAATCTTTAAATATGTCTTTAAACATAAGACTCCAACTCGAAACTCTAGTTTTTCAACAATGTTTGACTCGAAAATTTAATGTTCATACATCCCTAATTATTATTGTATAGTCAATGTAAACTCATACATCTTTTTATAGGATATGATCTTGCAATGAACATAAGTTTTTAATGTTGGGATGATATGGTTGCTCAGAGGGTGTTGCATGTTTCTCTAGGTGCAACAATTGCCTGGGAGTTTTACAATGTCAGACATGTTGAAGACATCCCACACCTACCTTTCCTTTTTTGATGCTCAAAGACATGAGAATTGCCCAGCAGGACATTATCATTTTTCCTTGAGTGAAGATTTTCCCCAAGTTTTCAATGATTGCAGCGATGTTAACAATAGTCTTTCAGAAATAGAATATTAGAGTCAGAATTTTATCTTTATAAATAATGTTCTCTACTCTTCTTTTTGTGTGTAACCATTGGTAAATGGAAAATAATTTCATTTTACAATATTAATTAATATTGGAGGGGCGCATGATGGAAAAAATGATAGCCCATCTGTATTATAAAAAATATGGGATTTGTCATTCATTATTTTCCTTGCTATGATTTTATGTCATATCTTAAACTATTGCAGAGAGATAAAAAACAAGGCAAAGCTATAGTAAATGAGATATATATTTATATATATATATCATGTATTTAGAATTATATGTATACTGTTTTTTTCTGCATGTAAGAAGCACCCTGGTTTTTAGAATATTTTTAGGGAAAAAATTTTTTGGTGCACCAAGACATTTAGGAAAGGCCACGTTGCATATAAATAGGGATGATCTAAAACATAAATAATTGCTTGGAGACTTGTATAGCTAAATGTGCCTTGCATGAATGTGGCAGTCATATATTCATTAAGCTGTCAGAGTGTGCTGCATGTCACATATAGACACCCTTTACTGATAGTATTTTAACTTAGTGGGATAAATAAAAAATGGAATGCATATGTAATGATGCTCAACTAGTCCTTTTTCTCCTGGAATTCTTTTTTGCCTCGTACATAACAATTTTGTAGATACAGCAATACCAAACTACTGCTGTTCAACTATCCATCACGTCTTCTAAGTTGTGGCCAACCTTGCAAAGACTTTTCTTATCCAGTCTGCTTTACTTTTTCTTGTTTTCTCCGTTCATGGATAATTTTTTCTGTGGGAGGTGGACTGAAATAACGTGTTGATACACTGTTTCCATGCATTTTTTGCATATTGAATCACCTGAATCTTATAGGTAATAATGTGGGCATATCATTCTTGTAGCCATTGTGATCTCAATACATGTAGCGTTATTTATCCTAGGCATTTACAAAATTGTTATTACATCTACTGCAATTATAATATTTCATGGCATTAATCGCATTATGTACAAAAATGACTAACGTCAAAAATGCACTGAAATGGTATTTACTGTTAGCAGACAATAAATTGCAAAAATGAAAATTTGTTAGAATATGTTGCATAAGGTATTACTGCATATATTAACAAATTTTTTATTAATAATAATTAATAATGTATATTTCAATATTTTTCATGAATGACTGCAAATTATTCCATTTTGTTGTGTGTTGGTTAGTGTCAGTATTGAGAACAGTAATTATCTTACCTTTGGTTTATAAGATGGAGGCTAATTTTGGGGGTAGTTCTTCTGGAAAAAGTCCTGTATGCCAAGAAATATAGAAATTAAAGTTTGAAAAGATTTTTTATTTATAGAAAAGTATCTATGAAGGATCATTATATTTACTAAATTAGAAGTAATAAAAAATTTAAGTTCTCAGGAATAATATGAACTTCTGCATTTTAATATTTTTATACATAAGTATTGAATAAAAATACTTTATTAATATTTCTCAAGCACGTCATACTAAATGCTCTGAATACATTTTTTTGGAATTGTATCTTCAATGAAGGAATACTAAATGGCTTCTACAAACAAATTGCATGAAAATGGTGGCCCTCGATTATAATAGTAATACCTGGGAATTTAAGAATAGTTGACTCAATTTATTCTTGAAATTGTAAAAATTTTAGAAATTTTTCTATTTTATAGGATTGTCAAAAACTTTGTATTTTCAGCTTTTGTCCTCATTTTTGGAATTTTAGAAATTATCCAAATTTATGAAATTGTTGCAAGTTTTTGATTTTGTCAAAATATTGGCAAATTTGAATTGTGAACTTTATAATTTTTTAATGTCGAATATTTTTACCTGTCCAATTTTTTTATTTATTAAAATGTTGGTAGTTTTTAAATTTCAAATTCTTGTATTTTTTATTTAAAAAATTGTGGAAATACTACTGCTTTAAAATTTAATTTAAAAAATTTTCGCAACTGAAAATTATTGGAACTTTTATAAAATTATAGCAACATTTGAAATTTTGCAACTAACATTTTTGGAACATTAAAGTTTTTGCAACTTTTAATTATTTTTTGTAATTAAATCAGTGGACTACCACAACAAGGGGGAGAAATCGGGGTGCAAAAGGTTGTTTATTTTTGCAACCTTCCAATTATTTTTGCAAAAATAATTTTATTAGCAACTTTTAAATCTCTATTCATTTTTTTCAATCTTTAAAATAATGAGCAACTTTTGAATCTTCTAAAACTTTAAATTTTGTGCAATTTTAAATATTTTTAACTTATTTTTTTTTGCAACATTCTAAGATTTCTGCTGCCTTGTCTGTATTTCGGCAACTTTAAATTTTTGTAACTATTTTTGGCAACTTGGAATTTTTTTTTCATTTAAAAATATTTTTCGCTTTTGATATTTTATTGCAACTTTGAATTTTTTGCAAAAATGTTCTGTGCAATTATATTTTTTTGAAACATTTAATTTTGTAATTTTTAAATTTTTGTGGAACTTGAAATATTATTGCAACTTGAAAATTTTTGGTAATTTTTAACTTAAAAGGTTTGAACTTTTAATATTTTTAAACTTTTGTGAAATTTCTAAATTTATTAGTAACTTTTAAATTTTCTTGCAAACTTTTAATTTGAACTTAATTTTTGGCATAGGTAATTTTAAAAAAATTTCCTTTAAATTTTGTGCGAATTTAAAATATTTTTGCAACTTTAAAATGTATTCACTTTTAATTTGTGCGAGCGTTAAATTTTTGTGAAATTTAAAAATAATTGCAACCTTGAAATTTTTGTGCATTTTTTAAACTGTTGGTTTTTCGGTTGTAAGAATAAATTGTGAAATTTTCAATTTTTCAAACGTAAAATTTCTTTTTGAGCTTGAATGTATTTTCTTAACTTTAAATATTTTTGTGTATTTTTCAACCTTGACATTTAGTGCATTTTTAATTACCGGAACTTGACATTTTTCTGCGACATTTCATTATTCCCTTTAAATTATTGTGCAATATTTAAATTTATAAGCAACTTTTTTATTTTTTTGGAACATTTACAATATTCTGCATTGTCCTGCCCATCCTCCCCTCCAGACCCTCCTCACTTCCCGACCCTCCGGCCTTGCTCTCCTACTGACCCTGGATGGGAAGATGGTGGGGAGGGAAGGAAGTTCATCAGGGGCGGAGAGTCGAGAGGGCAGGAGGGACTGGCAGGGGATGAAGGTCGGCAGGGGACCAGGGTCGGGCAGGGGACCAGGGTCGGGCAGGGGACGAGGGTCGGGCAGGGAACGAGGGTCGGGCAAGGGACGAGGGTCAGGCAGGGGACGAGGGTCGGGCAGGGGACCAGGGTCGGGCAGGGGACCAGGGTCGGGCAGGGGACGAAGGTCGGCAGGGGACCAGGGTCGGGCAGGGGACCAGGGTCGGGCAGGGGACCAGGGTCGGGCAGGGGACGAGGGTCGGGCAGGGGACGAGGGTCGGGCAGGGGACGAGGGTCGGGCAGGGGACGAAGGTCGGCAGGGGACCAGGGTCGGGCAGGGGACCAGGGTCGGGCAGGGGATGAGGGTTGGGCAGGGGAGGAGGGTCGGGCATGGGACGAGGGTCGGGCAGAGGATGAGGGTTGGGCAGGGGAGGAGGGTCGGGCAGGGGACGAGGGTCGGGCAGGGGACGAGGGTCGGGCAGGGCACCAGGGACAGGCAGGGCATGAGAGTCGGGAAGGGGACGAGGGTCGGGCAGGGCACGAGTGTCGGGCAGGGTACCAGGGTCGGGAAGGGGATGAGGGTCGGGCAGGGGACCAGGGTTGGGCAGGGTACGAGGGTCGGGCAGGGGACAAGGGTCGGGTAGGGGACGAGGATCGGGTAGGGGACGAGGGTCGGGTAGGGGACGAGGGTCGGATAGGGGACGAGGGTGGGTATGGGACGAGGGTGGGTAGGGGACAAGGGTGGGTAGAGGACAAGGGTGGGTAGGGGACGAGGGTGGGTAGGGGACGAGGGTGGGTAGGGGACGAGAGGGTGTAGAAGAGGGTGGGGAAGGGGACGAGGGTGGGGAAGGGGACGAGGGTGGGGAAGGGGACGAGGGTGGGGAAGGGGACGAGGGTGGGGAAGGGGACGAGGGTGGGGAAGGGGACGAGGGTCGGGTAGGGGACGAGAGGGTGCGGAAGAGGGTGGGAAAGGGGACGTGGGTCAGGTAGGGGATGATGGTTGGTTAGGGGACGAGGGTCGGGCAGGGCACGAGTGTCGGGCAGGGTACCAGGGTCAGGAAGGGGACGAGGGTCGGGTAGGGGACGAGAGGGCATGGAAGAGGGTGGGAAAGGGGACGCGGGTCAGTTAGGGGACGATGGTTGGTTAGGGGATGAGGGTTGGGTAGGGGAGGAGGATGAGTGTCCGGGGTGGAGGAGAATTTGGTGGAGAGGATGGTCATACTCTCCTCCCCTCCTCTATTCCCGACCCCCATTCCTTCCTTACCCTCATCACCTTTCGACCCACCTACCCTCCCAACCATCCACCCCTCTTGACCCTCCTCTCCTCCCTTCCATCCCTCTATCTCACCCTCCTTCCCTCCTTACAGTCCTTATCTCCCATCCCACCCTATCCATCCTCCTCCCCTCTCCCCTCCTGATCCCCCTCCTCTCTGGGTTTCCCTCCCCTCTTGACCCTTATCACCTCCCTACCCTCCCATCTCTCCCCTCCCAGCTCTCATCCCTTCCAGCCCTCCTCCCCTCCAGACACTACTCCCCTACCTACCTCCTTCCCTCTCCTCTTTTCGACCAGCCTATCCTCCCTACTCTCCTCACTACCCTCTTCACCTCACCTGCCTACCCTACTCCTCTAACATCTCTCCTTCCCTCAAGCCCTCCTCCCCCCCTGGTCCTCCTCCCTCCCAGACCCTCCTCCACCCTAACAAGTCATGTCCCCGTTTTGTATCTACATAAATCGTTTTGTCACTGTTTTGTCTCCTGTATATATGGTAAGCCTGACTATATCTCCCAGTATTTTAGAAGTCACAATTCCCTTCTTCGAGTACCTACGGGAAAATTCAGTAACCACTTTTAAACTATATAATAGTCAAATCCCGATTTAGCATCACTTCATCCATCAATGACATTTATGTTAAAGCAGGGATGGTGCTAAATCGAGGTATCTGCTTGCTCTATGCATTCATAAGACGGAAGTTCTGTTCATAACGATTTAAGGGTGATAGGCAGAGGTGCCACTATATAAGAGGATGCTAAATCAAAGTCTGACTGTATATATTTAAATAAAAATTAAAGGAATGAAGCATTAATAGAAAGACCCAAGGTTTTACGAAATACATTAAGAAAATTCAAATTTAGAAAAATTAGTTCGGCCAAAAAAAAATTTAAAGTTAGCAATCTCAATTACATAGTGACTACATAAGTCGGCAGCATATGAAGAATTCATCCAATGAGGCCACCACTATGTTTGTCTGCATTGAGAAGCTAAGGGGTAAGAAGTAAATCAACTGTCTTAAGGTGTTCAAGTTTAATTGAAGCCCTGTAATGGATAAATATACACAGGCAGCTTGATTAAGAGGGTATTTATATAGTATCTTGGAAAGAAGAATATCAATTAGATGAGATGAAAAGGACAGTTAAAAATTTATTCATACAAAAATAAACTTTTATCTAATGTTTATGTGAATTAATAAGGATTGATATTAGAAAAAGTGAGCAAAGGAAGGTAATTGTTTCACCCTAATCAAATCAAAAACAATTTTTAAAATCAAATACGATGGATATGGGTTGCCAATATCTGAAGTATTTGTAGATAAACTAATGAGCTATGGCCAGGAATCACCTTAATGTTCTAAATTCACATTAGAATAAAAATTTACATAACCTTTTAATCAGTAATTTTATACTTAAGGAAAATGGAAAGAAAAGTGAACAGGATGTAATTTCTCTTTATTGAGGACCTTCTCAGTGAGAGGAAGCTTACCAATAATAAATAATACAACCCAGTACTCCATCACCCAACCAGTCAATGCAGGAATGTGTCACATCCATGGCCCAGGTTGGGTATTTTTATTCATTGTTCCATCTAAAACAATAGAAAGAAGCAACCTCCACTGCAACAATGGGCCACTCCTCTATAAAAAACTAAGGGCATATGTTTACATGGCAAGAGCATCTATCTCACTTGTCCATTTTTCACAATCTATAAAATTACATCTCATGAAGCTTTGGTAAATGGTTCCCAGGAATGGCTATTTTGCTATACCACTCCTCTACCCCAACGCACTCTGGCATCACATTAGACTCAGTCAACTGGCTTGCTGGTCATTCAAATCAGAGGGGTAAATAAGAAGCTTTGGCATACCAGTATATCTGAGTTACTTGGAAAAGAACAATAATTTATAAGATCGGGTGGCTTTCCACCCCTATCCAGTTCCTCCTTCCCTGGGCACCCCCTGCCTCGGCCCGCTGCAGTCTTCTCTTTGAGGGGCGATCACTGAGGTCAGGATCCATGAAGTGACAAGGCATTCCTGACCACCCTCATGCCCGTGGCCCCTTCTCTATGGAAACACAGATCACCGAATTCACTCTGATCGTGATTCTTCTTCGCCTTCCTCATCTGAATGATCCTGGGAGCCCGCTGGGCCCACTTTGGCTAGAGAAGATCGAGGTGACGGAAATTCAAAACGCCCAGCCCTTGGCTGATGGTGAGAAATATAAATACAAATGATGATTAAAATATTCTTAAATGATAAACATGTAAAAATATGATAAATGTACTTTTTGAACTCCTCCTGTCAGCTCCAATAAATATATACAGGCAAATGATATGAAGGAAAATTAACCATCCCTGCCACTTGCATACAAGCAAGATGGCACTAACAAGCAGACTAACCAATTCAATGTTTAGCTTAAAATAGGTCAACTACTTAGGAGTGTCCTTGATGCTTGAAACATTTGTCCCATAAAGATAAACAACAAAATAATCATAATCTAAAACAAGGCTTTTTGATGTTTATTCAAATGAATGACCGTTTCCCTAAAAATATACTTTGGGTATAATTGCATATATCAAAGCCAAAGAGAATAATATTAATAACTCATAAAAAACAAGAAATTAGAGATTTTCTGGACTAGAATTATTTTTAGAATATTTACTAATATAGAGAGGTTTCTTTATCCAATAAAGTTCAATTAATCTTTGTTTAATTTCAGTACCTAAGTTCTCCTAAATGAATCCTTGATGCAAAAATGTCAGTTGAAACAACCCTACATCTGTTAATAAAAATGCATGCAAGAGTATGGTCTATCAACCTAGGAGAAAGATAATTCTACTGATCTAGGGAAGTATTTCTACAAACAAATAATAGCAACAGTTAATAAACATCATGCAGCAAGAAAAGTTTCTGCATGTTAAGGTCCTTGCAGACGTATCGAGAGCTTTCTGAATGGATAGAAACTGAAGCAGACTAAAAAAGTAATCTACTTACGGTTTTCCAAAATTTCGAAATTTATTCTCAGAAAAATGAACTTCACCAAGCATATTAAAAACACATCCGAGAATAATTCTAGTCGTAGCAGGTGAGATAAATCAAATATAGAGCAATCTGAAAGTGAGCTGCTTTCAATATGTACAGTCTCCAAAATATTTCTATAGCCCTTCTACTAGAATCTTCCTGTGAACTCCCACCTAGGTTAATTCTACTAATCAAGGAAACATATTATATTAGCAATTAAATATTTATTTAATGCCAGATGTTATAACCTGATAGAGAACTTGAAGGAATCTGCAAATTTTTGTTTAGTTTTCCAGAGAGAGGAAACATTGCATAAGCTGGCATTATCGTGATATAAAGTTTCCGTCCCAAGGATAAGCATGCCTAAAAACCCCAACTCAATCTGACCTTTCTCCTGCTCCATCGACATCCTCTGTCATGCTACCACCTTGAGGATCATCAACATCTATAGACCAGCAATGGATGTGCCTTCGATATGATAAGTATAGTGACGACAGCAAAGGCAGTGATGAGAGAGATGAAATTTTTATGTTGATGGGTGATGAGAAACAGAAGAGAAACCAGATGATTAATTGTGTGTTATTTGAGATAACTGTTAAGGCTTGCCAATTACATAAATCAAAACACAAGCCCGACATGAACCATACCAATCATATCAAAACAAGCAAAGAGAAATGAATAGGTTAAATAATATATATTCATATTAGGTACTACACAAATAAATTATTACTTTAACACATTTTTCCATAGGAGCACATGCCACTACACTTATGCACTAAAGAAAGTAAATAAGGTCAGTCACTTTAACCCAAATTAAATGTTGCATAAAGTAAATAATATATAGAAACTTGATGATTATAGGATATTGCAGGAAAAATAATTTTTAAGAAGTAAAATGAAATTTGTCTTTTATGCCTTAGAAGATAATAAGCCTGTCTGTGAAAACTACAGTTTTGATGGTTATTTTTGAAATGTAAATTTTATATCAAATTTAGTTTACTCTGCAATGTTTTATGTACCTAATGCAATCCATCATTATACTTACTGCATCACCACAAGAGTACTGCTACATGCACGGCCTTGAACTTTACAATAAATTTCACCAGCAGTACAATTCACCAGTTTATTGTTGATCTGTACCTTTACAGTATTATTGTTATAATTGAATATGACTGGATTGCTGACTATTCTAAGTGGTAACTAGATATTTGAGCAGAATTTTTACCAACTAATTTTCTAAACATCTTGATTTATTCAGCACAGCTCCATTTCAGAATTACTGATTTTCTTATTTTAAATTTTAGACCACAGCGCAAGTATTAAGCAATTAGCATAGGCAGAATTAAACAATGACACTAACTATAGCAAAAATGATGATTATTCTCTTCTTGAATAAGAACAAAAATAATAAATGGAAAAACAAGCAACTACCTCAAAATATATTGACTACGTTGCACTAATATTTTACACCAACCTAAGGGAAATGCCAAGACAACACATTATGCAAAAACTTCCTAAATTATCTAATAGCTGGCATGTTGGATTACAATGGTAATTCACATAAATTCTAATGGTTAAAAGTAAAACACCAGCACTCAAAGGTTAAAAACTTTTTAGGTCTTAAGTTATAGCCATGTTTGGAAAGGAATTTGTTAAAATTAAAGGAAATAGCCATAATAACCTTGCTTACTAATAATTCAGTTTAGAGAAAAAAATCAATATTAGTTGTGTTTATCACACGCATTAAAAGCACACACTACACAACAAATGAAATGTAGCAATTGCATGTCTGCCTAGGTTCTTAAGATTGCTTTATTTCATCAATTTCTAAAGCCATTACAAGTTAAACTAAACCAACAAATACTACAAATGAGTAAGCACCCTGTCTTTCTCCCACTATTAAGTATATCACAAATAATCCTGAACCCAAGACTAGCAAATGCTCAAAAATGTTTGTGTGAAATGAATATTCTAATAATACAATCCTCATAAATATAGTACACATTTTCAACTAAAATGTGAAAATAGGTCTCCAAAATCTACCCAAGAGTTATGAGATATTAATGTATCCCCATCTGATCAAAATAATCTATGCTATGTTTATCTTGAGAGCTGCATTCAGTTTCATTTTTATGAAATGTGTACCTCCAAAACCAATATGAGCAAGGAACTTTCCAACGTAAAGCAATGATATGTTGGAATACAACAAGAACTTGTACACATAGCTGGTTAGCTTTTACAAATCCAAATGGAAATTCTCCCATTTTTGTTGATAATGTGTATAAGAATATGATGATGCAGAAAGAGATGTTCAGAATCCTACAATGATAATGGTTTTATTATAAACAAGCTCAGGATTTAAGCTGGTAAGCATTTTTACTATTTTAATGTTGAGAGAATAATGGAAATCTATAAAGGGATTAGCAAACTCTTCATGGCAGAATCCCTATTGTCTTGAAGGAATGTACCAATTAACCTGCATGTAATGGAGCATTTCAAAAATGTTTGTGGCCTATCAGATTTAACAATATAGCTTACTTTCAATAACGAGCAGGTAGCAAATTTAGAAATATGCAATTGAAAAAAGTTCTTCTCTAAGGTATCTCTAATAGCCATAACAAAGTTTTAAAAAAACTAAATTTAAGCTAAAATACAGCCACCTTCAGAGGTGATTCATTGAAGGGGATTCTAAAAAAATATGTACTTATCCTGGTGAATTTTTCTCGGGTTTCCAACCGGGTTGTCTCGGAGATTTCTTCCGACGTTTCGGCAACTAGCTCTGTCGCCATCTTCAGGGATCCTGAAGATGGCGACAGAGCTAGTTGCCGAAACGTGGGAAGAAATCTCCGAGACAACCCGGTTGGAAACCCGAGAAAAATTCACCATGATGATTCGCCGGGAAAGCTTCAAATCTTTCTTCATGTACTTATCCTACCCATAGTAGATTCTAAAATATTTTTTTTTTCAAATGTTTATTCTTGATGAGTTTGATAATTTTCTGGTGAAGCTGACAGAATATTACATCCCCAGTCTTCACTGATATTTAAAGTAGTATCCCAATAGTTTTTAAATTACTTTTTGAAGAACATTTTTAATAGGGATTAGATTATACTTAAGCCAATATGCTCTTTAATTACTACTAACCAAAGAAACGTATTTATACTGAAATATTTCAAAAATGAAAGAAGAATGAGTTTATAAATTCCAAAAGCATAGAGTATTAGAAAAAGAAAAGAATGTTACAACAATTTTCCACTTTCAGTGAAATGATAAGATGACCTCATTTTCAAAGATTAAAAGGAAATTTTTTAAATTAAAAATTCTAACTAGATACAATATTGCTACACATAAATCGGAATCATCATAAATCAGTCTTACCTAAAAATATCCTACTATAATTTTCAATGAAAGTAATAAATACAGTGGAAACCACTTAACACGAAAACGGATAACGCGAAATATCGGTTAACACGAAATGCAGGCTCGGTCCCTACCGGTGCCTATACATTTCAGCGTATATTAGTTCATTTTACGCGAAATGGTTAACAAGAAATTTCGGTTAACACGAAAAAAAATTTCGGTTAACACGAAAAAAAATTTCGGTCCCCTGAAAATAAATCCCCATCAAATTCTTTGGATAACACGAAACGACCCACTCGTTTCATAACATTGAAGTATGAATAATCTCACAACCACAGCTGTATCGCCTCCTTCCCTCTCTCTTTCAATTGGCATGATCATTAGTAGACCTCAGAGAAACTCACGCGCCCCCGTTGAGAGGGTTGCTACAGAGATTTCCTTGGCAGCAATAAACTAAATTCTGGGAACTACCATCTTCGAATGAAAGGAAGGATTTGGAGGTGCAGATTGTTATCTGTACTGTACCTTCCCTTTCCCCGTCTTTCAATATGCTAAACTCCTCCCTTGCTCTCGTCCCTAGACCCCTATGCAGAACAGTTCTACTCAGTTTATTCTGAATTTCAGGGTGGAACGGTTAGCGAATGTGAAATGAATCTGTGAGTTTATTCTTTCTTTTTCGGGATCGTTTTCAGTTGTGATTTTATATTTTTATAAAAGATAAAAGACCCACATAAAAATGGCTAGTAAAGTGCGTAAGCAAAAAGCAATACCGCTGAAAGTGAAAATGCAGTTCCTATAAGCGGTTGATAACGGTGATAGAACCAAAACGGACATCTGCAAAGAGTTCGAAATTCCCTTTTCAACTTTGTCAACAATTATAAAAAATCGTGATAAAATAACATCTGTGTTTGAGAGAAGCAAATTTGAACCGGAACGGAAGCGTCTACGCACGACAAAGCACCAGGATTTGGAAGCGGCTCTGATCATCTGGTTTAAGCAAGCAAGAGCCCAGAATGCTCCAATTTCTGGTCCTGTTTTGATGGCGAAGGCTGACGCTTTAGGATCAGAATTGGGAATTGAATTCAAGTCTAGTCCTGGATGGTTGGAGCGGTTCATGGTGAGGAATGGGATAATTTTTAAGAGTGTTTCCGGCGAGTCGGGAGACATCTCCCGTGATATGACGTCAGAGTGTGTAACTTTTACCTTGCCTAAATTATTAACAGACTTTGCGCCTAAGGACATTTTTAATGCTGACGAAACCGGAATTTTTTTTCGCTGCCTCCCAGAAAAAACTTTAGCTTTTAAAAATGAGCAGTGCTCTGGTGGAAAAAAATCTAAAGAGCGCATTACGGTAATGGTGACTTGCAATTCAGACGGTTCTGAAAAAATCCCAATGTTTGTTGTGGGTAAATTTCTGAATCCTCGCTGCTTCAAGAATGAAAAGAAGCTTCCCGTAGAATACACTGCAAATAAAAAAGCTTGGATGACGGGAAGCATTTTTACAGATTGAGTTAGGGCATTGGACAAGTGCTTTTCACGCCAGAAGCGCAAAATAGCTTTAATTATCGACAACAGCCCTGCTCATCTAGAAATGGAAAAGCTGAAATCAATTAAACTGATCTTTCTGCCGCCTAATACAACAAGCGTATTGCAGCCATGTGACCAGGGAATTATAAAAAATCTAAAATGCCACTATCGGAAGTTATTACTCCAGAAATATTTATCTAGTATTTAATCAAATGAGGAAATTAAGCCCGTGACTCTTTTGGATTCCTTGCATTTGTCGTATGCCGCTTGGAGATCAGTTACAGCGAAAACAATCGAAAATTGTTTTCGCCACGCTGGATTTTCCTCTTAGCCATCAGCAGATAGGTTTTCTGGACAGGATGAAACTGAATTGACTACGAAAATTAGGGTAAATACATATACTGAAAGTGAATTGTGTGATATCTTTGGTCGGGTGTCGTCTGTAATGAGATTGACAACTGAAATCACGCTGATTTGGAACAATATGTGGAGAAAAAGAACATTATGAATGCTAGGCAGAAAAAAATTACAGAATTTTTTGTTAAGAAGTAGACAATTGAACTACTTGAGCGACCTTGATACTTAATATTTGTACATTGTTTTTAAGAAATTATTGAAATAAATAATTTTTTTATGTGTATATGTAATGAATAAATTATAAGTTTTCATTATTATAACTAATTACTGTGCTGTTTCCATCGCATATTTGTTATGTCAAGATTTATTTACGAGCTTATATCAATATCTCAAATCAGTCTCAAAAAAGGTTATCATGAAATTCGTTTAGCACGAAATTCGGTTAAGACGAAATGTTTGCGCTGGTCCCCCACATTTCGTGTTAAGCGGTTTCCACTGTAGTTGCTATAGATTTCAAACAGCTTAAGAGATACCACCCTGTGTCCTTGTAGTTCTAGCTGAGCTTGAGACACAAATGGCATTTATTTTCATTTTAAGCCATTTCTTCAAATTAAATATTAAATAATAAGTTAACATGTTGTGTGTGTGTGACATTTTGTGTTTTTGTCGCATTCTCATTTAATGAAGTTTTCACTTTTCAGCCATGAAAATAGACGTTACTTATGTAAATTATACATTATATAAAATTGTACATATCAAAGTATAAATATAATTATGACTTCCAAATATTGTTAATTTTTGATTATTACCTATCAAATGTAATATTACCGTTAATTTTCCTGAGTGTATTGCAGGGTAGTATACCCAGAAATCATTAAGTAATATGCAATAATAATATTAATATATTTTACTTTGTTTCACTATATTTATCTTATTTTGTTAATGAAATACACTTAAGGAGTCATACAAAATGTAAAAATAAAAAAAATCATCTGTTACTAGGGTGGTTCCTCGAAATATTGGCAGTGCACAATGCGTCAATAAGAAAATTAAAGAATTCAAGGGTTGAGAGAGTTGAACATTTATTTATATGCTGTTATTTTTAATTGCTATCCAATACACTGGATTCATGTTAATAAAAAAAATCACTTGATGGGAAGAAACATTTCTTTTGATTAACAATGACAATTCAAAAATAAATGAACTTGCCTTTATGGCAGAAATCCAAATTGATAATTTGAATAATTTAATATCTATAGAAAGGTTAGGAAATATAGTTAATGCATCTCAGCTAAAAAAAGCAAACATTATTGGTAATAGCTACTTTGTAGCAGGACTGCATATGTGGACATACCAACCATTTAATGAGTATTGGATATATCTACATTACCAATTGTCACAATGGAGATAAATGAAGTGGAAAGCGTAGGAATTTTTAGTAGCACTGTAGGCAGGAAAATTGTACACAAGATAATCTGCTTACAGCATTGAAAGGGAAAATCAAAGTAAATGCATCATAAAAAGTAAAATTACTCTATTAGTGAAACATCAGCATCTTAGCTGTGTAGTGAATTATTTAAAATTTAATTACATATAACATACATTAGTGATACCTCGGAGCAAAGACTGGATGGGATACCAACTTGGTAACAAAATGTCAGGTATAAATACAGTTTGTCAGAATTGTCAAACTTATAGCACAGTACCACATAACTCTCATACGTTATAATGACAGAAATTTGCATACCTAGCAGAGTCATCCAAGTCATCGTATCCGGTTGAAGAGGCATTGCCATCATCATGATTGTGGTGGGGGCTGCCTGGTGGTGAGAGAGCTTGCATTATTCTTCCCTTGCTTTCATTCCAGATGTGAGACTGGAAAGAAAGAAAGATCAAATAGAAACAACCTATGATATTTCCATCAATTTTGAATATACAACATCCATTAATCACATCTGAATAATTGATAGAATAAAGCGCTCCAAATATCCTATGCAGACAGGCATAAGCTGTAAAGGTGGGAATAATTTTGAAACAAGAAAAAGTCTGCTATGACCGGGAATCGAACCCGGGTCTTCCACTTGCCGGGCGGATATTCTACCTCTGAACTATCGTAGCAGAACAATTTTTCTCGTTTCTGAAAGCGGATGTTTTCTTGGTTGGGACAGAACTAGCCAAGCTAGTATCAAACTGCCCCAATGGATGTCCTCGAAGAGATACATCGAAGAAAACTCCTCCCTTTCAAACGGTGAGATTGCTAAGCAAGAAATTGATGGAATAAATCGATCCAAAGATAAGTATAAGCTGTCAAGTTGGGAATAATTTTGAAATAAGAAAAATGTCTGCTATGACCAACCAAGAAAACATCCACATTCAGAAACGAGAAAATTGAATATCCGCCCGGCAAGTGGAAGACCCGGGTTCGATTCCCGGTCATAGCCAACTTTTTTCTCATTTCAAAATTATTCACATCTGAATAATAACAAAATATGGCATGGAAAACTTACAAAATAAAACATATTTGCTCACATATAGGTATAACCATATAGGTTGCAAATTTTGTTTATAAAATAAAGACTCGGCTTACATAGATGGGGAAAAATTAGAAGCCTAAAATATAAGAAAATGGCTAAATTTCACAATGGACAAAGCTAAATGACATCCACGAGTCAATAAAGAACGCGCGCGTTATCTATACAAAAAAATCTAAAATTCGGCAAAAATGGACATGCGCGGTATACATAAGAAAAAATTGAAAACTTTAAAAGCGAATATAAGTTTACGAGTTATGGCATTATTACGCTTTTAGCCATCTTGACGATTAATTCATAATCATTTGTCTCAGTTTCTCAGCCTCAGGCGCTGGAGGCGTTAGTAGTTTTGGCTGTTGAAGGATATCTAGTCTAAACGAAAACTAATATTGTTATTAATTTGATAAAAGAATCTGCAATACTGAATCTGCGTTAATATGCTGTTGTTGTTCATTTGTAACGACAATAACAGGAACCTAACCCAACGCAAAAGTACCAATATATCTAAGTATCAAAACTTTCGCCTGCGCGTTAACATTATAATGAACGATGTAAATATCGAGGTGCGCGTTTTACATTAGGTGCGCGTTATCTATCGAAAAATACGGTACATAATCATTGCAACAAATAAAGAGGGAAAAAATATTATGAAGGCATGATCACGTAAAATCCATATCTGTGTAGGTAGGGCAGGGTATGGCTTTTTGGGTTTTTCTCCAATTTTTACCAGATTTATGCCCTCCAAATGATTTTTTAAATTCAGGTTATACCCGAAAAACTGCAAAAATTTTAATTTTTTAATGCCTTCACGGCAATTATCAACTGAAGTCGTTTTATAGCAGGGGTTCCCAATCTTAATTTTTGAAAAACTCGGAGGTACCTGATAGTAAAACTTGAACTCATTGATGTTAAAATAAAAAAAATTTGTTTTCAATCTAGAAAACTTCAATAATATATAATACAGCTTAAAAATAATTTTCTATGGACCAATTAACAAACTATAATTGTTAATAGGCAACATACATTTGCATATGCACAAAAAATTAAATTTATACAGAAAGGACAAATCTAATTATGACCATGAATAACGGAAATAAGTGAGGAGCAGTGCCTGATGTCAATCAATTTTACCAAAATGGATTTGACTGTGAGAATGTATTTCCTCCCTTTAATGTAAACAAAAACTGGTACTTTGCATTATATGGGGAAAGGTCACAACAGTGACACCCACGCTGAAAACAAAAATAAATGGAACTACTACTCCATTGGAACTCGAATCAGGGAAGGGAAATTTGAACATGAAGGAACATTGTACTTGGCCCCACCAGGTTGAGTAAGTAAGTTGGAGTGTTTTTGGTTCCTTTCCATGGTCAATATGTTCCCCCACTTGGGTTGGGTTGCGTTCACCTTAATATATACCAATCAAAATACTTCTAAAGTACCGCAAAATGCCAATCAGCGAAGAAGCTTCTGTTCAGTTTTTGCGATTGATATATAGTAAAACCCCTTATTTACACTTTTCTAGGGACCTGGAAAAAGGTGTAAATTGAGGGAAAAGGAAAAATAGCTACTGATTTTCCTTTTAAACTCACTCATTAGTTACAGTAAGACTAATAATAAAATCAGTGCTAAAAGAGCTAACTTTATAAAGAGTATAATTATTTATTCATTTACTTAACCAGCACAATTTTTTAATAATAATAATATTAAAATGTGCCGAATTAAAATGCTAGCACATATAGTATGCTTGGGTTTCCATTACATTCCACACATTACATTTGTCTGGAAAATTATACATAGATGCAGGTGCATTTACTTCAGGAAGATCTTACTTTTTCGAAACTTGAATATTGTTCATTTTTTGCACCTCTTGAGCTATGACTTTTAAAATTCATGTCATAACTTCGTCGGATTCCTCTGTTAACTTAGAATTTGGAAGAATCTTTTTCCACAACATGATCAGCATCCTTTTTGTCACCCATTGTTAAAATAACCGATGGGTAAAAACTCTCTTTGGTAGGCAAAAAGAGTAGCTTCAATTCAATGACTTGTATCACTTAACAGACACAGAATGTACAGTGATTCTTTGAAACATGAATTTACGATCTTTTAAAATCAATAGTACTCAAATATAACGTGGGGGCTACTTTTAAAATTGATTTTTTTGGAAAAAATCACGTTATATTCAGGGCAATACGGTAATTTAAATTACAACAAATTACAAAATAACTAAAATTTAATTAAAAACTGTGGGAACCAAGGGGCAGAATTTCAATAGAAAGGGTTAAAACGTGATAGCGCCAAACTTGAACATCTTTTCAATAGCATTCATACTTGGCTCAGAGAGTAAATAACATAAATAATATTTTCATATCTATGTGCGCGGTTTATGCTCTACTAGTGTGATTTACGTATGAGGTTTTGAAGTTTTCACCCAAACGAGTTCATATGTATTTTCGTCTATAAGTACGCTGTTCCTTAGTAGCACGTAGCATGTTAAAGCGAGTGATGTTTTGATAAGAAAGTTGATATTTCTGCCTCTAGGGGTGCTGTTCCTACTCTGCCGCCATTTTCGAAATCTTCGCCCAAAAGAATTAGGATTTTTTTGCAAAGCTAAGTTGAAAAACGTTAAAATGTTGGAAATCACATTCTAAATTCTTTTAAAAAATTGGAAATTCTAATTTAGATGACAAGAATGGCAGGAAAAATTAAAATTAAATAACGTTTTACTTACATTAGAATCATAGGAAAATTGATGGGACCCATATAAAATGTTGTAAATAGCGGGAAAACTTATATTCCGATAAGGTAAATACGGGGTTTTACTGTATATTAATATGAATGCTACCTAACCCAACCCAAGAGGAGGAACACAGTGAAATGTGGGAAGGAACCAAAAACACTTCACCTAATTTACCCAACCTGGTGGGGCCTAGTACAATGTTCGTTAATGTTCAAATTTTCCTTTCCTGGTCCACTGCAGTTCCAATGGAGTAGTAGTTCCATTTTTATCACTGTGAGCGCTGGTGTCACTGTCGTGACCTTTTCCCAGTTATTGCAAAAGTACCCAAAAACTAATGTAAAATAGTTTAATCTGCTTTTTCAAAATTTGACAGGGAATAAGATATGACTTTTTAACTTTAACCTCTTCTTTTGTCTGGAAATTTATGTTTTTGGGCTTTGTTACATTAATATTAATTTAAATCAATAGGCTAAAATAATAAAATCATAATTAAAAGTTTATAATATGAGTTGTTGGTGCTTGCATACTGCTAGCACTTAAAAAATCACAATACACCAAGATCTAAACTCGTAAATAAACCAATGCGACAGCATTTGAACTACACAGAGCCCATTTAAATAAGATACTAATTTGTATTTTTTGCAAAATTAAGGCATATATCCGAAATTTCTAAATTCTCTGACAATCGGCTTGCATCCAAGTTTTCGAATTTCAAGTTTCATGGCTCAAATCGCCATTTTTCAGCAATAACTGTAATCATCATTAAGACAATATCCCAATATGTTATGCTAAAATTTACGTAAAAATTAGGATATTTTGTGTTATGATTATGGTGTCATCTATGCCTTTTAGTACGTATCCGGATAAAAAATTAATTAATAATTATCACGTCATCATATGTATACATCGTTGGCTGAAATCAAATGGACTATAATGCAGTCTAAGCATTAAATCAATGTTCTTGAAGAATGGAAAATCAATCCCCATTGAAAGGCAATGGAGTCATTGATATGGTAGTTAATATTTTGCATTGTTGAAGACCAAAAAAATATCGTAATTTTATGATTAAAATGAAATTTTTATACAAAATCAGCATGGATTTGAATTTTGTCTTCAAGAAAAATAAACTTCATTCTTTCTTTCACAATACAGTGCATGGTCCGACTTTTTATTGGGAACCAATTACATTTTGTATTGCTATTTCGTTAGCCTGAGTTTTTGTGAACAACTCGCTGATTTTTCAAAACTTCTCTCACAAGCCTTTCCTACATTTTAGGGAACCACTGCGCAACCCTTGAAAGAGAACCCTAAAAAGGCAATCCTAAAGACAAAAAGCGCCAAGAAATAATATGACACAATAAGAGCATAGGTCCCGTTTTTACGCGTTAATATTAGGGGCATTTCGGTACTTTCCTAGTATTATAAACCACAGCTAAATGATCGCACGTTCGCTTAATCACCTACAAAAGCCCACGAAGCGAATCATTGGCAGTGACTCCATCGAAAGACAGCTTCATATAAATGCAACTCGATGAAAAAGTCAATAAAATCGATAAGTGTAAGTTGAGGCAAAAACTAATGATTTAAAATGTGTTCTTGTAGCAGGAGTCAAAATTATAATTTCTCCAAATATTTGGCGTAAACGTAATTGCCGGGTAAATTAAACGATTTACTTTGAAAATAAGCCAAGCCATACAACTTGGTTAATCGTGCATATGATATCAAAACTGTCGACATAAAACTCTCCAATTAACTTATACTTCCACAACATGAACGTTATAATTCGCAACAAAACACTGCACACGAAATAAGGGCCGTAATTTGAGCGAGAAAGAGAGATATTGATGACTAATCTTCAGCTAACAAAAAACCAAGTATTTAACTCAAAATGTTGTAAATCAAGATTTTTTTTGGAAGAAAAATGTCAAAATTCTTTTATATTCTAAGAATTAGAGATAAGAAAATTTCATAAGTCTGGCCTGCTAAAGCATAAAATTTAGATAAAATCTAACGCAGAAAAAGTTAATACCAACTTTAAACACAAAGAGAATATCTAACCAATTCGATTGATATGTAATCTTTAATCGAAGATTCGAAATATTCATATACATCAACAATGGCAATTCAAAAGTACTTGTTCCCTTACACTTCTCCTCACTCAGCAAATTTTATAATCTCGAAAAACCGGATATTAATTATTATTTTACATTTTTTGTAAAGTACTACATGGAATATTTAATCTTTTTCTATATCACTAAACAAAATTAAATTTTACTGTCTAGCGTGCATTTGGTGAACATATTTCCTAGGAAAGATTTGAAAAATTATGTGGATAAAACTGACATACATTACGGTCACTAAACCTAGAAATGCAGAATGGAAATCATCTATTTACTTAAGAGATGCGCGCATTTAAACCACCATTACGAGTAACGAAGAACTACATGCAGATAAAATTACATGAATGTATGCCTAAAAAAAAATATTTATCTTCCAGGGAAAATATTAAAAATTAGAAGTTGATTAGATTTAAGATTCTTAATAAAACCTCGCTTACCCGGCCAAGATTTGTGTGATCTCCTGGCGCACAAAGATACAAACAAAATAAAATCACTTCAAATTCCAAATATATTGAAAATGCTGGAGATTAAAACATCGTCACTATTAAAAGATAAGAAAAAATCTAACATATAGATGAGATGTGGTTCGCTCAAACATTAACATAGATACCGAAAACTAGTAAACGTAAACTGCTACATAAGAAACGTGACTTCATTGCAATTAAAGGTAATATACGAAATATAAGCAGTATCATTATATGTGCACATAAATACAGGCATGTCACGCATTTAAGAATTAATAATACAGCTTGTTAATAATGGTTTGATGTCAAAGTAATGAAAACAGGACTCGGTGAAAACGTTTTTAAATATCGCAAGATATTGAAAATTAGAAATAAAAATGACATAAAATGTCAGTAATGAGCATAAGCAATGTGTAGGCAATAAACATAATCTATATTCCAACAACAAAACCTTCCAACCTCGATATAGAATTAGTACACTACCTAAAATAAGATAAATGGTCACTACAGATTTTAAAATGTAGCCTATGAATGAAGTAATGAATGTAAAACATACCACACATTTCGCCCAATATTTAGCCACATCTTCACCCACTGCGTGGAAGTAAACCGTGATGTAAATAAGAAAACCACTGACACCCACACCACTTCCTATGCTCCGACGTGCCGACGTCAAGCGCGACAACGCCACAACGCGTCGTCTGCTGGGAATTAATAATAACTTATAAAAATTGTTATTAACTACAATTTTAGTGTTACAACACTTATAAAAGACATTAAAAATTAAAGTAAATTTTTAAAATTCTTATCAAAAGGCAAGGCAACTCATGTGGTATAAACAACGACATAATCAAAAAACGAACATCGAAATTCGTTTCATTGTTATGAACGTAGTATGATACGAAAACGAGGTTATTCATAGTTTTTTTGGTAATTACGTTATGTATTCGCGATTGTTTTTGTTTTGGACAGGTGTGGCATACTTTCAAGTTTCAAGAATTGTTCTGACTACTTAATTTCGCCGATTTTAATTAATAATGGATAATGAAGTGCCTTGGAACGTAGGTGAAGATACGTCTTTTGAACTCCATACTGGATTTTCAAGCAGTTGTAATTTATCAGAACTCATTCTTTCTTACGATGAAGCTTGCTTGCAAATATTTTCGTCCGTTTCCCGTCCGGTTCTTTTTAAGGCTAAATTGGACGAATGCTATCAGGTAAGAGTACGCATTATTTTTATTGTGCTCATAATTTTTTTGTAGATTCTATTTACCGGAAATATTGATAATTTTTTAGCTAATACTTTCAGAAATATGAAACAAAGCTCTATGGTAAATAATGTTTTCTATATAAATTCATAGTGCGCATTTGTACCCTGGGCTAATGTATCGGAAGGTTATTCATCATTTATTCTTTCAACTGCTTACAAAACCCAGTACATTTATCATCTGAGTGACGCAAGTTGTAGGTGAGTTTGATGCTTGTTTACACCTAACGAAGGTTCATATCTATTTGCATTTATTTACTTTAAATGTTTTGCAGCTTAAATATATCGTTTGCTGAGGATGGAATTTATACTTTGAACTTAACAGAAAGCGGCTGCGGTGATGTTAAGACAATAGTGAAACCAAAAAATGTGTATTATCGTGAGTAATAAATATTTCAGTGATGTTACCTTAGAATAGGCTCATGAGAAACATTTATCTGAATTGAAAACATTTACAGCCATTCTTGTTGCTGTCATCATTGCTATCCTGGGTCGAATTTTATGGAAAATCCTTTTGTGTGCATGGGATTCAAATTTTGTCATCAACTGGCGCCGAAGAATCAGTCAAAGATCCGAGTTGGAAAGTGTATGTTGAGTCTAATAATAACATTGGTGGAAATTTCTCAATTTTTACAATCTTCGCCGTGATAATGTAAATTAATTTTTAGGATCTTGGAAGAACAACCTTGCCTGATGAAACAAATATTTCATACAGTCAAGAACTGCAAACTATCAGACGAAGATTGCAAACTAGAGTAAAAGCACTTGACGCCTTTAGGGGGTAAAGTTAAATGAAGGAAAATGGCTAGTACTTTCAGGTTCTTCATCTGGTTTTCCTCAGTTTATGATTTACGTTTATTTCTTCCAGAATAACGATTGCTGTAATGATATTTGTCAACTATGGTGGTGGAGAGTACACTATCTTTAAACATTCGTCGTGGAATGGCCTAACTCTTGCTGATTTAGTATTTCCATGGTAAGATAAATGTAATTCATGTGCTGCATTGGTTTGGCATATAACAATATTTCAAAAGTTTGGATGGAGTAAATGTCATTTCTAATATCGATGGTGTTTAGATGCATTGTTAATACAATGTTATGTGAGTTTTTGTGTGAATTTTAAGGAAAAATCTTAACTAATTATGTATAGAGGTCTAAATAATCCAAACTCCCTGCCAGAACTTTTTTCACACTTTGATTGTTAATATTTTAAATTATAGGTATGAAATTGATAAAGTACTGTAGATGCCGTTCATTACTATTGTTAGCTATTGATATCAGCTAGTTATGATAAAATTCCAAAACCAAATCTAGCATAATGAAGGCTGTGTTTCTCATTATCAGCCACTCATCAGTTAAATTAGACAATGTGGTCACATTGAGTGGTATATAGTGTAATACTTTAAAATAATTTTAAACTACAGGTGTATCATTATAGTTAAGCATCCAATGAGGTCTAATATAACAATTGCGTTAGTTCACTTGCCCAAAAATCGCTTTTCAGAAAGGCATACTTTCCTTAAAGTCGATCAGGAAAATGATTTTTAGAACAGACTATTTTTGTTATAAACAGGCTAACTTACTTAAGAACCACTTTGGGTTGGATTGTGTTTGGTATGAATCGAAACCATGATAATCAAGGTAGTTAATGGCAAAGGTTTACTGTATTCCAGAAAATGAATCTTTTGGGAAAAATGAGCCACTCAGGAAAATTATCATTTGGAAAAGTGAACCCAACTCAAAAATAATCATGTAAATGAAGAATTCCTTGTTACTCACTACCAAATTTTATTTTGTAACTACTCGGAATCAACTCCTCCACCCAAATGGGCATAACAGCTCATGAAAAACAACCTTGATTATTACAGTTGAACCTCTCTGATTTGGGAAGCTTGGGATCAGAGGTGTTCCATACTATAGAATTTTCTGAACCATGAGTTGTTTATATATTATGGCAGTAGTTTTACTGTATTCCAGGGGTCCCCAATATATGGGCCAGATTCAGCCAGTGAACCCTTTGACTTTCTTATTTCTTCTTAGAAAATACTTGCATAGTATGTGAAGTTCATCACTAAGTTTTTCTCTGTATTTCGTTATGAATTTTCTACAACATTTTTCCATATTCCATATTTTCCATTTTTTTATTTTCTTAATTGTTGGAGCTTTATGGCTTCCTATATCCAATATCAGAAGGCTATGGTTTGAGTTTATTTCTAAAGTCTAAAATTTTCTTGCAGTTTCTTAAGATATTTATTATTATGTAACCTATTTGGAATTTTTAGAAATATTACAGATATGGAGAAAGTTATGTGGTGGCCACATCAGATTTTTTGCATTAATGTTAGTGTCTCTTGTGTATTTTGATCTATAAAAATACCCTATTTAATTATAACAGTCCTTTTAAAAAAGCAAAATATTGATGGTAAACGAGATAGTTTTTGGGTTAATTTTGTAGTCAGAGCAGTAACTATGTTGTATGTTTATTATGCAGTGAAAGAATGTTTGTTTGAAGGGTATAACATTTAATTATATAATGTGAGCAAACATAAGGAAAAATATTCAGAAGTTACTGGAAATTTGCATGACGAGAAGTTGGCAAGCCTAAGAAGGATGCTGTCTGGTTAATAAAAAATGTTCAGGAGAAGCGCAAAGAAAAATGTTGCTGCAGTCAAAGCCAACTTTAAGATTGCAAGTTTGCTTAAGGAAATAGGAAAAAGCTTTCTCATGGTGAATTTATCAAAAATTGTGAACTACCGACAGTGGAGAAAATTCATCCAGAAAAAAGGATGTAGCACCATTGCATTAATCAAGGACCCTGGACAAGGATACATAATAAAGCTATGGATTTTGAATATTTCTCCCGTGCTGTTGATGTGAGCATCTTCCGTGTGATCATTTTTCGAACATAATGAGATTCACACAGAGCATGCTCGTATTATTTGCAGGTACACCCAGTCCCCGACTAACATGGTAGATAAGTTCTTAAAACAGTTCGTGTAGGTGAAATTGTGTTAGTCGAACACAAATTTCTCATAAGAAATAATGTATATAGGGGGGATGCATTCCAGCATATTGACAAATTTTTAATTTTATTCCTTTATTATGAACTATACAGGTCGACCTCAATTTACTTTGCCCCATTTTACGAACTTTCAAAGTTACGAAAAAAAGATTTTGTCCAGTACTTCGTTATACGAACGAAAATCTCGAAGTTACATAAAAAATCCCTTATTTTTCATAACAAATCTACTAAAGAAAATGAGCAACAGAAGAAGAAATAATGATAATATTAATAATAATAATACAGTAAGAATAATTCCTCTTGATCGTTTTGAATTGAAGAAATCTCAGACTAGTCATGACATTAAAAATCTTTGTCCTTTCTTGCAAGGAATCAAAACTTTCACTGCTACAAAAACAAATAAAAATTATTTGATATTAAATCATACCAAAATTATGTTATTTCACTTGCCACATAATTTTAATAACTATGTTTTGAATATTATTGTTATCATTTATTTTTACGACCTATGAACAAAGTGTCACGTGACTACAGCATCAAGTTGCGTGAAGAACAACACTAATACATGGGTGTTTAGAATATTTAGTTGCCATCAATACTAGAATTGGATCAAATGTTCCCAAACACCATTCTTGTTATTAAGCTAGAAGTGTTCCGGTTGTTAAAATGTTATAAAAAAATTAAATAAATCAAAAAGAAAATCATTTTAGAATAACATCAAATTCACTAATTACTAAATAATGTATGTTGGTACCAGCATTAAAGTGGATGTGACAGCAATCCAATCTCTCTCACTCTTATGCCTCGTGTATGAGCGAATATATTTGCCGACTTAGTGGAACAAGTCAAAATTATAGTGCTAAACAGTACTCGAATTGGGTGGAAATGTGTGTGAACTCCATTCCACTTGATACAAATGAAGTCCATTGCATTCTTGTTGTTAAAAAATCAGATCAATCAATAGGAAATTATCCTTCCGTGTACTGCATCTAGCTCTTGCTTCCCAATTGTTCTGCCTCTCTCTCAACTAAACATCCCACAAGAGCGTGCCAAACATGTACAAACTTGTTTCTGTTTTCTAGACCTTTCTGTGATCATAGAGAAGTCATGGAGAAATTGTGTTAAACCAAAAGACCAGTTGTGTCAGTCAAAAGTCAGCCCTACTTTAAAAACTGTGTTAAACCAAAAGACCAGTTGTGTCAGTCAAAAGTCAGCCCTACTTTAAAAACTGTGTTAAACCAAAATCATGTTGGTAGAATTCATGTTAGTCGGGAATCTTCAGAAATAAAATATACTACATTGAAGTTTTAATCTAAACTTACAGACATCTGTAAAATGTTCACCGTTTTGGAATCACCAATATGCAGCCAGAGGTGGATAATGTAGTGTGTGGGAAGCATGCTCAAATGTCACATAAACAACTTTTTAATCATCCTGCCAGCAAAGATTAGTCTGGCTCTTAATACAGACCCCTTGCCAAAAAGATTGCGGACCCTTATTGTACTGCTATCTTGACCTCAATTTAATGTCTTTGATGCAAGGAAATGGGTAAATAAAGCATAGGAAATTATAAATTAATATAAAAACGGTTATCTATGTTTGAGGTTTCTCATACAAGTAGTTTGGTTTGCCTGATTCAAGTGACATCCTAGATGAAGCAGAAGTTTTTACATTTTTTAACATTTTTTAAATTTCTTAAGCTGTGAGAATACAGAGAATGAGAAAATAAAAATGCCTTATTTTTCTGCACCAAGAATTTTCTTCTGGATTAGTGAAGATTCCAGAACCATTCTGGACCACAGAATTCCAGATTATAGAGGTTCAACTGTACCACAATATAATTTATGCCAATAACCTTTTTTATTTTTTATCAGGTTTGCATGGATAATGGGTGTGGGCATTGCTGTTTCTCTTCGTTCTCACCTGCGTAGTTCAACCACACGTAAAAAGCTGTTCTTGCATGTCTTGCGTCGGTCATTGTGTCTTTTTACACTTGGCCTTGTGTTGAATACTATTGGTGGCTACCGGAATGGATTCAAAGATATAAGAGTATTTGGTGTATTACAACGCCTTGGACTCTCATACTTCATAGTAGCTGGTTTGGAAACATTCTTAATGAAGCCTCAAGGAATGGTATGAAAGAGCAAATCATTTTATTATTATGAGTTATAATAAGTGCATAAAATGAAATTTGTATGCCCTGTTATTCTAAATATTAACTAGCTTGACCCACGCAGAGCATCTGCATGCTAGTACTTTATTGCTCAGTATCATAAATTTCTTTATATGCAATTTTCGATCTCTTGATTTGCTGATACAATAGAGAGTCGAATGATCTCGCCATTCCTCTCTCCCTTCCTCCCTCTCTCCCTTCCTACCTCTCTCCCTTCCTACCTCTCTCCCTTCCTCCCTCTTTCCCTTTTCCCTCACTCCCTCCCTCTCTCCCTTCCTCCCTCTCTCCCTTCCTCCCTCTCTCCCTTCCTCCCTCTCTCCCTTCCTCCCTCTCTCCCTCCTTCCCTCCCTCCCTCCTTCCCTCTCTCCCTCCCTCCTTCCCTCTCTCCCTCCCTCCTTCCCTCTCTCCCTCCCTCCCTCCCTCTCTTCCTCCCTTCCTCTCTCCCTCCCTTCCTCTCTCCCTCCCTTCCTCTCTCCCTCCCTTCCTCTCTCCCTCCCTTCCTCTCTCCCTCCCTTCTTCTCTCCCTCCCTTCCTCTCTCCCTCCCTTCCTCTCTCCCTCCCTTCCTCTCTCCCTCCCTTCCTCTCTCCCTCCCTTCCTCTCTCCCTCCCTTCCTCTCTCCCTCCCTTCCTCTCTCCCTCCCTTCCTCTCTCCCTCCCTTCCTCTCTCCCTCCCTTCCTCTCTCCCTCCCTCCCTCTCTCCCTCCCTTCCTCTCTCCCTCCCTCCCTCTCTCCCTCCCTTCCTCTCTCCCTCCCTTCCTCTCTCCCTCCCTTCCTCTCTCCCTCCCTTCCTCTCTCCCTCCCTTCCTCTCTCCCTCCCTCCCTTCCTCTCTCCCTCCCTTCCTCTCCCCTCCCTCTCTTCCTCCCCCACTCCCTCCCTTTCTCCCTCCTTTTCTCCCTCCCTTTCTCCCTCCCTTCGTCTCTTTCTCTCTCTCACCCTTCCTCTCTCCCTCTCTCTCTCTCTACCTCTGTCTCCCTCCCTTCTTGTTCGATTTGCTTCTTCAACAGATTGATTGGCTTATTCCACTCTTCCTCTCGCATTATAATCAGCGTAACGTGTTGCTCTTGAAGCCATTACTTTTATTCTAAGCAAACAATTTCAATATTAATTTAATTAATTAATATAAGTATATATATATATATATATATATATATATATATATATATATATATATATATATATAGTATAAGTATAGTGTGGTCATTGTGGTTATTTAAATTGATGTAGTTGCTGATAATTTGTTTTGTAGATGAAAAGTAATGATAGCGTTCAATACAGCTTATTCATTATGTACTTTACAATGGTAAGAAAAATTCTGTATCTCTGGAAATGCTAAATGATATAATTTATTTATGTGTTATAAATTCGCATTGAACAAAAATGTCTCTGACCAACCAAGCGAGATTCAGGTTATTAAGTAGATGAAAACGCTTAATCATTTAAGTTCCGTAATTTTTTATGGGCTTACAGCTCGTAATGATATATAATCTGCCATATAAGATTGTATGCAAATTAATTTAAAAGAAGTAGGAGTGTAAACGGGTTTCCCGTGGTACAGAAGTGCTTTTCGTTGAATTCACCGTAGTATAATCGTATACTAATGTATTTGCTTTTGAAATCAGAAAATTATTTTTGCTTATATTGTGGTAGTCCTGCTTTTTTTATCTTTTCTAAACATATTCATTTTGTTTTCCCTTTCTATACAGGCCCTACAAACGAAATTTCTTTGACATCCGTGCAACCAATACCTTTGAAATTCTAAGTTACAGAAAAATTCTAACCTTGATATTGTGGTGGCCCTGTTTCGTCGACCCGTTTGAAATATAATATTTTAGTTAATTATTTATATAAAGATTAAATATACTATATTTGGTTAAAATCCATTTGGTCAGTTCTCTAGAATTTCGCGTAAAAGAAACATTATTTTATTTTTTACTGTGGTAGCTCTGCTCTTTAGCTCCACCTTAAACATCTTGATTTCATTACGGTATGTTGTACAAATCTTATATTCATTCATTCGTGCTCTGTCTTGCGACAGGTCCTACCAATTAATTTCCGTAAATACCCGCGTATAATGCGCACTTTTTTTTTAATATTCGAGTTAAAAATTAGGATGCGTGTTATACGAGGGTACATAATCTTCCTATTTTCATTTGACCCCATATTTCCACAATTTCGGCACAGTAATTACTGCCCGGGTATCCTCATATTTTTATTGGCGATTTTTACGAAAAGTAAGATAGATAATAGTAAAAATTTATTAACTAATTCTATAAACATACATTAATTAGATATGAAAAGAATGAATTCAGTATTTATTCATTTTAAAAGCCAAGAAATTCTTCGTCACTGGACTATTCTTCTTCGATGTTGTTATCGGAATCGTCATCTTACGCATGACGTCACCCTACACTGGCACCCGGCCTGGTGATGAGATACTGGTACTATTTACAATTAGAAACAATGGCAGCTGATACCCTTGAGTACGCTGGGAGTTGATGCTTCTTGTAGAACTATTGAAAGTTATCGGTCCCTACCTTTCTCTCAACATTCATACGTGATTTATTCTTGATTCTTCGAGTCAGTAGTTAATTATGGTTATTTGCTATCGTGTTTACATGCTCCCGAGTGTTCTAATAAGGGTAAAACTGAAGGTTGGGCGAACACGTCCACCTCAGGCGTGACTAAAACGTATGTAAAAAACATAGGATTATCGTCATTCCATTTTATTAGCTCAAAGAATGTCATATGCCATACTATGAAATTAATATAATTCGATTTACTGTGTATGTCCTAATATCACCTTGTAAGTAAACAAAGTATGTAATAATTGAGTTAGCTGATGTTCTTTTGGAACGTTATTTGAAAATTTCATTTCGCACTTTCATTATGTTACCAATACATAATACCAATAATTCTATCATTGCTTTAAACACGTCACACCATCTACTTTATTCTGGAACGGTAACGCTGAAAAAATCGGTGCGCACTATACGCAGGTATATAGAAAAATCATAGATCACGAGGCTGAAAACCCCCCTGCGCGTTATACGAGGGTGCACATTATACGCGGGTATTTACGGTAATTGATTTTAACTAGGGAATATACATACATGGTGTGGTGGTTTCCCGTTGCCTTCCACACCGGACACACACACAGAAGGGAGGAGGAATACCCGGTGCCATTTGCCTGCTCTTACGAAGAACACCAGGGGGGCCAACGGCTTAATACAAAATTTAATTTGAATCTGTTCAGCCAATTCATTCCAAATCCTTAATTACTGAAAGAGTATAATTTGTAATTGTGGCACCCCTGTTTAGCTGATTTGGTTTAAATATGGTTTTATATATGTATATATGTGTGTATATTATAAGATTAAATTTGGTTATAATTGGTATAGACAATTTAACACATACTTGTAAAAAAAAATTTTATTGTGGCAGCCCTGTTTTTTATATCTACACTAACCATATTGATTTTGTTTTTCTATGTTGCACACATCCTTTATACCGAATTTCGCTTAAATCGGTTTGGGCAATTCCTTCCAAATTCATAATTACCGAAAAGCTATACTTTGCAATTGTGGCACCCCTGCTCAGTTGATCGGGTCCAAATATGCCATTTTGGTCATTAATTTATGTGAATATTCTATGTACCAAATTTGGTTGTAATCAATTCTTCCGTGATATATGCATACAGACGGATGGACATCACGAAGATAATAATGCTTTTCAGCAATGACGAAAAGCACTAAAAAGTAATATGTACTTAATAATAATAATCTTTAATACAGATTTTACAATACAATACTAACATCATGATACAAAGATCTGATATGTTTCAGTGACAGCTGTTTATATATATCCTATTGATTAGCAACACAATGTTATTGTGTGCCATGTATTGCCTTAGCGTTTTATATATATACATAATCAAAATCTACCCGTGTAGTATATTTTTTAGGGATTTAAGTTTTAATGGAAAAATTTGTAAATTTGTATCCATGAAGTGAATGGTAAACATCTAGCTCTAAAATGTATGAAGATTCATGCTGAAAGAGACATTTAAAACTTTTTAAATTGAAAAATCAGTGCTTGTTTTTGTATTGCTGCAAAATGGTTAAGTTAGGGACTGATACAAATGTTGATATTGATATCATACCTGCAGCCCTCTTTTAAATCTGTCTTGACTGATTACTGTGTTCTTTCTATAAGAAAATGATCTTTCTCTTTCCATCAGCACTTCCACTGTGTATGTATTGCTTCATATATTTCATGCAAAAAATCTCTTCCATTCTCAGTTTTAAAAAATAAAAACAATCCATCTTAATTGTATAGAAAATATTACTTTGCTCTATTTTTGGAAATACTTAGACCTATATTCCTAATCCAAAAATGAATATGAGAATAACTACAATGGACAAAAGGGATAGGGAAAAATCTGCTTCAGAGACCTAGCATCTTGTGCACAGCATGCCTAGCGGTGTGTGTTTCTGTGACCACTACAAGGACCGAATAGGTGTGTACACACACACATGCTCAAAGCAGAAAATGAAAAATTAAGAACAAGGAAATATGCACACCCTCAGAACTATAGACGAGAAAAATGAACCCAGCCACATGCACACTTATCAAGTTTATAAGTTGTAATATGTAGTTCCACGCATGCATTCCATGCTATTGGTACCAAATGGTTCAGCTTTTAAGTGTTAATGTATTGAATACATAATACTAAAATGAAATGTTATTTGCACTCATTGCAATCACCTGGATTTATTTTTAAATATTATTTAACATAATTTAACATCAGTTAGGGAAAATTAATGATGAAGATATTTTCAATAGCTTCAAAAAGATTGTAAAATGTGATGTGCATTTCAGCTGTAGTTGTCCTTTTAGGAGATTCACTGGTTGTTGATAGTAGAGAGAGCACATGTCATGTGTTTTTCCTTTTAACGCATGGGAGTTGTGATTGGTTATCCATGGAAGTGAGCAGGGGTGTGGATTAGAGGTACATGGCATTTTTCTAGAATATATGATCAGTGGGAGTGGCTGTTTTATTGCCAAAATGCATCTCTATTCTACCTAAGCATTGGAATTTCCATCATTATCAAATGGATTCTAGTTGTAAAATGAACTTGATATTTTGAATTAATGGAATAATAACTAGTTATTATGGACATTTTTATAAAGCACCTTGATGTTTTTGCATATTTTTTCCAGATTATTGATGGGATTTTTATGTACATTCGAGAAATACTGGAATGTTGGCAACAGTGGATGATTGTGCTGATCACTGTTGCATGTCATACTTGTCTGACTTTTCTGTTGAAAGTTCCTAATTGCCCTATGTAAGTATAGCATGAAGATTTTTAAATCTTTTATTTGAATTTTGATGTATTCTGTATTTATATATGAGCCATACTTTCCAAATTTTATGTTTACAATATGATGATGTGACTTAAATGTGAAGATAAAATGTATGATAATCAGTAACTTTTACTAGGAAGATACCAAATATCTCTCATGGTTTAATATGGATTACGTTACTCATAGAGGATTAAATACTCATAGCAACAAATAAAAAGGAAAAGAAATATTAACCCTTAGGTGTGGTTTTTAGTATCTTGTATGTCAGCAACAGGTGCCAATATACCACCCATAAATCTGTCAACATAACTTTAATCTACAAGCACTTCATCAAAATGTTACCACCATTGGGAAAAATATCTAGATGCCAAAGATGATGTGCAGTTAACTTGGCTAAAGGAAAGAGAATAGATATGGTATATTGGTGTCCTGAGTGTGATTTAGATTAGTATTTATAAATGTTTTTAAAATGATCACACAAAACTACATTTCAAAAAATTCATTTTCATCCCATGATTTTTGCATGTCAATCTCTATCAACTGTATTATCCTTTGTATCCAGTGATGTGAGTTTTACTGATTAGCTCCAGATAATTCACCAAAATAATTTATTATTATAAATACGCATATCCATTATATATACTAGTAGATTTACACCCCTATGGGCCATCAACTCCTAGCTCTTGCTTGGAGGCATTCAGCTCAAATTGGTTAGTTTTTGCTTATAATTCTGATCTTTATGCAGTAGTAAAAGGATTGTAGAAATGACATGCAAATTTTAAAATAATTATTTATACATGTATTTTCCATCTTTGCCTTCTGAGCCAGAATCTTGATGTCTTTTCTGGATCAAACATACAAGTTTCCCACTTAATATTGGCCATGACTAAACATGCTAGAACACAAGAAGATAAGAATTTTCCAATGTTTATCCTAAACAATTATTCCCAAGGAAACAAATGTTTATATTTATTTGGGATAATCGAAAGAAAATAATTATATTTCGGTTGGTTCTGAATAATCGTGGTTACATGACAGTGTTTGCCACAAGTATTTATAGAGGTATAAAAGAGGCTTTCGTGGAGAGAGAGAAATGGAGACAGCGATTCAGCTGAAACCTGTCTTCGGACAGCAGCATAATGATGATGACCATTAAATTTTAGTTTGTGGCATTTGCCCATTAAATATGACGGGTATGTGTGAATTAAGTAGTACGTTAAAAATTCTAATGTGGCCACCACAATATGACTTTATTGGCAGCAATACTAATGTTTTCATCTGTTGTTATTCTTTTATTTGACATTTCCAAGGTAACAAATTTTTATATTTATTTGAGGTAATGGAAAGAAAATAATTATGTGGTGATTGATTCAGAATATAATTGTGGTTACAAGACAATTTTTGCCATAAGTATTCATACTTTCTAATAATGTGTATTGTTAAGTGTTAGTTTGTCATGCAATAACCTGCAGAAATCTTCAGTAGTGATAATTTTGATTCATTCCCTCTAATCGTACATTTTATTATCTTTGGTTTTGCAAAGACAATGGAACATAAACATATGTTCTAAGACAGTCATCTGACTTGGAATTACAGGAACAGATTTGATATAAGACACCCACGACCGCAGCATCACCTGTGTCATAAAAACAAACTACTATAATATGAGCTTGTTTAAATGTTGCCCATAGGAATTTATTGATGCTTACCTTTATTAATATTTGTAATAATAAAAAGAGATAACCTATTAAAAATGTAACCCATGACAGATATTGTCAAAAGATATCAAGAAAAAGTCATTAATATGAACATAATTCCTAAAATCAAAGGAAGGCGATGTTAAGGAGGAGTACTATCTAGAATGTTTTTTACGATATTAGCTAATGACAGAGATTTATTAATAAACTTTTAAGAGATGCTATCATAATGAAGACGACGATATTTTGTGCACATTGTAGTAATGAAATAATGGTAGCTAAATAAGGAAATGGAACAAATCCAACTCCTAAATACTTAACCCAACCCAGGGAAGGAAAATGGAATGAATCCAACCCACATCCACCTAACCCAACCCGGAGGAGGAAAATGGAACGAATCCAACTCCCAACCACTTAACCCAACCCAGGGGAGGAAATAGAACGAATCCAACCCCCAACCACTTTACTCAACCCAGGGGAGGAAATAGAATGAATCCAACCCCCAACCAATCACTGTTGTTCTTGACACCGTAGTTCATAATTTGGCCACAGGGCATGCCCCACCCCAACAGTATTTCTTTGTGGGTGTCTTATATCAAATCTTAGCCAAATTACATACAAAGCTGGTTCAATCCAGAAACATATATAGCAGTGGCGTATCCTGATCATTTGTGTTGGGCGTGTGGTTAAGATAAAAAAGTTTATGCAACCAGCACCACATCAGGTAATATCTAATTGTAAGTGCTACTTCTAAGCTATATGTATAATGGCCACAAATGCTGTTGAATCATTTTAATTCTTTATCGCATCTTTAACAACATTAGATATAGATTTTATAAGATCATTTTGTACAGTAGAAGTTCCTTTAAATAGAGTTGATGTACTTAAATGATTATCTAAAAGAGGATCATAGTCATGAAGTACATTTAAAAATTCTATATAATTACCTCTCATCATGACCTCACAAAGGAAGCTTTTGTTTAAATAAATAGCGTATTGCATTAATGAACCTTTTCAAAATATCTCTATTTTTATTCATTTGTTCATTATGTTGACTTATTTCAATTTTTTATTGGTTGTCAATTAAAGTGTCGATTCTTTGTTTTTCAAACAGTTTAAGATTCAGAGAAGACAACATGTAATTGGGATCTTTCATGCTTTTGCATTGCTATTGCTAAATGGTTGAGGTCTGAAAACCCATGTTTATTCTATACACCCTTCTCTTTTGAGAACAATAAACATGGCCAACAAAAAAGTCTAGGTTTAATTTCATAGCCAGTTAACCATTCCACTTTCATAATGTGAAACAGAAAAATGTCTGGTATATTAAGATTTTGCATCTTTATGTTTACAAAGCAGATTTGGAAGAGCAGGACAAGGCTTACGTCTTCCGCAATTTTCATACAATCAGCATAGTTTCACGTTGAAAATGGTACACTTAATAAATCTTCAACACTTTTTTATTGTATAAGGTGGGCAAATAACTTGGACAGAAATGTTTTTAAAAACAAGTACAAAACGTAAATTTAATAAACACTGTAACACAAGAAAAGAACACTTCGTAAATCAATGCCATATTCACTCGACAGCTTGCTTACTACTATCATCAAATTCCTTTATATGTGCTACTGACACACCACTAGCAATTCAGGCCATTATCCATAATGCTTTAGCCAAGTATCTCTCCACTGTGCAGCTGTTCTGCTCATAGCTTCTCAGAGCTAGAGAGTGTGCATTAGCCCAGGTCGCACGCTTCAAGGATCTTCCAGTGAAATGTTTTTCCGTGAGAGGTGCCGATGAATCATCGAACCCTCTCCAGGCCGGTATCTATGTCACATAAACAAAGTATCTCTACCCTGCACTGCTGCTCTGCTCAAGTCTAGGAGGTATGCATAGCCCATATCGCACGTTCTAAGGATTTTCTAGTGATAGTATTTTTGGGCGGGTGGGATTAAATTGAAAAATAAAATATCACATACATCGTGATTCATTGAGTGTGCACAATACACCTAGCACACCCTGAATATATGCCCCTGATATACAGGTAACCCTTGATTAACACAGTAGTTTGATTTCATGGAAACACTGTCATTAAAAATTGTGTTAATCGAGACTATAGATTTATACAAAATAGGGAGTTTGGTTCCCAAAATTTTATTTGGAAAAAAACATTTTTCACTTTTTTGTTGAAACATTTTTTAAGCAGCAATAACTGTTTTATTTCAACATTTTTCTTTAGTTCCAAGTTTCACACATTAATTTTATTGATAACCCTTCAAAAATGTGTAAATTATGCTTTAACAAAAAATAAATTCTATGAATTTTAAAAAATTACCTTTGATTCAACAGTTGAATCATGAAAAAATTTTATGAAATTGATTTTTTTTCCAAATGTTATTCTTTTCAATTTCATGACTGAAGAAAAATAAAATTTGGTTTGCTAAGTTCTAGCAAAGAAAACAAGTTTCACTTTTTTGATACAATCATGAAATTTTAAAAAAAGCATTTAGCAGACTTAGTATCAATTTCTTTCACTCTCATAACTGTCAACTTCAGCTCAACCTTGATGTGAAAAGTAGATTTCATTGGTCGAAAAGAAGACAAAAATATTCTTTATTTACATGTGAGACACGTAGGTATTTTGATGATTTGGTCCTAACTTTCAAGTTTGGACTCAAAAGATGCAACGATAACTGTGAGGGAGGGAATTTCCATCAGAAACCCATAAACACTCGTGATAGTTTGGGAATTAAATGAATAAAATTTACATTTGCTCTGAAAGCAGTTGTTTCTTAGGACGGGAGGGATTGAATATCCAATCTTAACATGCCTAACCATATATTAGTCTCCCTTGTCACCACCTGCTGTTTACTATCGGAATCGAGCCCTGTATAAAAATTTAAGAAAATCATAATGCTGGCAACCCTGGCCACAGAACCAGATGTTATTGCACCCCTTAGGCAGTGCCTACCCCTGCCTTAAAATAAATCCAAGTAATGCAACTTTTCCTATTAATTTGTTTAATTTCTTTTCTTTTACGCAATTTTTTTAGCTTAATTTAATTTTCAATTTTGCACAGCATAATAAAAACACCTTATCTAACAAATTTTGATTATAAATTTTGCACGGTAACACATTTTTAACTAATGTACATGCAACCGTTTATTTAAAATTCAAATTTCAGTTGAATATTTAACAAAAATGACATTTCCTATGGTTTTTGTTTATTTTTTGGAGCCAGAAATTAGGAAAAAAAACAAAAACCATGTAAAACCAAGTCGCAAACCATGCTAATCAAAACAAGCTGCATAGTTTCCTCCATGTAAAACTGAAGCTGTGCAATTCAAGTACCATGTTATCAAGGGTTACTTGTACATCAAATTTTTATTTTAAAATTACGATTAAGAGGTAGTTCAATTCCTTGTCACCAGAGGCTTCTCAGCTGCCAATCAAATTCTCGAGAGACAAATCACACTTGCTCCATTGTAGTATGAAGACGATTGTTGTAGAGAGAAGGACTCTTAGCTGCTGTGAATTAAAGTTTTTTTTTGCCATTAATGAATATGTAAATTGACTTTTACTGATCATCTCACAGAAAGGGTTAATAAAGTTTACCATTTTAGCAGGCTTCATGGAATTGATTTGTAATAAAACAAATAATAAAACTATTAAATATGCTCAGAATGTAAAATCTTTGCAATATTCTTACTTTGTCCATACGTAGTATAGGGAAAAGTATTGTTTTCATGAAAAAAATCGATTTCGAGATTTCAATGGAAATACACATTTTGAGGTCCCCTGAACATGTTTTGACCATTTTCTTGATGTCTTTGTGTATGTGTGTGACTTTTTTTGTGGGTGCTCTTAACTCAAAAACCATTAATCAGGTCAACGTGAAAATTTATATTTAACATTTTTATAAAAGTCACAAGAACTAATGTTGTTGGTAAAATTTGGTCAACCGGAAGTGGGTGTTTACTCTTGTCACTTATCCGTTATTAAGAGATATTTGCTTTAATATTTGATATATTTAGAAACACTGAAATAAATGTTGTAGAAAATTTAATTTTCTACAACCTTTGTTTGAAAATTTTTTCCATATAATGCATTGTTTAAGAGATAGATATCTTAAAAATTAAATTATTTAGCTGCAACCACCATGTCACCTACTGACAACTATTGTTAACAATTGACGCTTAGTTACATCTTAGTAATGCTCCTTTTTATTTTCTTAATTGTTAGACATTCCTGGCTTTATCCAATATCAGAAGGCTACGGTATGAGTCTATTTCTGTTCTTTGTAAAGTCTTTAAATTTTTCTCGCAGTTCCTTAAAATATTCATTATCATTTAACCTATTTGGAATTTTTAGAAATATTACAGGTATGGAGAAAGTCATGTGGTGGCCACATCAGATTTTTTTATGCATTAAAGCTTAAATTATATGCTGAATATTAGAATCCAAAAAGACTATTTGTATCCTATTGTTTACTTTCTTAATATTTTTAGTGGATATTTAGGGCCAGGTGGTCTTCACAATCATGGAATATATGCAAATTGTACTGGTGGAGCTGCAGGATACATAGACAGAAGCATTTTGGGAGAAAAACACATGTATCAAAATTCAACTAGTCAAGAAGTATACAAAACTACCATATCTTTTGATCCTGAAGGTAATCATAAAAGCAATAGTGTTTTTATTTTTATGAAGACATTCTTGCTTTACATCGATTTCTTATTTTACAGGTATATTGGGAATAATGACAACAGTATTCCTTGTTCATCTGGGAGTACAAGCTGGTAGAATTCTAATGACCTATAGTACTTCTGTGAATCGCGTTTTGAGATTGCTGATTTGGTCTGCATTGACTGTGAGTAATGTGACATCGATTGCATAATATTATATTATAGTATATGCGCTCATGTTAGTACATATGTATGATGTTAATACATGTTTTGTGGTCGATTATCTAGAGCAGCAATTCCCAACCTTTTTCACTTCATGAACCCCTTAAGTTAACCTATTTCTCGTTGCAAACCTCTTTGGTTAACCTTTTCTCGTCGCAAACCCCTTGAGTTGCAACAGTTTTGGCGGCTAACCCCTTAATAATGGAGAGTAAATTTGGCAAAAACAAATCTTTTTGAACACGTTTAATTCATGAACAATAAAAAGTTTATATAGCACATAATATGTAAACATTTACAATAAAATCAGCATCTCTGATATTGCCATCAGTTTCTGGTTGGTACCCTGTAAAATTCAAATATAATTCTTGAAGCATAAGAAAAAATTAAAAATAAAACCATGCAACTAATTTGAATGAAATTAAAATATTGTTAAGAATTGTAGAACCATGAAAGTGAAGAGGATGGCATTACCAAATTTTCTTGCGAACCCATCAGATTTATTTCACGAACCCCTAGGGGTATGCAAACCACCGGTTGGGAAACACTGATCTAGAGTTTTGGGAGAATTTTCTTTGATTTATAAACTTAAAATGTGTATTAGTATCATTCTGTTTTTCATGACAAAGAGTTTGCTCATTTGGATATGGAAATCTTTATCTTTGCCATCAAAGGGAATAGTTGCCGGTTTCCTATGCAATTTCTCCAAGGAGAAAGGGACCATTCCAGTCAACAAAAACCTTTGGTCTCTCTCGTTTGTCCTGACCTCAGCTTGCACAGCATTTTTCATGAAAGCATTTTTGTTCTTTATGATTGATGTCAAGAAATGGTGGAATGGCAGTCCTTTTGTCTTTGCAGGTAAAATATTTATTTAGTTTCAAAGAAATCCTGTTGAATTTTTAATTGTTATTCTCTTTGAATTTATTGTAATTGAGTATGAAGAGGTATATTATCTTTTCATGGTGATGCATTTTTATTGTTAATTTTCATAGAATAGTATGGCTTGAAACAGGTTTTAGAAATATAAAATCATTTATTTTACTTTTCTAGCTTTAGAATTAGATGAAATCAGCTATCAATACAGTCATTACATTCATGTCACTCATTTCCATTATATCTGTAAATTAATGTTGTCATTTGTCTAAGTTTCTCAATCTTTTTGCAGGAATGAATCCTTTGTTGCTTTATGTTGGTCATATTGTAACCAATGGTATGTTTCCTTGGTTTTGGCAGCCACTCTATAACACACATAATGAACTGCTAGCAATGAATCTTTGTGGATCTGCTCTCTGGGTCTTTATTTCATACTGTCTCTATTATTGTAATATTTTCCTCTCTCTTTAAAGAATGTTGCATTATAAAATATATTTTAATATATTTATTTCATTGACTACTGATTGACAGAAACTAATGTGATATTAGTTAGAATTGAATGTAATTGAACAAATGACACCTGTTGTAATGGGTATTTTTGTAGTATTATAGCCTTTCAACATAGTCAAAACTGTTACCTATCAATATGTTTATCTTCCCTATTTTTATAACATATTAATGCTTTTATAAAATCAAGTGAAATGTATTTATGATACTTTTGATTCTTGTAATAAACTTGAAATTTTCTTTTTAATAAATATTCTTTATGTAGATGAGTATTTTTATTAGCTAAAATTTGATACTAATATGTTAATTCCAATGTGTTTACCTCAGAAGAGGGCCCAGCATTGATTCCTTTGGGACCATCTGCAAATACTGATAGCTCTGATCTTTTCCTTTCACTGCCGAAAATAAATAGAAGAACATCTTTATTGATAATATTGTTAATAGCTAAGTCATAAGCAGCACATAATGCAGAGAACTAACAAGGAGGGGCCCATAACTGCTCACTCATCGATATAGCTCTCCCTACGTAGTTGCCCTATATCACCGCTCGGATTTTCCCTGCTGCGCAGTATCTATTAGGGCTTATGAATGCCTCTCTTATACCAAGAGTGTGTCTGCATAACGTCAAACACTTCTTTTCACATCCTTTTCATTATGTAGACTGAATAAACATCTCACAGAGCAGTCAAAAATACTTTTAAGCTGAACTGCACTTTTGACCATGACTCCGTTAAATGAGGATGCTATAGCAGAGGAAGTGTACAGAGACGATATATGTAGTGATTCTGAAAGTAATACCTCATTGGATATAGAAGAAGATTTGATTGCATGTAGTGATTTTTATTCAAGTGATAGTGATTTGGAAAAAGAAGTTACCATGTGCGAGTGATTTTAGTGCTAACGAAGGATTACAGGCTAAGTGGAAATATTCTCGTACATTCGAACCAACTTCTATTTTCGATGAAGATAGGGGTCCAATATACAGCTTGGAAGTAGGTTCCGATGAATTTTCTTATCTCAAATTTATGCTAGGAGGCAATAATTTTTTTAACATTGCAATTAACACAAATAAATATGAACAAAATCGTCAAAATTGCACAGGAAAGTTTGATAAAAACTGGGTAGATGTCATAGCCGATGAAATAACTGCTTATATAGGTGTACTTGTGTACATGGGGATTTTTGATATGCTGGAGAGTCAGGATTATTAGCACAGTAAAGACATTGACTGCCCTCTTATCTGTAACTCTATGACTTATAACAGGTATTCAAATATAACTAAGTACTTCAATTTGAATGACGTAATTTGTGAAAAAAGAAAGGGGAAGAGGGCTATGATTCTCTACGAAAAGTACAACCAGTTTTAGATATTATGGACACTTTTCACGAAAAATATAAGCCAGGTCATGAGCTTAACATCTACGAAGCAATGGTGGCCTTCAAAGGGCAGCACTACATGAAACAGTATATAAAAAACAAGCCAACTAAATGGGGATTTTTAATTTGGGTTTTAGCAAGTCTGCATGGGTATGTATTACGCGGAAATGTGTATTTGGGAAGAAAGGAAAATAAGAATAAAGAAATGCTTCTTGGCAGTCAGGTAGTGATGAATTTGCTGGAGAAGCACCTAGGCCTGAATCATCACATGTATCTTGATAGCTTCTTTTCAAGTGTTGGACTAATGAAGTTATTATATGATAATAAAACTTATGCATGTGCTACCACAAGACCAACTTGTAAAGAATGGCCATCAGAATTTAAAAATCCTAAAAAGTTGAAACTCAAAAGAGGAGAAAGTAGGAGTTTGCAATGTGGTAAAGTTACGGCTACGGTTTTGCAAATAGACAAATCTGTGTTCTTTCCACAAACTGCAATCCTAATAAGAGTGTGATTGTAGATAGGAAAACAGGGAAAGGAAATAAACAGGCAATGAAACCTTGTCCGTAATCCATTGCAATGTATACAAAATACATGGGTGGGGTTGACAGAGCCGTTCAGAGTAGAAGCTACTATGATTTCAGAAGAAAATCTAAAAAAATGGTGGAGGTATATATTTGCATTTGTGATGAACTCAGAAATAGTAAATAGCTTTATTCTTTATAAAGAAACAAATGCTCCATCAAGCTCTAAACACGGACACATACAAAAAGAATTCTGCCTTGCAGTTTATAGAAAACTGATGGGGAACTTCTCCTCGCAAAAAATTTCAGATCGTAAAAGAACCAAACCACTTCTTGCAGATTCATCTAGAAATCCACATGTTCTTGTAAAAATAGAAGATAAAAAGAAAGTGTGCACATATTGCAGCTATAAAAAAAGATGCACTCCTTCCGGAAAAAGTGTACAAACAACTAACAAATGCAAAAACTGTGATTTGCCTCTATGCTGAGTTGGGTGTTTCGTGCAGTAACATCAAGAAAAAGGAGTGGAGGTGCCAAACTAACCCCATTAAAAGGTAGGATATTTTATATGAATAAAATTATATATTTATATTCAAAATTCCACTCATATTTATGAATTTGTTCAAAAGTTATAATAAATTTATGAAGAAACTCCCATAGGGAATATCACTGGTGAATTAATAGGGTAAAATCTGGGGAATAGGGCATTTAAATTTTGAGACTTAGTGGGGAAGTCAGATTGGGTGGCTTAGGAAGGAAAGGGTTAATAGGCTTCATTGTTGAATTATTGTTAAGAATGGGAATGAGTGACTGGATAAACATTGTTTCATTGACTGCAATATTTAAAATGCTCATTATTAGATGTTTCTGAGTTCATTATCTCCAAATAAAAATTATACAGCATCTTTTTAGAAGAGAATATTGCTTTTCAAATAGTGCTTGGATAATTTGAAAAAATAATTTAAACTTGGGATTGAACCCAGGCCTACACCATAGGAGCCAAGCATGTTATCCACTCACCTAATCCCTTTCTTAGTAACAATTTGACAATGAAGTCGATTATGTTGCATGCAATGTTTTTGCATATTTTTTATGTTGATTTCTCGAACCCAAGGGTCCATTCACAAAAACCCTGAGACACAGGTCTTCTTATTTTTAATGAAGAATCACCTGGTTGATTTTCAACAAAATCTGACCAGAAGGTCATAACCTCTCCTTATAAGTATTGAAATATGAAACCGAGTTGAATAAATATTTATTACTTTGTGTTTCTGAGAAAGCCTTCTGTTGACAGATTTTACGTTGTTAAAATAAAAAAATCAACAGTGAGCATTATTTCTTCTCAATTTTGAAAGTTTTAACTTCCCTGCAACTTTTAAGGAAGCCTGGAGCTTATATGGAATGGGGATAAAAGTTTGATGTTTCATTGTTGCTTAACATGCCATTTAACGAGATATGAGTATAAGTTTATTAAAGTAATTATGTAAAGTTGAAGTTCTAATTGATTGATTCCGTTCAAAATCACAATTGGGCAATAAATTTTAATAATGATCACTCGATTAAAATCCATGCAGCGGTTTAGGAGATGAAAGTTATGACTGATGGACAGACCAGGTGTGCCCATAAGGCATTCCGCTATTACCAGTTCGATGGTAAATAACACCTAATAAACGATAATTTTAACAAGGAGCTTGCAAATTTTTAAAAAAATTTTAACAATGGGCTCTACACTACAGCTCACCACTGAGTGTAACCTCAATAGAACAAGTAAGGCATATAATGAGAACTTGATTATAGTAAGCAAAAACATCATCACCATCAATTTGTTAACATTACATAAACAATTAAATTTTCGAATATTACGAGTACTCATTACAACAAGTTTTTTATAAATAAATTCTTACTATATTGAGATTTCACCATCTGTTACGATCACTTAATTGGGCATGATGGAGAAGTGTTGAGGAAGGTTTTTATTGGGATGAAGTATAACTGAACTGGTTCAACAGGATTCAAGTGGGAGCGTGATGTGCCAAAATTGTTTCGCATCAGAAATTCTTTGTTAAAAATCAAAGAAATCAGTTTTCAAAAATTGCATTAATGTGAAACTGGACAGAATTGCTTCCTGGTCAAGGCAATTTTTTCCTGCATTTCTAGAATTCTAATTGCATGGCTGATTTATTTGCAATATATTTTCTAAATATGGCAAAAAGAAATTAAATTGATATTTTTTGGCTAATTAAATGGGAAAATGTTTTGTAATTTATTCAATACAGCAATAAATTTAACAAAAAACTTAACACTTGATTGTGAAAAGTATTGACAACTAATTCAAATAAAAAAAACAGAAAAACAATATAATAAATTGAAATAAATTCAATTTTGTCATTTTTTGGCTGAAATGAAACTGACAATATTAAATTCCCCTCCCCTCTCTTTCCCTCCCCTCTCTTCTCCTCCCCTCTCTTCTCCTCCCCTCTCTTCCCCTCCCCTCTCTTTCCCTCCCCTCTCTTCTCCCCTCCCCTCTCTTCCCCTCCCCTCTCCCCCCCTCTCTTTCCCTCCCCTCTCCCCCCCCTCTCTTTCCCTCCCCTCTCCCCCCCTCTCTTTCCCTCCCCTCTCCCCAACATTCCTTTCTTCAAGGTCAATTCTTCTCCTACCTCCTGTTCATTCCTAGCAGCACTTCTCTGCCCATCCCCTCCTCCCCATTCCTTCCCTTTTTATTTCATTCATTTTTGCACCCTATACTTTTAAAGAAAAACCTGTTCTCTCTCACATTTTTCTTTCTTTATTATCCCTTCCTTTTCTGTCCTACCTAATCTATGAATCGAGGGCCAATTCCCTAACCTATGTAAAAGTTTTATTATACCTAACAATCTAATTGTCTATTGTTATACATATATAGTATTTAAGATTAAAACGTTACCTAAAAAAATGATGCGTTCCTTGCTGTGCACAGCCTTTTCCTCTTCATCCACGCTGTGTTGGCTTCTCTTCATCCAGGTTGCATGGGTCCTCTTCTTCCTCCTCTTCAGGGCAGGATGCTATCTTCTTCCTCTCGGTCCATGTCCCCACATCGATAGTCCCCTGCAATTGTCAGTTTAGAACAGTATAATGCAACTGAGCTACCATGACATATCAATCATTTGCCAATATCCTTGGAATTATATGTATTTCAAAGGAAATACTTTATTCAACATCAGTGAGTCAGAATTGAAACTGCTTAAAGACCACAACATACAGAACCAGAAGCTAAATAAGAGAGGTGAGAGATATTGCTTTGAATGACAGAATTGTATGAAATTCCACACACAGAGTGCCATATGTTATGTGCAATAAAACTGCATGATATTGCCCGAGTTGTCTGATCGACCACTTTATTGAAGTTTCAGAGAGCTATCCCATGCATAGGACACTGTTTCAATTATAGTTGAGAGCATGAATGAAGGTGGGTGAGTCATGATTACTGCACAGAGAGAGAGAAATACATGTTACATTGCTGCCACTCTGCCAGCCTGCATAAGCTTTTGCTCAGAAAACAATGCATGATGCATGAAGTCCTATGCTGCTATGCCACAAGCATTCTCCGTTCACTCTTGACAGCTGGCAACATTATAACCAGCTGTACGTGTTGAATCATCTGCATGCTCCATCTCATTTTAGAAGTGCTGATATACTATATATATAATTTCTCTTTCTTGTTTGTGAAAAACCTTGCATTTACCTATGCAACTCATATTTCCATCTGCTATGGAACATTTAGTTCTGGTGAATTAAAATACTCGATAAAAGAATTTCAAAGATCAAACACTTCCCTTGATGGTCTTTTTTATCCCTCAAAAGTCTCTGAATTGTATTTTCGTTCTTTTCATTTTCTGTTCTTCCTCCTGATAATTATTTTTAATACATATTCCATTTCACTTATTAAATAGTTTCACATAACACCGTTTGTTTTTAAAAATTCTTCCTAAAGACCTTCCAAATACACACCATTGAGATAAATAGGTCACTAAGGCAGTTTAATCTGATCTCTCTAAAAAGTGCAGTCTTGCTGATAGGTACCTCATACTCATATCTGATTCTTTAAAACCTAGCCAAATTTTAATTGTCCATCTTACTTCTACTGTGTGATATCTATCACTTATCATATAGCTCATATCTCTCATATAGCTCTGATGGGATTTAGATATGGTGGCCATAAACAAGAATATAGAAAAGATTTTGAACAGAAAATTTACTATGACAATGGGTAAAGAGTTTCCACTTAAATATTATTATTTATGAGTGAAAGAGGAGTGAACAGTTTAGGAACACCAATTTAAGATAACAATAACTTTGTTCTTTCCATTTCCAAGCCCGTAACTTTGGGAATCATGTTAAATAGAATTCGCCACTGTTTACATAAATTTGATATTTGAGACCTGCAAATGTTACCTGAAAAAAATATGTTGTGGTCCTTGCTGTGCACAGCCTTTTCCTCTTCATCCATGCTGTGATGGCTCCTCTTCATCCAGGCCGCATGGGGTCTTCTTCTTCCTCCTCTTCAGGGCGGGATGCTGTCTTCTTCCTCTTGGTCCACGGTCCATGGTCCCACGTCGATGATCCCCTGTAATAGTCAGTTTAGATAAATAAAAAATGATTGAGCTAATGTGACATGCTTCAAATTAGTCCACAAAATCAAGAAATAAATAGCCAAGCATTCCATAATGTGAATGTTAAGCACTGAAAGGATGAGCCCATAACTGATGTTGATTGTATTCAGGGATAATACTCCACTTAAAAATGTTAGTTGGTAAGGTTATAAATCAACTGGGATAGCATGTCATTTTCTGAGATTTAATGATTCACACTAGAGTGGAGGTCTCTGCTGGTTTGAATGATACCTTATCTTTGAGTGGGAGTCACAATGAAGAATTTTTAAGAGGGATATTTATGTTTAATTTTGTCCTTTCCATTTCCAAGCCTGAAACTTTGGGAATCATGTTAAATAGAATTCACCACTGTTTGCATAAATATGATATTTGAGACCTGCAAATGTTACCTAAAAAAAGTGTTGTGGTCCTTGCTGTGCACAGCCTTTTCCTCTTCATCCACACTGTGATGGCTCCTCTTCATCCAGGCTGCATGAGGTCCTCTTCTTCCTCCTCTTCAGGGCGGGGTGCTGTCTTCTTCCTCTTGGTCAATGGTCCATGGTCCCACGTCGATGGTCCCCTGTAATAGTCAGTTTATATAAATATAATGTGATTGAGCTAATGTAGCTGGCATCAAATTAATAAAATTGTATGTCCTGTTAAAAAGGTACATGCACAATGTTGGATGATAGCTCATCACCCAAAAATGAAAAACTATGATACCTAAAATATCATTTGCTGATAACCTTGCAGTTATTTGAATTTCAGAGATGCTTTACTCAGATTCTGTGCATGAAAATTGAAGCCAACATAAACAAGGTAATTTGAACAGAGAATTTACTGTGGCAATGGATGTCTGGGAATTTAGTATCTCTTTTACAATTCTGGCATGCGACAATCAACTACAGATATTCTCAAGATTATGTTGACTGCAGTTTACCCTTGATTAATTTGGGATTTGACTTACAAAGATTTGGTTTTATATGCTTGAAAAATTGCAAACTTGATTAACATGATGTGAGACTTGGTTTTACAAGTTTTATCACTTATTATTTCTGGCTCCATAAATATCATTTTTTATTATACATTAAACTGTTATTTGAATTTTAAATAATTGTTTACATTAAAAAAATGCATTTGGCTCAGATATTTTCAATAGCCTCAAATTTTCAAAATCATACATCCATTTTGGCTATAATGCAGCCCTTTTCAGTAGTAATTCACTCTAAATAGATGTTCTTTTAGAATCTATTTTTGGTGAGTTACTACTGTAGATGGTTGCTTTGTAGCTGAAATGCACATATGGCTTCTTTAACCTTCTTGTGGCTATTGGAGATATGAGGCAAGTACATTTATTAAATTACTTGTTCTTACATTTTTTTTCAGCCATAAGATGAACTCAATAGGTCCATGTTGAAATGATTACATGAACATAATTTAAAAATTTATTAGTTTGCATAATTTATAATCTAGTTTCAAAATTTATTTGATAAGTTGCATTTTATTACACTGCAACTTTGAAATATAAATATAGCTAAAAATTAGCATAAAAGAAAAATATTTTACTTAATAATAGGAAAAGTTGCATTATCTTATATTTGGTAGGAGATACCTTAAGACAGGGATAGGCACTGCCTAAGGCAGCATTTCCCAAGCAGTCATTTGTATATCCTTAGGGGTTTGTGAAATAAATCTGAGAGGCTCACAAGAAAAATTTGGTAATGGCATCTTTTTCAGTTTCTTGGTTCTACAATTCTTACAAATGTTTGAATTTTTCAAATTAATTGCATGGTTTTATTTTCATATTTTTTTAAGCTTCAAGAACTATATTTGAATTTTACAGACTACTAACTAGAAACTGAAGACAATATCAGAGATTATGATTCTGTTGTAAATGTTTACTTACTATGTGCTATATAAACTTTTTATTTTTCATGAATTAAATGGATTCAAAAAGATTTGTTTTTACAAAATTTACTCAGCATTATAAGGGGTTTGCTGCCAAAACTGCTACAACTCAAGGGGTTTGCAGAGATAAAAGGTTAAACTAAGGAGTTAGTGATGAGAATTAGGTTAGCTCAAGGGAATCACGATGTGAAAAAGGTGGGAACTGCTGCCCTAAAGGCACAAGCAATTAGAGAAGCATGAACACATCTGGTTCCATAGCTAGGATTGTGAATAATATCATTCTCTCAAATTTGTATACAGGACACGATTCCAATATTAAACTAAGCAAGTGGTGACAAGGGACACTAATGTCAGGTTAGGCATGTTAAGAGTAGATATTTGATCTATGCTGTCTATCACCAATCCTAAGAAACAACTTCTGCTTTCAGAGCAAATGTATATTTTATTAATTTAATTCTCAAACTAACATGAATGTTTATGGGTTCCCTCCCTTTCTCAAGGTCATTGTTGCATCTCTTCAGGCAGCACTTGAAAGTTATGATTGAATCATTAAAACACTTTAGAGGAGGAATTCCTTTGTATCTTGCAAGAACATAAAGACAACTTTCATCATGTTTTCAACAAATGAAATCTACTTTTCACATCAAGAATTTACTTATTCAGAATGACTTGCAGTTGATGAGTGAGAATCATTTTCTAGTTTTTGCTTTTATTTGCCACTGGTCAGTCAGATAGATAAAAATTCTTGGGATGATCGAGACTTCTTCAGTGTCTTGAGCTGAGGTTGAGGGTGATTAAAGTACATGTTGATATTTTAATCATTTATAAATATATATATTGTCAATAACATGATGTACACATCTGAAAACTGAAAGATTAATGCTGAATCGTTAAGAAACATTAAATATCACCCAATGGTTAAAGCAGAGAAATCTATATGTTTCAGCTATATGCCTTCTATTTTTCTGTAAATCAATTTTAAATATTAGAATAATTATTTCAGGTTGAAAATTACTTAGAAATTGCTTAAAATCATGTGAAATTTTCTCTTCTGTAGAGCAGTAACAGATCAAACTTGGTCACCACTATAATGTTTAAGACTTTGAAAACAATTCAATATTTGCATCTACTCAATTTTAGCCTACTTTCCAGGATGGAAATAGGCTTATAGTTTTGTTGTTGTTTCTGTCTGTCTGTCTATCCCCCTATTGACTTTTGAACCAATAGACCGATTTTCATTAAACTTGGTGTAAATCTCTTGCTACATAGACCGAGCTCCCGAGGATAGTTTTTGTTGCAAAGATTGAAGTCCCGGGTTTGATTCCAGGAACTAGCCTTCCTTTTTGATTTACATGGGAAATCTCAAATCCATCATGCAGGGTAATTATCTCTTGCACATTAAAATATCTTAGAATTGTAATATCAGAATGAATTTTGTACTATTCTCTGAGGAAAGGAATGCCGATTCTAATGTTTATTGTAGAATTTCACTTATCTATTGTATTTCTTAGAATTTCACGTAAATACGGGTGATTTTGCAGTTTTTATCACTCATTACAATAGTGTTACCATAGCAACAACTATTGTTGGACTCAGATTTGGTATATTCTAATATGTACACATGTTATTTTTGCTGCACAAATATGCATGATCAATTTAATATTCCATTTGACTGTATTTATGGTATTTTATAATGCTAAATTATGAAATTCGGGAAAACAAAGAGCTACATACCTGCAATGACTTTAACGCTATTAAAGGCAATATAAGTATTAAATAAATGATTGAATGGAAAGTAAGCATCATAAGTTCTGTTTGGATCATCTTGTTCTTATTATCTAAATAGGTTGTGATACTCCACATACAGTGAACTGGGGTATTTAATCCCTTAAGCATGGAGTACATTTAATCAAATCCCTTTTCTGAGGTCGGAGGAGTTTTTAAAAAAATTGCGATTTTGAATCCTGAACATTGAAAATTTTACAGCATTGTTCATTTTTATTGGAAATCTGAAATTTTTTAGGATTTTAGTAGAACATGAAATTTATAAACAATACTTTTTACACTTTCTTACATCAAGCAACTCTTTGTATGAGAGAAGAGAAATCACCCCAATTGCCAGCCAGTAAAGCATACACCCCTGCCTTCATATATCTTTCAGTATTGTGAAAACTATTAACATTATTGATAGTTCAGTGGTAGAATATCCGCCCGGCAAGTGGAAGATCCGGGTTCGATTCCCGGTCATAGCAGAATTTTTTCTGTTTCAAAGTTATTCCCAAATGACAACTTATGCCATTCTGCATAGTTTCCTATTATTCCATCAATTTCTGGCTTTGGCAATCTCACAATTTGAGAGGGGGGGTTTTCTTTGACGTTCTCTAGGAGGACGTCCGTTGGGGCTGATGGTTAATACTAGCTTGGCTAGCCCGGACCCAACTAAGAAAAACACCCGCGTTCAGAAACAGGAAAGATTATCTGCTAAGGTAGTTCAGTGGTAGAATATCCGCCCGGCAAGTGGAAGACCCGGGTTCGATTCCCGGTCATAGCAGAATTTTTTCTGTTTCAAAGTTATTCCCATTATGCATATTGTTAAAAGATATTTCCTATAGCTTATAAAGTTCTGAGTTATATAGTAGTCGTTCTTTATCATTACAGAAATTACATGGTGAAAAATGTCCTGTTTCGTTCAGTAGAAGCAGAGATATGACATTGTATGTTTCAGAATGTATGCATAATAAAAAAATTAGAATTTTTTTTCAACTTTTATGTCATTTGCGTTACTCAATTTACCATGAAATTTACTACAAGAAAATATCATAACTTCAATGAATCATCTATACTGATTTTTTTACTAGCATTTACGTACTTTGCTTGCAATCAGTTCGATCATACTCATGGGAGACCTCACTTTGCCTCCTCACTCATCATTTCTAACTGCAAAAATTTCCCTTTGTTCTTTATAACTTGCCATGCTCTCCCAAACAAAGTTTTCTACATTATCTTCCTCTTGCTCATTGTCAATATATGTTAGTACATCAACTTGTGTATGATCTTCAATACAATTATCACTATCACTGCCTGAGGTAAAACTATCCTCTGAGCCACTTTTCATTAATGTTCCCATCTCCATTTCCTAACTTGTTTCACTTGACCTTTTCTTACTAGTTAATGCCATGATTACTTAATTTCTAAAAATTAATACTACAAAACAAATAAAATTGCCTCTGCACAATGCAAAAGTTTCCTTCAGACTAACTTCTTTAGAGCAACACGAGAATATTTTCCCTGCGACCCGAGTGTAAGGACCTGTGCGCTTGCTCTGAAATCATTTTCGCTCAAGAAATAGCAGCAGACATCATCAAAGTGGCCTATTTGTAAACAGACCTAGGTCACATGCAGACGTTTCTCTCTCTCTCTCTCTCATACTATATTGTTCTCAAGAAATGCTAAATCAATCACATGGCCCTAAGAGTCGAACAATAGTTCAGCTCTTCTCATCTTATAGCTCTCAATTGCTGATGCATAAGAATAATCCAAGAGAAAGAGAAATCAGTGGACAGATAAACAGAGTCAAAATCTCCTTTCAGTTTGCAGCAGCATTTGTGTCGAGATTTGATTCATCTCAGCATTGGATAGGGGTTTTATGGAAGATGCGATTCCCCAATTCCTGTATCTATGTGAAAAATCTACCACAAAATTTAATGCATATTAAATGTTATAAGAAACAAAATAAAAATTGCAAAATGATAATAAATAGGTAGTCCAAAGGTTCCGCTTTTGAAATATATCAAGGTTATCCAGATTCAAGAAAATTCATTGTGTCAAATAAATAAAAAAGATGAGCGATGACCATGACATACTGAATACATTGCTCAATGGCATATGAAGTTTGCACCTGCCATACTCAGTACATCACTCGATGTTGAGGGGTTAATGGATGAAAAACTCATGCTTCAGAGGAAGGAGTATCTCTCTGAACACAAAGCTGTCTACTGTTTCAGCAACAAGAAATCTTCACAAGGGGGTTAAAGGAGGGACTCATATATGGAATTAGACTGAAGACATTGGTTTGTTATGTAGTTTTGGGTGTTAGCAGTTGCAGGAAAATCTTAGCACTTGACAAAGGAGAGGCAACCAAAGACTTCCTCTTCATATAGTAGATGAAGGAAAAATTCTGACTTTGTTTAACAAATAAATGCATTAGGTAATATGTGAGTGAAGTAGTAGTGCAAAATTTAGAACAAGATTTTAAGGTAACAATATATACTTTTAATCTATATGAAGAATACTTGAAAATTTGCAGGGCCTGCCAAAAATTTAAGAAATAAATGAAAAAGTATTCCTAAATTTTAATGTTATGGGCTTAAATGATCGCAAAACTGATGTTGATTGTATTTAGGGGTGATACTCAACTTCAAAATGTTAGTTGGTAAGGTTATAAATCAAGTGGGATAGCAAGTCATTTTCTGAGATTTAATGATTCACACTAGAGTGGAGGTCTCTGCTGGTTTGAATGATACCTTATCTTTGAGTGGGAGTCACAATGAAGAATTTTTAAGAGGGATATTTATGTTTAATTTTGTCCTTTCCATTTCCAAGCCTGAAACTTTGGGAATCATGTCAAATATAATTTGCTACTGTTTGCATAAATATTATATTTGAGACCTGCAAATGTTACCTGAAAAAAAGTGTTGTGGTCCTTGCTGTGCACAGCCTTTTCCTCTTCATCCATGCTGTGTTGGCTCCTCTTCATCCAGGCCACATGGAATCCTCTTCTTCCTCCTCTTCAGGGCTGGTTGCCATCTTCCTCTTAGTCCACGGTCCCTTGGCATGTGATCTGCACCTAGTTTTTTTTCAATTAAAAAATGTATATACTGAGATAAAAAACTGAGTAAGCCTAATCTAATCTCACTAAAATGTAACATCAACTTCTAGAATCCTATCATTGGTAATCTAAACACTTTTGGCCCTCGATTCATCTATATAATCCAACCCCAATATAATTCTCTGGATTACCTATGCACTATGTAACTTAAGATGCCTAAATCTTTTCTCTCATTTCCATCAAAAACATCAATGTCTTATTTGACATACATTCTAATATTCAGTTTAAATATTTATAATAATATACTATAGCTTGTATTCATACAACATATATGTAAATAAAACCACCTATTTAACAACATCAAACCTTTTAGAAAATAATAATTACACATAAGCATATACTGTATGGTGAATTTACTATACTTGCTCTTTTTTGAATGCTTACAGACATTAATTGTAACAAAATATTATTTTCTTATAAATAAACATAAAAATTAACCATTAACAACAATAGCATGCAAAAAATTAGAATAGTAATATTAGATAATGTAGAAATAATTACTACAGGTTTGAACATAAAATAGAAATCTATTTTGCGATATAATTTTTCTTTTAGTTTAAGCTCCATGGTCACTGAAATGTGTAACAATGAGGCAAAGAGGTAAGGTTTTCATTAAGGACAATAATGTGCAAATCATGGATAAAAAATATTCAATTGCAGAGAAAGAAGTAATAACGATTAATTTTACCATTTGCTCCTTTCCCCTAGTTTATATGCAGTATCATGTAAGATGATGTGCTGAAAGAGATGAAATTAAAATCAAAAGACATGTCATTAATAGAACATCTTCATAAATACAAATCTATTGACAAATCTCAATATTAATTACTTATTATTTTTAAAAAACCTGATGAATCCCATCATTTATTCCATGTAGACTTCTGCAGAGGTCAATTTTCCAACTGTTAAAAATTTCATTTCCATGGCTCCTCACTTGTCTTCATGTCCAAATGCTGGAATATCAAGCTACTGGATTATTCTTATTAAAACAATTAAAAGAGATAATAGGAGTGGTATTCTTTTCTAATTTGAATGAACAAGCACTCATTTTATAATAGAAATTCATTCACAGAACTGAATTTTTTAAATTATTCATAATATCAAATTTCTTGTCCACCACAAAATTATGAGTAATTAAAAATTAGATACAAGTAAATACATATTTTCAGGATTTGTATTTACATTACAATAATCTTGGTCAATTGATAAATGAGTCTTGTTAGAAGATTAAAAATCTCATGTAAACAATGAGAAATGGCAAGAAATGAGAGCATTAATTCCAAAACAATTAACATAATAGGACAAATAATTAATTATGGTTCATTATTATACAATTACCCTTTGTTTGGCCAAGCAAACAAATGACACTCCATTGCAGTCTTCTGCATCCAATTACAAGGCAAGGCACATGCTGAATTTTTGAGTGTTTAACCCAAATTCACATGTATCACTTTGCACTTTCCTATATTTATCAATCAAAGAAAATATATGAACTGTTTGAGATATTTCATAATAGGTTTTAATTAATATTTTGTGGCAATTTTCTCTTAATATAGCATATATGTTTACATATTAAAAAATCTTTCCAATTCAATATACCTTCCTCACTTGATGTCTTACCATGTATCAGTTTTCTGTCATGTATATTCAGTTACTTCCCTAGGTATAAATTAATGTAAGATTCCTTCCAGGATAAAAATTTCAAAAATTTATTAATTGAAATTTTCTTTAGAAGCAGATAATACTTTAAAGAATAATGCTAGATGGCATTCGGATCTTTGAATAGTTTTGGAAAAACTCAAATATACATGAATTTATACAAGCAGCCTAGAACAGTCAAACTTGAACTACAGTTTAATTTGGTTTTTTAATAAATAATAATCACCTTCTTATAAGTCTGTATTACCACATTGATTGCCTGATAACTAGACCGCGGATTTTTAGGTTCTAAAAATTAAGTTTTAGGCGACTAAAATATGCTCTTTAAGTAGCTTAATTAGGCTTTATAAAACGTAAAATAGGCTCTTAAACTGTCCAATAAAAACAACAACACATGGATTTGTGTTTTAAAGGAACAAAAATATTTGATCACTATGCATTGAAATTTATTCTTATGGTTAATTTACCATGCGTTACAGAGAAAATACTATCTACATTACATATAGTAATACTGACTGAAAACACTATTCAAATATATATTTAAGTACTATGCAAAATGTTTGTCAAACTTTTTCATTCGAAATTCCCATAATGAATTTGTCACCTCTTTGTGTTTATTCCACAAATTTCCCGTAGTTGGCCTCACAGTAAATAACAACCACCTTTTTTAAGTTTTCTACCACAAAACTATGGCATTTTTCAGTTAATATCATCTTGTAAGCAAAAAAAGAACGTTCGACATCAACTGATGTGACGGGGGCAAACTACAACTTAGGTACATGTTGAAATGGAATTTTGCATTCAACTTCACTGGATTTTCCTGCCAGTATATCTGCTGCTGTACATAAGCTCTGCAGACCTGAGTTCTATTGTAGCACTTTTTCTAGTTTTTCTCTTACTTTTTCCCCCACTTCACCTGGCGCTTACTTGATTTATTGTTTCACTTCATTCAGCAAAACAGTATTTTCGTAGATGGGTTTTCATGAGCCCTCCAATTCAGCAATAATCCACACAAGAGATGTATAGTGGGATCTAATATACACCAAATACTTAGGAATGGAGGGATCACCCAGCAACATTTTCGCCGAAGTGACACAGGCAGTATCCTTGGCTAAATTTTTCACAACTTCATTAACATGAAGGATATGCTCGCTGTAATATTCAGCTCCTTTCAGCCATGTGCCCCAGTGGGTGAGCACAGGCTCAGGTGGCAGAGGGACATCGGGCAGTTTTTCTCAAAAAGCCTGTTTTCTTGTTGGTGCCTTAACGAAGACCTTCTTCACGAAGGAGATCGATTTGTTCACCTTGGGGATTTCCAGTCTTATTTGCTATGCTACGCGATTAAAACCATGGGCAAGGCATGTCACATGCACAAGGGAGAGATAAAACACCTTGAGCAACTGCATAGCTGCAACCATGTACGATGCAACATCTGTGTATAAGAGCAGCACTTTCTCTTCTTCTAGAATGTTGGGATACAGCACTTTCGGTCCATTGTTCACAGAGTGTGCTATTGTTTCCTGATTTGTTTTGGCAAGTTGCTTCGTGCAGATGAGGTTGGTTCTGGATGGCACATCTGGGTCAAATTTCCCAACGACCAAGTTAGCCATGTATCTGCTGAGGGCGTCAGTGGTTTCGTTGACTGATATCCAAATATGTGAATCTCCAATGAACTCCCGTATCCAGCATATTGCATCATCGTACGTGGGTTGCACGTAATTCTTGCCTAGCGTTAACTCGGAAGGTACCGACTGATGGCAGTATCGTTCTAGGAACCCCTTGAATGTTGGATTTTCTAGTGTTCTGAATGAAATGTTGGCTGCCACAATTGCATGACACAAATCTGCATAAAACTGATTCTTCTTGGTAGATCCCTCAGAAGTTTTTGTTAAAAGCGTTTGTTTCGTCTTCGATTTGCCTTATGTAGCACTTCTTGGACATGCAGAGTTAGGTGGGTTTTTTATAACTGTAAACCTATAAAAAAAATATGAAGAAATAATTAACCGTAAAAATACGTAAATAATCTAATAAATATGGAAATGGGACAAAAATATAAAATTTACTTTAGAGCTACAAAGGTCCGCAGCTGGATTGCTGGACATTTTGAATAACCACGTCTATAGTTACCATAAAATGGCTCGTATAAACAAAATATGTAGATGGTTTCTGCCTCAAAGATGACAAGCAATTCACGGCCAATAATTCGTTGCAAGTCAGCATTATAATGTACTTACCTTCTTGTTGCATGCTTGATAGAAGATGATTTTTCCATCCGTTGTGAAATATGGGAACTCTTGTAGCCACTGACGTATTAAATAAACTTTCGAACTTGCTACTTTATGCATTGCATTTCCACAATTTTCACGTTCACACTTTCACCCTCTGCGGTCTGGAGATGCACTGCAGGGTTATTCTCGTTTTCCCGTGTCACACAATATGAAAATGTAACGACGGAAAATTAACGCAACATCAGATTAAACCTATTGTTACATTGTCGCATCGCGTGACACAGGGAAACAGAATAGCACCGCCGGATGCGTGACAGGTCTGACAAGAGCTGGTGTTCGCCACCTGATCATGACCGTGGTTTGCAGGACATTTTCCCAACCCTCAACTGAATATTGTACAGTCAGTTTTAAAAATATGACTAGTACCAAAATCTGCTCTTATTGTCGCTTTTTTCTACAAAATTGGCCCTTTTTAGGCCTTTTTGCATGAAATTGGCAAAAATAAGCATTAACGTCGAAATAGGCATTTTTAGACATTAATGTCAAAATAGGCATTTTGACTGGGGTTTTTTATTCTTATGTGAGGTGTTGCTTTATTATTTTATTGTACAAAACATAATAGCTAGATTACAGTAATAAAAATGTTGTCAAATAATTTCTCCATACAATAATATTTTTAGTCTGTTTTTTTCAGTAAATGTTTTAAAAATTAATTTATCAACCAAAAATTAGGATGAATATAAAGAATAATAAGGATACATATAAGGAATAATTTAGGTAGATGTAAGGAATAATTAGGACAAATGAGGGATAATTAGTATATATATGAGGAAAAATTAGGATAATTTTAAGTAACATGAAGATGAAAATGGAGGTTTTGTAAAACAACTTAGGTAAAAATCACTGGCACTTGGACACCCTTGTAAGATATGACTCATTCCAACAATGAAAAAATCAAGGCTGAATGTTGAACAAGAAAATTCAAACATCTATGCAATACACCAAAGACCATAAAGAGAGAAAAAAGAATAATGATAGACCCTAAGCAAGTCTATAATAATCCAAGAGTTTGATTAGCCAGAAATACCTTCCATACCCTAAGCAAACATTATTTGCATTTTTTATGATGAAAACCTAATTATATTTTTAATTTCACCTTATAGTCTTCCCAAGCTAAGCATCTAATTCAGATTCATCTAAGGATGGCTGTGGCAGATTCATAATGTATGATTCAGTCAACAGTCAGGCACATCAATCAATGAATCAAATTTTCACAAATTGTGACATTTGGGAAGGAGAAAAAACCTGAATTATTAATAAAATGATTAAGTAAATAGCCATTCTTATAAATATAAAAATACTGATTGATGATGAAGATTACTCCATTAGCTACAAAATTGTTAGGAAAAATACATAATACCTTCTCCTTATAATAACCCAATACTTATAACACTAATAATGCACCAACTTTTTAATCAAATCACATATGTTCAATGATAACTCACTCTACAACTACACGAAACATATCACTACACAAAGCATGTCACTACACAAAACACATCACAGCGCAACTCTAAAACACCAAGATAATTTCTACTCAAAAGCCATTGAGGCACCAATGCAATATTAAATAAAACACAAAATTACAAAAAAACACAAATGAAAACATACTATACACACACACTTTTAAAAATGCACCATGCCAACTGACAAAAAACCTCCACCTTAACATATCACACCCCAATTAATTGTGTTATTCAACTGCTTTGAAGCTAATGGATTCAAATTCATCATCAACTTGATTCAGGACAAGGCAAATTTGATAATGCTGTTTTAATACCAAGCAATCACTCAAACTTTATTTGAAATTACAAATTAAAGAATTGGCTAATTAACAAAAACCAACTTTATGGTGATGATTTGGGACAGATGATATTATGTGATCTTTGGTTAGTCATTCTAGCTTTCAGTAGGTTTTTGGTTTTTCCAACCTAATCTGTATAATTGAAGGCCTTACTTTTCATCTTCTCATATCCATCTCTCTCTCTTTTAATTCACCTAATATATAGGCAACTGACAACACAGCACATCTGTGATTTTTTACTCTGATGGAAAGATAGCAGTCAGTGAAAAAAGAAGCTTTGTGTAATTTGCTCTGCAATTATTCCCCCACTTGTTTCTATTTTTATTCAGACTTCATGTCAACAACTCAATGTCTCATAATTGCCTTCATTGCTCTCCACTGAGTCTGAGTCAAACTACTATCTAAATAAATAACACATTAAACCTGTTCCAGTCTTTCTCCATCAACTTGAACATTGATCTGTGATTCTCCACCTTTGGTAAATTTCATCGCCTTGGTTTTTCTCTTATTAATTTTCATTTTAGATGCCTTCTTTGCTTTTTCATTCAAGGATCTAACTAGCATTTACAAGCCCTTCATGGATTTATTCACTAATGTTTTATCATCAGCTGACCTAATTAATGTAATTAAACAACCTCCTCACTTTAACCCTATTTCTGTATCTTTCCATGCCTCTCTTATAATTTATTCTGCATAAATATTCAACAGTGTTGGAGAGAGTGCACTGCCCTATCTAATTTTTGATAATTGATTATCTGATTGATTGATTTGTGATCATAAAAATTCAATTTAGCCATTTGATAAATTAGTATTTTTGACAATAATATGCATCATATATTTAAATTTCTATAATGTTAATACATATATATTGGTCACTAATAATACTTATTAGTAACATTTCAGGATACAGTAGATGATCTGTTGAATGAATGCTATCTCAAACACAATTCCTAATATTTTCTTTTAAGGGGTAATGATTTGCACACAAAGAGCAATTCCTAGAGAGTAATAGCTAATTAAATCAGCATATTATTGGAAGAAAATTAATAAAGTAAATCATAAATATCTCGTAGTATAACCATCCAAATATCTTCAATAAATGCATGTATTACTTTGATAATATAAAAGCACAGTTTGATGAATAAAATCTATTGTAACAACTTCATGGGCACATTTAATTTTTTCTTAGTATTTGAATTATTAATAAAAATAAGGAAAAATATCCGTTCATTCTTAAAAAGGGAAAGAAAATTCAGCTCCAGATTGAATACTGTCATAATGTAGTTATGGCTTATTCACTTTCCTTGAATGATGAAAATGAAATAAATGTTATATCAGAAAGTGTACAATAACTTTGAAAACAAAATTATCACCAGCCATGGATTATACCTGAAATGGTTTATCAGTTAAAATTATAATTTAGGTTTACCAACTTCACTGTTAGCAAATTTATCCTGGAGACTTTTTCCAACTATCCTTGTGTGCTGACAAATATGAATAAAATTTCTCAATAGGAGAGGCTTCTTTCCTGTAAAGAAAAAAAAATTATTTATAAAGTCTCCAGAGAAAAAATAAAAAATATCTCATTTGAATATTTATTAAAATATTCTGACCTTTTCTAATCAAGAATCTCCACAGCTGCAAAGGTGCTTGTAGCAGTTTCATCTGAGATTTCTTGGATGCCAGAGAATAGAAATTGTTGGCAAACTGTTAAAGTAGGATTTTTTCTGAGGTCGTCTGGCCCCCTGCTTGTGTGGTTTGAGGAGACCATACAAAGTCAGTGTTCCATCCTCTGGAAGGGATATTAAGAAGCTGGCACCCTTGGTGCTTTTTGCAAAGATTAGGCTAATGCCGGCACTGGGTTTCTCTCCTCCCTTCTGTGTGTGTCCAGTTGATGACAGAGCAAAATGACCATGACAGTTTAAGCAGTTAAAAAGCAATTAAACTAAAAAAATACAATTATAATTGCAGAATTTCTGTATTAGTTACTTTATGTAAGAAGGCCTTCCATTATGAAGTATGTCAAATACTAATAAACAAAAATATCAAGCATGAAGAACAGTCTTTGGGTAATCTGGAATGTCATACCGGAGATTAATTTTAGCATAAGAAAATTTATTCTCAGTTAACCGATTAGGGACAGAGCACCAATATATAGGTGCTAGGATATCATCCTCTTCTGCCATGTAGCGTGACAGCATGGCATTTACATCTTCTATATTTTTCCAGCATCTTACATACAGTTTGAAGTTCTGCTCTACTCAGTTACACATATTTTGTAAGCGGTTTCTGTTTTACGTGCTTTAGAGCTTTATACTTTATATATTTGGCAACTAAAAGAAAACAGGGTGAGGTTCTGTTTAAATTTATTGCTTTCCATTCCCAATGATGGCATAAAAAGTGATTTATCCTCTAGTGATAGTGATAATCAAGGAGAAGAAATTCAACAGAGTGAAGTTGAATCCTCTAAAAATACTTCCCCTTTAGATTCAAATGTTGAAACTGATAATGACACATAAGGTTAAAAGGAGACTTACTTGGTTCAGAAGAGGTTAGATTCATTAAAACACCAGTTGTCCTCTTTTTACACCTGGTTCTAATACTTATTTAAAAGAAAACGTTTCGCCCTTAGATTATTTTTTGTTATTTTTCACGAGGGATATGTTGGACCACTGCATCAAGCAGACTAATTTGCATGCCAAGCAAAAACTATCGACTGAGTGCGGAAGTGAAAATATTTGGAAAGATCTGACTGTAGGTGAGTTGAAAGCTTGGTTAGGGATTACTTTTACTATGGGGAATGATGACCATCCCAGCATGAAAGACTATTGGTCCTCAAACAGAGCTCTGAATGTCTTGAGAGTCTCAGAAATTGTCATGGGATAGATTTTAGTCAATTTTGCAGAATTTCATGTAAATCACAGTTCACAGCAGCCTTCAAAAGATAGCCCAAATTTTGATAAACTCTATCAAATTAGACCAATTTTAGATAGTAACTAACTGTAACTATAAGAAATAGGTATAACTTTTCTGAGTATCAAGTAATAGATGAAGCAATGGCTAAGTTTACAGGGTGCCCCACAATGAAACAATATTTGCTGATGAAACCCATCAAAAGGGGATTCAAGTGGTGGGGAAGAGCAGATGGAATGTCAGGATATGTTTTTCACTTAGAATTATATACTGGGAAGGGGACAATTAAAAATAATAATGAGTTTAGGTGGAAATATTATGATTTTTCATGCAGAGCCCCTCTTAGGGGCAGGTTCCATCATGATTTGTGATAGATATTTTACATTGCCAAGTATATTTACTGAACTCTACAAGAAAGGTCTGAGAGCCATAGGGACTGCAAAAACTAACCACATAGACTATCCCAAAGAATTGGTAGCAAGCACAAAGAGCTGGAAAGAAAAGAACAAAGGGGACTGCAAGTGGTTCACTTCTGACAAACTTATGTGCACAGCATGGCATGATAAACAAGAAGTTCAAACCAGGACTAATGCAGGCTGTTTTCCCATAGTTGACATCCCAAATTGATTACTTATATTGACAGGAAATGTTTCAGTATGTGTTAGTCATTCCAATGAATTCTCATACCAAAAATTGGAAAACAAATTAATAGAGCATTATCAGGTTTAAAATACTAAAAGCAATGTCAAAATCTCTTTCTGACATATTTTGCATGTATTTTATAAAATAAAGGAATTTAATACATGTTACTATTTATATGGTAATATGTATGGATCAACTGTCCATTAATGAAGGGTAGTTGAGAGGAAAAGAAAATAACCCATTTGTTCAAGCTGATTTCGGTAACAATCATCTCCATGGCAACAATCTGATAAAATGTTATTTAAATGGAAAAACCTTATGTTTTAGTAGAAACTCAAGAAAATGTGATCAATTATCAAACTCTGTGATGAGAATAAGAATCTACATTCTTTTCTTTTTAGAACAGTACAGACCTCGTTCCAATATCACAATTTTAAGATATTTTAAAGTATTAAAGAAAACGTCTGCACGATGGATTTGAGACTTTCTATGTATAACTAAATAGGGAAAAAACATTCCTGGAATCGAACCCTGTACTTCAGTCTTCGCCAAATAAAATATAACCTGGAGGTCGGCCCTGGCAGCACGAGATTCATACCAAGTTTCATGAAAATCGGTCCATTGGTGCAAAAGTTGTTATTGGGGCACACACATACATGGCCATTTCATAAGGCTATGTTTCCTTTGAAAACCAGCCTAAAAGCTAGCTTCTTTTTGTAGGTGGGTGGGTGCAGTTGCGCTATGAATTATGTTTACTCTCTAATTTATGGTAGCTTCGAGTGAAAGGAGTTTCTCCAAATTAAATCTTATTAAAAATTACTTGAGATCAACAATGTCTCAAGAACAGTTGAGTATTCTTACAATGATCTTGATAGAGCATGATGCTTTAAAAAACTAAAATTTGAAGATCTACTGCATGATTTTCCTCACTCAAAAATCTCAGAAACCAACTTTTTCGTTAAAAAATGTGTACAATTACATTTATTTTTCCATAAATATATGCTGTTTTAATTACTTTTATTTTCTAAAATTTTTGTGAAATTTCATATTTATTTATCTGTAAATATAGCATTTTTTATTGAATTTTTTTATTTATTCATAAAAAAATGAATGCAGCATTATGATAATTAGATCCTATTAAAATACTAAACAATCTATTTTTAATTCATGTACAATATGAAATTTATGTATTGATGGGGCACCAAAATTGAAATCTGCTTGGGGTGCCAAAATGTTTTGGGCTGACACTGCTATGATAAAATAAAGAGAGCTGAAATAATTTTGGGGTATAAATATTCTTCTTAAGTACAAATGTCTACAAATTACTATTCTTACATACCATATCTACTCCTCAGTGGCCATTCTGGATGCCTTCTTGAAGATAGAAACCCTCAAGACCATATGAATTCCCACATCATGAAGCGGTGTTGCCAAGTTGTCCCCCTTCCCTAATCATTCTGATATAGCTGGAGCACGGTTTTCTTAAAAAATACCATAGGAATACCAATAAGAAACTATTTGGGTGTAGTTTTTCACAGGGAATACGAACAATTCGTCTAAAAATACATATCTTAATTGATTATTCTGAAATAAAATTGAGGCAGTCTCCTTTGACCTGAAATCATACCTCCTGCTGAGAGGGTTGCCTTCGATCTGACTGGACCCTGACTCCTGACCCTGATTGGACTAATATTCAAATTAATATAACTTTAAATTTGAAATAAATGATAGAGATCAATTATCTGCATGTTTAAATGTCAACATTGATGTTAAATGATGTAAATATATGTTTTAATATACTTCTAAACTGGATGACATGAAAAATTGAAGGATATTAAATTAAACAAAATAAAGTCATATAAGAGTTCATTGCACAACAGAACACAAAAGGAAAGTCCCAGACCTAAAGGCTGAATTCTACTTGTGGTATTAGGTGAGAAATATATTACTTTCATTTTTGCCAAATCCATCCCATCAATTTAATGAACTACATACTAACAAGCTAGTAATGAATTATAGTTAGTAATACCTGTTAATTTTGTGCAGCAGTCCTCCTTTGGAATCTAATGACCCATTTCCAAATGAAATAGCATTGATTCAGGCTTGTATTCACATGATAAATGAAGATGGTGAAATATATTTATACATCTTGGCTTCTTGGATTTTCCAATGGCCCACAATTTTAATTTTTCTGTGCCATTTGCATTGCAGCAAATTATTACACTATGTCTCTCCTTATTTTGTACTGCCATGATGCTTAAGTTCAAAGAACCATCTGATAGCAAGTTGAAGAAAATGCCCGTCCCATCCAAATTGAATGTCCTGATCAGAATATGAGCCCTTAAGGATTTCAAAATTCTGAATCCACTTGTTCACACCTATTTCATTCACTTTAATACCTTCACCACAGAGGAAGAACCGGAAGTGCACCGAATAAGGGCGAGAGGAAGTGGGAGAGATGGCCGACAGAATCCGGAGGCATCGAGAGGGAACGACGCCAGAGAAAGATGTTATTGCTGTGGACGCGAGGGCCATAGAAGTAGTAGATGCAGATTCCGGTCTTATAGATGCAATATCTGCCATCAACTTGGACACCTGAAGATGAAGGGCCATGGTTTGTCAAAGTTAAAGTAGAAAACAAAGACGTTTGAATGGAAATCGACACAGGTTCTGCCATTTCAGAAACATTTTATGAGGAAGTATTTAGTAATATTCCCCTGAGAACTATGAATGTGAGGTTGAGATCCTATGCAAATACGATTATTCATCCAAAAGGCATCGCAAGGGTAAGGGTTTTGTTTGCAGGGTAGAGCGCAATGCTACCCTTCTTTGTAGTAAGTAATGGAGGGCCACCACTTCTTGAGAGAGATTGGCTAAAAACCCTGAAAATGAGCATACCCATTCACAGAGTGGAGTTTTTAACTGAAAACAAATTGGAAAGTCTATGGGGGAAGTTTAAGAACTTGTGGGATGGTGGTTTGGGCTCATTCAATAAAGGGCAAGTGGGATTGAGTTTGAAGGAAAGTGCCAAACCAGTTTTCTGCCATCATAGAGCATTAGCTTTTGCCCTGAAAAATAAAGTAGACAATGAAATAGATAGGTTGATCAAATTGAAAATCCTGTACCCCGTTGAATTCAGCGAGTGGGCCACACCAATTGTTCCTGTTGCCAAAAATGGCAGTGTGAGGATTTGCAGGGAGTTTAATATTACAATAAACACACAACTCGAAGTAGAGCACTACCCACTTCCAAGAGTTGAAGAAATTTTTGTAAAATTACAAGGGGGGGGGGAAAGTTTTCAACAATTGATCTATCTCAGGCATATCAACAATTGAGTTTAAAACAAGAATCTCAAAAATATTGCACTATAAACACCCATAGAGGGCTTTTCAGGTATAGGAGACTCCCATTTGGAATAGCTTCTGCACCTGCGATTTTTCAAAGGGCAATGGACCAGCTTCTTCAAGGGTTGAAGGGAGTGGCATGTTTTCAGGATGATATAATAATCACAGGCAGAGATGAAAAGGATCACATTGAGAATTTGAAAAAACTGTTGGAGAGATTAGACGGCTGTGGATTCAAGGTAAATAGATCGAGGTGTAATTTGCTCTTGAAATCTGTTGAATTTTTGGGACACACAATTGATAAGGAAGGCCTACATGCATCCACATTCAAGTTTGAAGCAATCAAGAATTCTCCAATCCCTCAGAGTGTTTTCCAATTAAGAGCCTTTCTTGGCTTAGTTGAATACTATTCAATCTTTCTGCCAGGGTTAGCCTCAATGTTACATCTCCTCCATAAACTCCTTCAAAAGAATGCAGAGTGGTGTTGGACTCAGGAGTGCAGTGCAGCAATCAAGGCAGTCAAGGAGGCAGTCACATCCACCAAGGTACTAGCTCACTATAACCCATCCCTTCCTGTTAAGTAAGTAAGACCCCTACTGTGTGGCTAGCCGAGCTTAGGACTCTTATCGCCGAATTCTTTCCCTTCTTTGTTTACTAAAAGTCAACGTTTATCTTGCCTCAGACCAAGTAACCTATTCCACTTTCGCACCATAGAACGACCTGATTTGCTTTTTTTTATATAAAGAGTAACTTTTTTCATATATATATAAGGAGTAACTTCCAATCCTAGCGCTTCTATTTCCTTTTTAGTCCTCAAGTACGCACATTAGGTAAATTCAATTAACTTAGTTAGGTATGGCTTCCCATAGGTCTTATGTTGCTCTTTTCAAAAGCTCTGTTGAATGTGAGCTGCTCCAAGCACGCATCACAGAACTCGAGAGGATTGTGGCGGAGCTCCTCTCTAAGGTTAGGGAGTTGGATGCTGCTCCGAAGGGGGGTGAAGATGCGGGGACCTCCGAGTCGCCTTGCCGTACCAAGGTGGTACCTCGAGCTAGCTCGAGAGCGAAGGCTGGCTGGGTCGTCGAACTAACCGACACTAACCCGGAAAGGGTGGCTTCATCTTCCGAGCCCGACGGGTGGAAGGTGGCTACCAAAGGTCGCGGGAGAGTAGGGCGGCCATGGCGGGGAGACGGGAAGGCGGAAGCTGACTCTATCCCCGTCAAAAACAGATTCGAAGCGCTATCGGAGGATGGTACGACGAATTCTGTGGCCGAATCCGCTCCCCCCGATTCGAGGGATGCCGCACCTAGGGGAGGTCGGGTTGGGAGGGGGGGAATCTTAGTGATAGGTAGCTCGAACGTCCGGCGTTTAGTGGCACCGTTGAGGGAAAGGGCCCGCCGGGAGGGAGATGAGCGGGTGTTCTCCTGGTGTATTCCAGGCGGAACAGTGCCACAGGTGACGAAGGCGGTTCGGGCGGCGGCAAGTGGCACGGGATGCTCCAAGTTGCGGATAGTGGCGCATGTAGGCACCAATGACGCTGAGGATCGGGGTTCTGAGGAGATATTGGATTCCTTCGGGGATCTGTGCTCTGAGGTTCACCGACTCCGACGAGTCATGGGTATCGACATGCGCCTGACCGTGTGCAGCATGGTCCCGCGGACCGACAGGGGTTCGACGGTTTGGAGCCGAGTGGTCGGCTTGAATCGGAGACTCTGGAAGTTTTGCGAGAGCATGGGAGTAGATTTCGTGGAACTCGGGCCGGTTCTCGAATCGTGTAGGGTGCCCCTGAACCAATTGGGAGTTCACTATACTGCCGTGGCAGCCCAGAAGGTAGGTGGTAGAATCTACGAGCATTGTAGAGCTTTTTTAGATTAGGGAGTAGGCCAGTGCGTAGGTCAATCTCGGGGCCATCAAATAACTGCACAAATTATCAGAATAACTTCATTAACTCCGATAGTAGGTCAATACCTAGGTCGACGTTGGGACTCAATAAACTCGACGCTAACAATAGCAATGATAACGCCGCTCTTAGAAGTCGCACCATCCATAACACAGAAAAAATTCAGAAGCGGCCCGAAAGCGACTCATTAACAATTTTAAATATAAACTGCCGTAGTATCAGGAATAAGACAGCAGAATTTCAGAATTTATTAGAGGAAACTGAGGCAGATATAGTGATAGGCACAGAGAGCTGGCTAACTTCGGATATACACGACCGAGAAATTTTCCCCTTAAGATATAATATTCACAGACGAGATAAGGTAAATAGGAACGGAGGTGGAGTTTTTATAGCGGTGAAGAACACGCTTATCAGTTCGCCAATTGAGTTTACGGAAAACAGAATAGAAAGCATTTGGTGTACAATCAGCAGGGGAGGTTTAGGAAACATCCACGTATGTGCATGCTATAGGCCGCCAGGTGCAGACGCAGAAGAAATTTATGAGCTAGAGGCCCAAATCAACTCAATACAGATGAAAAATAGCAAAAGTCTTACTATAGTAGGGGGAGACTTTAATCTACCCTCGATAAATTGGCGCAGTTGCAGCTTCACACCACCCGGTAGAAATCGTGAGTCATGCGAAGCACTAATAGACATCTTCAATAAACATTCCCTTATTCAGGTAGTCAGAGAACACACGAGAGAGGACAATATATTAGACTTAATAGCACTTAATATCCCTGAACGAGTTTCTGAAGTAGTTATTGAAGAAGGAATCAGCGATCACCGAGTAGTCCGAGTTCTCTTGAACATAGCATTCGTAAAGTATCGCAAGCCTAAGCGAAAAGTGTAGATATTTAAAAATGCTAACTTTGCGGACTTTAAAGAGAAACTTATTAATGATTACGCAACTTTCAGAAAATTAGCAAGCACGAAGAACGTTGAGGAAACTTGGAAAGCTTTCTTATCAGTAATTAGAACGGGTATAAATCCGTACATACCAAGTAAATATATTACCGATAATGGAGAACCTAGGTGGTATAATCGGCAGGTTAGATGTGCTCTCAGGCGACAAAGAAAGCTTCACTCAAAATTTAAATGCGCCAAAAATAATATGTCACAGGAGGTAATAAATACAATTTCAAACAAGTACAGAAATTGTCGGACTTGGACTAAAAAGATTATGCGCAAGGCATTAATGAACTTTAAGAAAAAGATTCTCTGTGAACATCTAAACGAAAATCCCAAAATCTTTTGGTCTTATGTTAGAGAAGTTCAAGATCGACGCCCAACCGTAGCACCATTAAGAAACGACAAAGGAGAGGTAGTTTACGATAGCATTGATAAAGGAAACTTGTTAAACTCATTTTTTCAAAGCGTATTTACGACCGAAGTGGAGAAAAGGAAGGTCGATCCACCCGAACCAAGCGAAGAGAAGATGAACGATATACTTATATCAGCGAAAGATATAGCAGAACAGCTCAAAATCATCAATGCAAATAAATCCCCGGGTCCGGGAGAGATACCAGCTAGAGTATTAAAGGAATTAGCGTTAGAAATAGCACCTTATCTCGAAACAGTTTTCAGTAAGTCACTTAGTCATGGCGTTATACCTAAGGAATGGAAATTAGCGTTTATAACTCCGCTACATAAAGGCGGGAAAAAAGACGACCGAGAAAACTACAGGCCGATTTCGCTAACCTCAATATCTTGCAAGATTCTAGAGCACATCATCGTTAGTTCTGTGATGGACTTCTTAGATAGCCAGGACTTGCTCAGTAAATATCAGTACGGTTTTAGGAAGGCAAGATCTTGTGAAACACAGCTCGCTCTGTTTGCACATGATATACTACGATCCGGTGATCGAAAGACCCAGCTAGACGCGGTTTTTCTTGACTTCAAGAAGGCATTCGATAAAGTCCCTCATATTAAGTTATTGAAAAAATTACAAGCCTGTGGAATAAATCGAAAGATAATCGAGTGGATCAGGGACTTTCTCAATGACCGGGAACAAATGGTAGTCATAGATGGATTTAAATCAGATTCGGTCAGCGTGTCCTCCGGCGTTCCACAGGGAAGTGTCATCGGTCCCCTATTATTCCTTATATACATAAATGACTTAGATAATGTTATTACAAGTGAAATCAAGTTATTCGCGGATGATACGGTAGTTTACAGAGAGATTAACTGTCCTGCTGATCAAGCATTACTTTCTAACGACCTACACGCAATTCTCGAGTGGTGTAAAGAGTGGCAATTAGAGCTGAACTTAGGTAAGTGTTCCGTCATGAGATTCTGGAGAAACAAAGAAATTGAGGCGATGAATTACAGTATAGAAGGCGTACATCTAAAATTAGCCGAGTCCGTCAAATACTTAGGTGTCATTTTAACAAGTAACCTCTCGTGGGACACACACATACGAAATATATCCGGGAAAGCTAAGCAGAAACTAGGATTCATTAAACGGATAGTAGGTAAAAGCGAAGAAAAAGTCAAAGAGACATGTTACTTTTCTTTAGTTAGACCGCTGCTAGAGTATGCGTCGGGCATATGGGATCCGTACGAGAAAGGATTAATCGCCGAGTTAGAGAAAGTACAGCGAAAAGCTGCTAGATTCGTCAAAAATTGTTATGATAGAAATAAAAGCGTTACAGGCTTGATTCAGGACTTAGGATGAGAATCACTAGCTGAGCGTCGATCACGTGCTAGGTTAAAACTTCTTGAAAGATTTAGAACGAGTACTTTCTCCAGCAACGTCAAAGAAATAATAAGAACTCCCACCTATATCGGTAGAATGGACCATCCTCGTAAAATAAGAGAGATAGCCTGTAGGACAGAGAGATACAAAGGCTCATTTTTCCCTAGAACGTTAGCTGAGCAGAATAAAACTTGCGATCAAAAGTAACCTCGCGTAAACCAAGGCCTAATTTTGGAGTTTTCCCCTTGGTGTTAATACACCCCCTGCCACACACCCTTGCGGTGGCTTGCAGGGTAAACTGTAAATGTAGATGTTATTTTGGAGTGTGATGCTTCTTGCATTTGAGTGTGAGAGCTGGATTTTATTTAAATTATGTCATCTTGCAGTAAGTTACTGTCGTCTATACAAGAGAGGTCAAAAAGAAAAGGATCCAATATCCATTTTTGAATGGTGTCAATGAATCCGTTAGCAAGAAAATATCCCACAAAAGAGTCTCTCAATTTTTGCAAATGAATTATTATATCAAATGCAACTGTACGTTACTATTAGTTACTATTTTAGAGTGGAAGTCCTCGCATGAAATACTCATACTTATAAATAGAAGTCATAAGTTCATAGTATATTACTTGAAAATTCTAAGTTTCAGAACTTTGGGCTGCTTTCAAGACTAAAATGGCCCAAAAAAACTATTTCAATTATTTGTCTGACAATGAACCGAAAAATTCTAATGCAAAGATAATCACATCATTTCACGCAAAATGTTCTCTTGGACAGTGTTACTTTCTTTTGTGTAAAATCCTTTTATTAGGAGCAATTTCGAGAGTCTATTCTCAAAAATGCCGGATTTATTTTTCAGCTCCAAACGTTTCCACTTCCACTTTACTCATCCAAACGGCTTAATTATTTTTCTAATTATTTCAAACGAGTCTCAAGGTCAGTGATTTGACAGCATGCGTTCTACCATAGGGGGAATCGTAACTGCTTCTGTTTCTGCATGCCTCACTAAGGGTTTAGATAATAAACGACTAATTAACCCACCACAGTTCAAACTAGGTTAAAAGTAGATCTAAAAAATGTAGCCAAAACATGCAGCAAAAAGTCCTCTCTGCTTGTAGATGAAAATATTACAAAATTTGTAAGCGATCGTACAAGTAATTAGACAAAAAGGTACGTAGATTGTTTTTATATCGCTACGCGAATGCAATTGCACGAAAAAAGGATTTTGAGCACAAAATACATATTACGACATCAGTTTACAAGATCCTTAAAGTTTCTAGTCAATAATCCTACTCAATCCTTTTATGTAGACGCGCTGAGTGCATTTGTTTGTTTTACCTATCCTTATACTTCCTCCTAGAAGAGCGCTGTGATTTTTGTTTTAAATTTATCGTAAAACTGTCGTTTGTGTCACCTTTTACTTCTTCGCCTGTGCATTTTGCATGCTGCCTATCATTCCGCATGATCGTAGTTTATACTTGCAATAGCTATAACTTTTAAGTGCTTCTCTGTCGTCTGCAATATCAAATTCAGTGTTAATCCCATGTTATAAGATAAAAATGTATCAAGTGCCATCGTTTCGATTGGTTCAGTAAACGGATGAAATTGTATTCATATACTTTCAAACCCTTCAAGGGCCAGTCAATTCTTTTTCTTTAGCATTGCATGAACATTGGACGCTTTTGTAGGTTTTGACGATTGCTTTCATATTAATTTTCTATCGAAAAATTTTACCCTGGTTTTCCAAATATCTTACAAAGGGCATTCGCTTTTGCCTATACAAAAATATCGCTCTTACGATGCCTTGGAAAAAGCTTCGCGGGGGAGGATGTTTATAGTCATGAAAAAAGATATGAGCCATTTCACTTTTGCTTGCGTAGATATTTGTCAGGCCAATTTTTCTTATTTCGCACGATTGAGCGGCGACCATTTTTAACTCTTCGTCTCTCTCTTGCCAACCTGTACCACCTTCTCCGCAAATTCCTACGATCCTCGACAATGAACGGCCTCATCCCCGTCTCTTCTTCCCTTCTCGCTTTTCTCCTCTCCTCTCCCTTCCCGCCCCTATCTTCTTCCTTCGCTCTCTCCCATTTGCCCTTCCCACCCTTGAAATATCACCTCTCGTTCGACTTTGCTTTATACCCCATTTTTTTACCACCCCCCCCCCCCCAAAATCTCCAACCACGAAAAAATAACCCACACATCTTACTTTTCTTCCCGCCGCTCCTCCTGCGTTGCCATTACTCGCAACCGATTCACTCCACCTAAATCGCGTCTTCTTTAATCGCCATTTTCTCGCGTGTCGCATCGATTCTCAATTTTCTCCTTTATTCCTTCGACGAATTGCCTTATGCGCGATTGATCCCTTGTTCTTCAATCATCTCCCACACGCACCCCGCTTCCCACATCTCCTCCCTTACTTCCGACAAACGAACGTCTCTCCTCTAATATATCCGCAAAACCCCGATCTGTCGTTTCCTTCCATTAAAAACCTCTCTCTCCCCATTCGCTTCTACGCTTTTTCTCTTTCCGCTGTGTCCTCTTAATCGACAACGAAACGGCCCTGCCTCCCTCTCCATCCCTCCATTTCTCTGCCTCTCCATCTTTCCCTGACGTCTCTCTCCCTCTTCATTCTGGACCCTCCCCCTTTCTTTTTCCACTCTCATCCTCCCTCCCTCCCTTCTCACTCTCTTCATCTCTCTCCTTTCCTTCACCCTTCTCTCTTTCCATCTCTCTCTCCTTTCCTCCCTCTCTCCCTTCTCTCTCTCTCCCTTCTCTCTCCCTTCTCTCTCTCCCTTCTCTCTCTCCCTTCTCTCTCTCCCTTCTCTCTCTCCCTTCTCTCTCTCCCTTCTCTCTCTCCCTTCTCTCTCTCCCTTCTCTCTCTCCCTTCCCTCTCTCGCTCAATATCCCTTCCTCACGTCCTCTATCTCTCTCCTTCCCTCCCTTCTCTCTCTCCATCTCTCTCCCTCCATTCCTTCTCTCTCCATCTCTCTCCCTTTTTTCTCTCTCCACCTCTCTCAATTTCTTCTCTCGTCATCTCTCTCCCTCCCTTCCTTCTCTCTCTCTCCCTTCCTTCCCTCTCTTTATCTCTACTTTCTTCTCTTCTTCTCCTTTCTCCACCTCCACCCGTGCAACCATTGCTGTCGTGATTTCTTTCTCGCGCATGACATTCGTCCGTCGCCGATCGCTCAAATCGTCCCCCTCTTCCTCTTTTCTGTCATCAATCATCGCCCGTCCGCCCCGCTTGCTTCCCATAATCGCGTTCGCCTCTCGCTCTTCATTTTTTCCTCCCATTCATCCGTTTTCCTTTATCCTCTCCCTGGCCACCCACATCGCATCGGCCTCCTTCCTTCATGGCTCCCGCTGGACCTCTCTGACGTTTACTTTCTCCAATTCTGAATTCCCTTCGCCACTCCCATTTTGACCCCCCTTGCCCGCTACCTCTCTCTCGCCCGCATATCTCATTCCGCATCGCTTTCCTCTGCCCACTCTCTACGTCATTTGTTTTCTTTCGTCGCGTCCCATAATTTCTAACTTTAAAAATATATTTCCACAACATTTCCTTTGTATTTGTTTTTCGTATATTTCATCACGTCCCATCCGCTCTATACATTCCTCTCTTCTTCCCTCTATTTTTCTCCAATTCCAAAACATCCGCTTCATCTTCTTCTGTCCCTCTTCATCCCTTCCCTTCTATACCTTCATCCTCCTTACCCTCTTTTTACTCCTTCCTTCTCCCCCCTCTTTCTCTCTCTTGCCCTTCCTCGTCAAATACAGCGGGCTCCCGTCGTCCGAGCAACGCATCGATCCACAGCAGTGCCTCATCCTCCCGCAGCTACAGTCTAAGGCGCTACGAGCGCGAGCGGGAACAGCGCATGGCGGCAGCGGCGGCCGCCGGCCACCACACCGGCCTGAGACCCGCGCAGAACCTCCCGGGAGGTGCCCTCGCCGACGTGGCCGAAGGTCCCTCTTCGTCCGCCGTCGTCGCCGTAGGCCCCTCTCCGAGCCCCAAGACGGCCATGTCCACGGACGAACTCCTGCCGGTCCTCGACGAAGTCAGGGAGGTGAGGAGAGGTCCATTCGAAGGAAAAAGACGCCGCCGAATCTGTGAAAACGTCGGTGACCGTATCCTCTGCGCTTCGTGGTCAAACTGACCATTGGTGCTGAGGAAAAACGACTGGATGGATGAACGCTTCCTCACAAAAATATCTTCCGAGACTCGTGAAAATAAGCTATTTTCGTGGTTTTTGGAGACAATTTCATAAGCTTCTATAATGATAATTTAATGAAACCCGTTTTTCAAGAAATTGCTTCAAACTCCGTGTAAACCATTGGATATTGTATCGACGTTTTAAGATTTAACTGTTTAGAAAAGTCCTCGGGAAAATGCCAGAGAAAGTTTTGATGAAGGAATTCTTACTTTTATAACCGCGAAAGCTGGGGTGGTTGTCTATCTCCATTAAAACTTACGAGCTTTCAATGGCTAGCGGGCAACAAAGAATTTGTTTTTATCTGTCTTTATTAATCGCCTAGTAGATGGTACTCCTAGTTGAATTATGTGTCCCTTCTCGCACGGATCCCATATGCTCGCTGCGTATTCCACTTGCGGTCTTACCAGTGATAAGTAGCATGTTTCACGTACTTTCTCTGTAGTGTTCCGTACTATTCTACCTATGAATGCCAGTTTCTTGTTGGCTGCGCCTATAACTCGACGAATGTGCATGTCCCACGAAAGATCTCGACAAATGGCTACTCCTAAATATTTTACATACTCAGCTTGTCGAATGCTCATTTCATCTATTTTATATTCGAAACCTAAATCTTTGTTCTTACTTTTCCAGAACGTGACTGCGGCACATTTAGTATAATTAATTTCGATTTGCCATTCTTTGCACAACTCTGAAATGGCTCTTAAGTCTTCACGCAGCGACTGATGGTCCTCCTGTTTTTTTATTTCTTTATATGGGGTGTTTGGGGGTACGCTGTAGAGGTAGCACCTTTTGTCAAGGACTACCACTTCAGGATGATGAAGGTCCGAGACGACTGGGCCTCACAAGGTCCCCCCAGTTCTCACTCATGGCTGCACGTGCCACACCCTGGTAACTGCATTGGTCTGCAGACAAAACTGAGTGAGGGTAGCCAGATATGGCGAAAATGCAGCGTCTGTCCCATATTGGGCGGCTTGCAAACAGCGTCTGTCTCATATTGGGAGGCTGAATTAAGCTAGGCATCTTCTGCCTGTGTGGAAAGTAACGGGAAGCTACCACACTATCTAATTCCCAAGAAGCTCATGGTATGGACCTCTTTGTAAAAGATTCTGGAGGTAAAACTTCCCCTCAATCGGATCTCCGGGAGGGAAATACATCGAGGATTTGTACTAAGTGGAATACTGAAAGGAAAGAAGTGGATATTAGAATGAAGGACAAGGGAAGATAAGAAAAGATAAGGATAGGAACATGGAATGTTCTCACACTCCTACAAAGAGGGAAACTCGAAAACGCCAAGCATGAAATGAAGAAAAAAAGCTGGATATACTAGGCATGAGCGAAATGAGATGGGGAGGATGTGGAGAAATGGAGAGCGGAGACTACAGATTGTATTACTCTGGTGAAGAGAGAAGTGGCAAATATGGAATAGGAATATTAATAGGAAAAAGGATGAAAGATAAGATGATAAAGGTAGAGTATATTAATGGAAGACTAATGATGGTAAGACTGAAAGGGAAAAGCAAAGACCTAGTGATAATCCAAGTGTACATGCCAACCAGTCAGCATTTAGATGAAGAAGTGGAGGAATGTTATGAGAGGATAGAGCGAATCACTGAGAAGGAAAGAAGAAATGCCTGTATAATAGTAATGGGTGACTGCAATGCAGTCGTAGGTAAAGGTAGTGATGGAAAAACAGTAGGAAAATTTGGTTTAGGAAATAGAAATGAAAGAGGACAAAGATTGGTGGACTTTTGTAAAGAGAATTGTTTGGTAATTGGTAAAATCTTGTTTGAAAACCATAAAAGGAGAAGGTACTTTTGGACATCCCGAAAAAATTGGGAAATATATCAAATAGACTATATTATAATACAACAGAGATATAGAAATAGCATGAAAAATGCGAAAAGTTATCCCGGAGCAGATATCTGCTCAGACCACAATCTAGTCATATCAGAGCTGTGTATAAAGTTAAAAAGGACATGGAAAGGGAGGACGAGGAAAGAAATGGATATTGGAAAGCTAAAAGAAGTAGGAAAATCTGAAGAAATGGAAAAACTGTTTATTGATAAGATATAGACAGAAGGAAAGACGGATTGTATTAATGAAAGATGGGAAAACATCAGAAATAGTCCGAAAGAAGCAACAAGAGAGACTATAGGAATTTAGGAAAGAAATAAAATAAGAAAAGAGTGGGTTACAAACGAAATGTTAGATAAAATGGAGGAAAGAAGAAGATGGGAAAATGTGGGTACAGTGGAAGGTAGGAGAAAATATAGAAGACTAAATAATGAGCTAAGAAGAGAGACTGATAAAGCAAAAGAAAAGTGGATGAGGGAAAAGTGCAATGAAATAGAAAAGTTAGAAAACGAAGGTAGATATGATATGATGTATAAAGAGGCTATGGAGCTGGTATTTAAAGAACAAGGAGGCAGAAGCAGTCTTGAGATAGAAACTGAAGATGGAAGAACGGTAAGCGAGCCAAAGGAGGTAATAAAGAGTTGGAAGGAGTATATAGAATGGTTATATGAATGGGAAAAAAGACCAAGGGAGGAAGAACTGCAGCTGAAAGAGGAGAGCAGTGTGCCAGATGACGAGAAAGGATATGATATACTAGAAAGTGAAATAGAAAAAGCTATAAAGGAAATGAAAAACGGCAAAGCAACAGGAATTGATGAGATACCAACTGAGATGTTGAAGGCATTGGATGGAGAAGGGAAGAAGGAGATAATTGATATGTGCAATGAAATATACAGAAAGGGGAAATGGCCTAAAGACTTTAAAGACATAATAATGATACCAATTGGAAAAAGAGAAATACCAAGAAATGTGAAGAACACAGGACATTGAGTTTGATATCCCACGTGGCCAAAATTTTATTAAGACCAATGAATAGAAGATTGTACGGAAAGGTTAATAATATAATTGGAGAGGAACAGTATGGATTCAGACGAGGAGTGGGGACGAGAGATGCGATAGGTCTATTGAGGGTGATCGGAGAGAGATATGTTGAGAAGAATAGGAAAGTGTACGCAGTATTCATTGATTTAGAGAAGGCATTTGACCGAGTGAGATGGGACAAACTCATGCTGATATTGAAAATACATGGAATTGACCGGAGAGAGAGGAAACTGATAAAAGACCTATATCTGGACCAGAGAGCAGGGGTAAGAATAGGAGTAGAGGTAACTGAGGAGATTGGATTAGGAAGAGGGGTTAGGCAGGGATGCTGCCTGTCACCCATTCTATTTAATATCTATTTGGAAGAAATAATCGAAGAATGTTTTGATGGAAGGAGAGGAGTTAGTATGAGTGGAAGAAATGTGAAGTGCATTAGGTTTGCAGATGATATGGCTGTGCTGGCTGAAAATAAGGAAAAGTAATTGAGATGTTAGAGGATCTTAATAGAAAATGCGAGGAATATGGAATGGGAATGAATAAGAGAAAGACAGAGTATGATACTAGGAGGGAAAGGGGAAAGAATTAACATCAGATTGGATGGTGAAGAGATTGAACAGGTAGGATGGATCAGGTATCTAGGGAGCATTATCTCTGAAGACATGCTTTGCTCCAAGGAAATAAGATCGAGAATAGCCATGGCGAAGGAAGGATTTAATAGGAAAAGGAAACTGTTGTGCGGGCCGCTGAATAAAGAATTGAGGAAGAGATTGGCGAAGTGTTATGTTTGGAGTGTAGTGATGTATGGTGCAGAGACGTGGACGCTCAGGAAAGAAGATGGAAGAAGGTTAGAAGCGCTAGAAATGTGGATTTGGAGAAGAATGGAAGGAGTTAGCTGGGAGGATAGAGTCAGAAACGAGGAAGTGTTGAGAAGAATTGGTGAAGAAAGACAGATGTTAAGAAAAATTAGGAAAAGAAAGATGAATTGGCTTGGACACTGTATGAGAAGAGAATGCGTGCTGAAGACTGCAATTGAAGGAATGGTAAATGGAAAGAGAGAAAGAGAAAGAAGGAGGTACCAGATGCTGGATGCAATTAGGGTTGGAGGCAGGTATGATAATACCAAGAGACTGGCCCAGGATCGAGAAGCTTGGGGGGCTGCCATGACTGGACCTGCCGAGAGGCAGAATTACATATAATGATATATAGAACGGTGTCATCGGCGAAAAGCCTAATTTTACTACGAACAACCGAGCAGATATTATTGACATAGATTAAGAAGAGCAGAGGGCCCAATGCACTTCCCTGAGGAACACCCGAAACAACTTTAACGGGGGACGAGTATTTCCCATCGATGACAACTATCTGTTCCCTATTCGAGAGGAAGTCTCTCACCCAACCGACAAGTTGCGGATTGATACCACATTGTCCTAACTTCACAATTAATTTCCTATGAGATACTTTATCGAACGCCTTTCTGAAATCAATGAATATGGCATCGACCTGAGTATTTTTCTCTCCGTATCGCAACAAATCGTCCACGAACAGGCCGAGCTGCGTTTCGCATGATCTACCTTTCCGGAATCCGTGTTGGCATCCGCTAAGCAATGAATGACTATCTAAATAGCGCATTACAGAGCTAAAGACTATGTGCTCAAGTATCTTGCACGATAATGAAGTTAAGGATATCGGCCTATAATTTTCGGGGTTCTCTCTGTCGCCACCCTTATGGATGGGCGTAACGTGTGCCACCTTCCAATCTTTAGGAACTACTCCTTCCCTAATGGATTTCTTGAATATAATTTTCAAATACGGCGCGATTTCAGCAGCAAATTCTTTCATTACACGCGCGGGAATTTCCTCCGGTCCAGGAGATTTATTTGGCTTAATTGAATGAAGTTGGAGCGCGATGCCATTTTCCGAAAATACCAAATCTTCCATCGAATCACCCTGACTCATAGGAATAGGGGTTTCACATTCATCGTCATCACGAGTAAAAGCTTTCTGAAAGGTATGATTTAATAGGTTTGCTTTATCCGTACTATCGTGAACTACGTTTCCCGTTTCCGACCGCAGTGACGCAATAGTGGGCCCCCTACATTGAACTTCCCTGACGTAAGACCAAAATGCTTTCGGGTTCTCTTTCAAGTTTTCCTGTAAAACCTTCTTTTTATAATTGTTAAACGCATTACGCATTGCTACTCTGGCTATGGAGCGCGCCTCCTTGTATTGCTGCCTTATTATTGCAATCTGTACGACCGTAGCTGTTGAGGATGTGTTATTTACGCGAGAGTGGAGTTTTCTTTGCCGTCGGAGAGCGCTTCTTACTTCCTGGTTGTACCATCTAGGTTCTGCACTATCACGCTTCAGTTTGCTCGGAATAAATTTATCTGTACACTCTCGCATCATATCTCTGAACATGAACCAGGATTCCTCCGCGTCTGCACTATCGGTTAAATCGCTGAAATTAGTATATTTATTTCGCAGAAAAGACCTAAATCTTGTGAAATCGGCTTTGGCGAATACATAAAGTTTTCTTTTGGCCTTAACCTGTTTCTCAATAATTAACTGAAATTCCACGTACACTGCCTTGTGATCGCTTATTCCCTCAGCATCAGATACTCTATTCATACGCTCAGGAAGATTAGTAACAAATAAATCTAATATATTATTAAATCTCGTGGGAAATCTCACTAATTGATACAATGAGTGCTTACCGAAAGTTTCTAGTAACGCCTCGCACGATTCACGCTCTCTACCTCCGGGATAAAAGAAATTATGGCTCCAATCAATTGACGGAAGATTGAAATCGCCCCCGATTATAATGGCTTTATCTTTATTAGACGAATTTAGCGTCGCCACTTGTTTCTCCAGAGAATGAATAGTTTCCACGCTCGCATTTGGGGGTCTATAAAAAGCGCATATATTTATAGTTTTTGAGTCGCTTCCTTTCACACGACACCAAACACTTTCGACTTCGTCGTCGTTAATCTGTATTGGGTAACTTTCGTATTTATTGCTAACTGCTATAAAGACTCCACCTCCCGACCGGATTCATCGATCTTTTCTGAAGACGCTATAGTCACGAGGAAAGATCTCCTGACTGGCTATGTCTGCCGTAAGCCAACTTTCTGTGCCTATAACTACATCAGCACGCAGACTACGAATAAGATGTTCAAATTCGGCCTCCTTCCTGCGAATGCTGCGACAATTAACCGTAATGATTTTTAGTTTTTCGCTATGACTACGTAACGATTCCTCTCGCTCTACTGAGCTATTATTATTGTTATTATTATTAATATTATAATTATTATGATTATTTACTGCCTCCTTATCCTTCCTACTATGTCGACTATTTCTACGCTTGGAATGTATTCTACTGTTACTTAACGTCGGGTTTATAGCGCTATTAAGGTCGCATGTATTATCTACGGAACTGTTGCATGGAAAATCGTTTATCCCCATACCTTCGATAATTCTGTTACCGCACGGATTTCTTAAATTTTCCTCTATTGTGCTCTCAATTAATCCCGTACCTGTAAGCTGCCTACATCCTAACCTACCATCTGATCTACTATTGACGTGCATCTCAACGCTTGCTAAAAAATTACAATTGCTTAAATCTAACCTAAAAAAGCCCTAGAATGCTCAAACACCCTACGCGCTACCGCCTCCGCAGCCTCGGCAGTATAGTGCACACCAGAACCGTTTAGGGATGCCCTACACCATCTCACGCACATCCCTCTTTCTCCTTACTTCTTCCAAAAAGAAATTAACACCATTAAACATATTGCGCTTGCTAACGGTTATTCCCCTTCCCTAATAGACACTATCCTGTTCCGTAAACAAAAGAAATTGACCCTCAATAAAATCTTCTGCCCTTCTCCGGAGACCAAAACCAAACCTCGCTGGTTTCGCCTTCTTTATACTCTTTCCCTCAAAATCGCGAATCTTCTCCCAAAAAACCTATCAAGACCCGCTTTCTATGGAACCTCCAGTTTAGGCCATCTTCTTTCCAATGGAAAAGATAACATCAAAAATCTTAATAAAAGCGGCATTTACAAATTTAGTTGCAATGATTGCGACAAATTTTACATTGGACAAACGGGAAGAAATTTTAAGACCCGTTGCAAAGAACACTTACGTTGCTTTACTTCCATCACCCAAAAATCCCATTTTGCAAAACACCTCATTGACCACAAACATTCTGCCAATTTTTGTCCAGCCATATTGCATCTCGAAAACAAAAGCTGGAGACTCAACCTTCTCGAACAATTAGAAATCCTCCACCACGTGAAGACCCACGCCAACGACATTATTAAAGAACATCTCTTCCCAACCCACTCCCCGCTCCTTCTCTCGGTCTTTCCCTTGCTAAACAATTACCCCAACAGTCTTCTTCCCCCTCCGCCCACACCATAAAAGGTACCGTTTAAGAGACCCTCTTCCTTCCCCCTATCCTGTTTTCTCCACACCTCCCTCCCCGACCTCGCCCATTTCCTATATATACGTTGTAGTGTCCTTATTCTTGACCTGATGATGACTAGGTGTTAGTCGAAACCGGTCGTCTGTTTTGTGTGAATTATTAAAGTGGATTCTTTACCAAACATTTTATTCGTTTTCTGAATATGGAGTTCCACCATCGATTTTTTTAGATTTAAAAAAAGTCACTGTGTTTCGAAATATCTACAGACGCAAGCAATCACAAAACTGAAAAGATTTTCCCTTTAGTTGTTCATTATTTTTGCAAAACATAAGGAATTCAGATAAAATTATTAATAATTGAATCACTACCAAATGAAACTTCCGATTGATTTCATAATTAACTCGCTTCGTGAGTATGGTGTTGATATAAAAAAGTGCATTGCTTATGGAGCAGATAACGCTAACATAAATTTTGGGGGACTGTTAAGAGAAGGTACAAACAATGTCTTTCATAAATTACGCGAGAAATTTAATCTCGATTTAGTAGACATTGGATGTTCTGCACATATTTTGTATTACGCAGTGCAGTTGGGAGCAGATAGATTATCCTGTGATGTAGAAATGGTCGTGGTAAAAATACTGTCGTACTTTTCAACTTATACAGTACGTACCGAGCGACTGAAAAATCTTTGTTCTCTATTAGATATGCAGTGTACAAAGTTACTGACCCATTCAAAAATTTGCTGGTTGAGTTTGTACAATGCGGTAGAGAGAATATTAAAAATGTTTGAAGCACTGAAAGAATATTTTTCTTTGGAGGAAAAATCCCCAAAAATTATTGTGAAATTTTTTGAATCACCAGTAAATGAAGCATACTTCCATGCAATGCATAACATTCTAGGTTTATTTAATAAAAAAATTCTAAAAATTGAAGTTGCGCAAAATAGCGTAATTGAAGTAAAAAATTAAGTCCAGGAAACGATTGACATTCTTGCATTACGCATTGACGAAAAATTTATTCCTTTAGGTGTCTTTCGAGTTTTATCGGATAATAATATTCAAAAGGATGAAATAGAAACATTTAAGAGGAAATTTTTGAGATGCACATTACAACCTGTTAATATCTAAAAAAAATAGAAGGAACCCTTACTGAAATTGGAATATATGGAGTGGATGCTCTTAAAAAGTCCTCCAATTTGGGAAGTTGTGCAAAATATGTGTAAAAATATTATTGACAAGGGCTTTCCAGTTGACGAAAATTTGTTATTTAATAAGTTTTCATTGCTTAAAATTTTGATTACCGAAGAACTGAAAGGTGAGTTGCTTAACAAATCTTGCTACGGCCGGTGGTCATATATTTTTTCAAATTTGAATTTAAAGAACAGGTCTCAGAATTTGAGAAATTGTGTAGCTTTTTGTTTGCCATTCCAGCACACAATGGAAATGTAGAAAGAATATTTTCGCAAATAGAAATTCAATGGTTCGATGAACGAAATCAGTTGGATATAAAAACCATCGATTCCATAATGATGTGTAAATTCAACTTAAATTTACCATGTAAAAGTTTTTATGACATGATTAAAAATGATGAAAAGTTGATCAAAGCTGCCAAAAGTAACTTAAAATATGATTGAAAACACTATTTGTTCCTAATATGTTACATTGTAATACCACTTATTTATGGAAGAAATATGCCATTTGTTTGTTTTTCAATAAAGTGATGTTTATATATTCTTTTGTAAACATTTATTTGAATTTTAGAATATTAAAAAATAAAATACCCATTGTCCTGTTTTTTTTTAATGTCCCTTTTTTCCCTTTCTAAACTCGTTTTGTCCCGGTTGTCGTCAAAAGCATCTGGTCACCCTAGCCAAGAGTAAAAAACCTTTTGAAGATGGCGAGATGGTAAAAGAAGCCATGTTAGCAATTGCTGACTCACTTTTCGAAGATTTTAAAAATAAAAATGAAATTACCTCAGCTATCAACAAGATTCAGTTATCAGCAAGAACAGTTACAAGAAGAATTGAAGTTATTGCAACCAATATGGAGAAGGAGTTGGCAAATGATTTACAAAAATGTATTTTCTTCTCGTTGCAACTATATGAGTCAACAGACATATCAGATACTTCTCACTTGGCTATGGTTGTGAAGATGGTGTTTAATGATTTTTCAGGAACGGAAGAATTTCTTAAAATTCTTCTATTAAAGGGACGAACAAGAGGTGAAGACATTTTATCAGCTTTTAAAAAATATGTCCAAGAAAGTAATATACCATTAATGAAGTTGACCGCAATTACTACAGATGGTGCGCCTTCGATGACAGGTTGTAAAAATGGATTTATTACTCTATGTAAAGAAGACTCTATTTCCAAAATTTATTTCATATCACTGCATTATACACCAAGAAATATTATGCGCAAAAGTTCTTCATTTTCAACATGTCATGAAAACAGTAACAAAAATAATAAATTCCATAAGGGCCGTACCAATGCAACACCGATTGTTTAAACTGCTTTTACAAGGTGAAGATGCCGAATTCGATGATCTCCTTTTACGTACCGAATTTAGATGGCTCAGAAGAGGCAAAATACTTGTGAGGTTTAAAAATCTCATAAAGGAGGTGAGGAATTTCTCACGTCAAGAAATGAATATTATGCACAGCTGGATGACAAAGCTTGGTTGATGGATATGCAGTCCCAAGTTTCTCATTGATTTATTTTTCATGTTTTTATAATAAATTCTTTAATAGTTTTTCTCTTATATACACAAAAATATCATTTTAATAAATATTGGTACACATCTACTATCGTTACTTCACTTCACGCCCCCAATAATTCAAGTTGCGCCCTCATAGATAAAGAGGTTGTCGATCACTGTTACAGAGAGATATCAACTTATCTTGCTTATGCGCCCTTCACCTCCTCAGTAATATAAATTGCGCCCTCGTAGGCGAAAAGGTTGCCGACCCCTGGTTTAGACAATGCAGAGCGAAATATTTAAATGATACTCGTTTATGCGCGTCCTCCATATATGTTTTGCATGTGAAAAATCAGAATGTCATTTATAAGCACCTTTCGAGGTCACTTGGAGAAAATAAAAGACAAGATGTTATCCAGAGATCGAAAGGTCATTGTAAATGTATAAAGCCTACGCCGAAATAACGCAAAACGACTGCGTGCAACAATGGTGCTCCATTTGTGACAGCTACTCGTATAAAAGTTTATTGGTGATTAAAGTCGAATTTAAACAAGATTGGAAAGGTGTACTCCATGTCGGAGTACACAGAGTTTCCAAATGCGTTATTTGAGATTTCAAAATGTTCTCAATATTTTTTGCACATATGAGAATTTAATGAGAAGCAAGAGAGACGTTGTAAAATACATGTAGGTCTTCATGTAAAGTAGTCGTAATTATTGTCCGATTTTAACGAAAATTGGAATCGGTCAATTAATTTTAACAAAACCCCCAATACCAAATTTCATTACAATACGTCGAGCGGTTCCCGAGGAACATTGTAAACTACATGTAGGTCTTCATGTAAAGTGGTCGTCGTTTTTGTCCGATTTTAACCAAAATTGGAATCATTCGACCAATTTTAGCAAAACTCCCCAATACCAAATTTCATCAAAATACATAAAGCCAATCCCGAGTTGAAACAAAGGAACATTGTCAACTATTTGTAAGTAATGTAAAGTGGTTGTAATTGCTGTCCGATTTTAACCAAAATTGGAATCGGTCGATCAATTTTAGCAATACTCCCCAATACCAAATTACATCAAAATATGTCCAGCGGTTCCCGAGTTGAAACAAAGGAACATTGTAGGTCTTAATGTAAAGTGGTCATCATCGATGTCCGATTATGACCAAAATTGAAATCGGTCGACCAATTTTAGCAAAAGTCCCCAATGCCAAATTTCATCACAATACGCCCAGCGGTTTCCGAATTTTAACATACGGACGGACGGAAACGACCTCCCCTATCTGCGTTCATTCGTGCAAAGAACGCATAATAATATGTAGATCAGGGGTCGGCAACCTACGGCCCGCGGGCCACGTGCGGCCCTCAAGAACGCTTTATGCGGCCAGAAAAGCTGCAATGAAAAAGTGATCAGGAAAATTTCTCATGGGCAATTTTATATTTTTTAGTACAATTATAGTCTCAAAGCCTTTTCGGGTGAAGTTTTAACGCTAGTAAATTATGTAGACTTGATTTCGTTCATATGAAATCACAGAATCTCTAGAAAACTTCTGATTTATTCGCTCATCCGGCCCGCCGAGGCTTTCCTGACTCTCAATGCGGCCCTCCGAAGCATTCACAACTGCAAATGTGGCCCGCCGTGCAGAAAAGGTTGACGACCCCTGATGTAGATCTTCGCGGATTCATCACCGAGAAGAGACGCTATGTTATGGGATGTTTTGCTCGTACACCACTTATTGTTATTTTCATATAAGTTTTGTGCTATTTTACGTATCTCATCTCGGACATTTTTGCCGATGATTATAAATAAACTTTGATAGGCAGATTGGAAAAAACGTGTTTCTCGCAGTTTTATTAATCTGGTTTATTTCCGAATCGAATGGAATCTGCCACTGAACGACGATGAGGTCAAAGCCCTCTGTCCTCCGCGCCTTATCTATCTCTACTCTCCTTTCGCCTCCTCTCCATTCCCTCCAAATGTTAGCCTCCAAACTCATAAGACGGCATTACAATGTCTTAGATCAGTGGTGGGCAACCTGTTCTGCTTGGTGTCCCGCATTGGTGGCAGTGAAGCCTTCGTTGGACCGCACTGGAAATTGTCAATGCTTCGGCGGACTGGATTCAAGTAAAATCGGAAGTTACCTAGAGATTCCTAGGCACTATATGAGTGAAAATCAAGTTTAAATTATGTTTTTAGGGTTAACAGTACAATAGTAAGAATCCTGATGGAATTAAATATTAGAAATACCTTCGAATAAAGATAAAAAACAAAATTAAAAAGTACTTATTTGAAATATTTATTAAGAAGTCTTAATTTAATGATCGACATTTTGACAGGTTTCGCTATATATAAAATAAAAACGAAAAAAGTTATGACTACTACGAAACTATGTTGGTGGGCCGCAAGTTGGGCACCCCTGCGCTAATTGAGTTGTTAAGCGCATATGGCGAATGTTCGAGTGGAAAATACGACTATTAAACTGAAAATTTTCTTGCAAACAGTACCTCACTTTAACAGCCGTTATACAAGGGCATTATTAAAAATACAAAAGTGAATTTCTGACGTCGGCTTGTCGAGAAAGTACTAATTGGTATTAATAATAAATTAGTACGAATATAAATGCTCGCAAAGGCATTGAAATTATTACAAATGGCCAGCTGAATATCAGAGAGACCACAATCGTCAATTGCTGGAAAAAGTCGGGCATTATATTTTCATCGTTGTAAGACAGGGGTACCCATCCTACGGTCCGAGGGCCGGATACGGCCCTCAATGGATTTTTGTGCTGCCCGCGAGCTACCATGAAAAATCAATCCGAAAAATTTAACACATTCATATATTTCTATGAACATTTCGATAAAAACTTTTAATATTGAAATGTTAATCATAAAATCTTATTTAGAATTGATTTACACTTACATGGCACACCAGAATATATAGGCAACTTCCACTTTAAACTCTAATCCGGATCGCCGAATAATTGGCAACTGCCAATGCGGCCAGCCATATAAAAAGGTTGGGCAACACTTGTCTAAGATGTAGGTTATGAAGAATATTGCAGTGTGTCGGGTGGGACCTGGAAATATTTCGACTGAAAACTTTAACTTCTCTTTTCCATAACATTTGAGTAGTTTTCTAATATAGATGCTTATTTAGAAACCACTACTTTTGTTTCGGATAGTTCCATCGTGGAGAGTAGTATCCAGCCAAGGTTTGAATGTGAGTACCTAGTGACCCTGAGGAGGAAGTAGAGTTAAAAGAAATGACATAATTCGACGGATTGGACTGTGCGGAGAATTTAAAAATATTTATTTCGAGATCAGAAAACGTTCCTGACACATTATTTAAGTAATTTTGATGGTGTATAAAAGTATGTAAACTGTCATATTATTAAATAATGAACCAAAATAAAATACTTTAATATCCAAAGACGCAATATAGGATGGTATATAGCATTGTTTTTAATTTTTTCTACCCCTCTCTGCTTGTACTACCTATTTCCAGCAATATAACCTATAAAAATGAGCATTTCACAGACAAATGTATCGAGATTTCACTGTAGTGTTGTTCCACCAAACTTTAAAGACCAATTTAAGGTATTTCTGACAGTGATTACAATGGAAACAAAGCATTCACATTTTCTCACAGATTAATTTATAAAGATACCTTTGACAGCATATTTAATTCTCCGAGTCAGTTTTCGAAAGGTTTATAAAATGAAATCAATGCCAAATTTGAAACAGCCTCGTAATTACTAGCTAATGTCTTGACTAATTGAGGTTGAAATACTTTGAAATAGGTTACCTAATTCAAATTTATCAATTTTATTGATATGACTTTGATTCTAGTGACACTAACAATAAGAATTACTTGTATGTCGCAACTGAATTTCCCTCCATCTTAACACTTTGGCGACCAATTTTACTAGATCAGCCAGCCAGGGGGAAGCAAATCCATATAAATGCAGATGCCAACAAATTTATATTAAAAAGAAAGGATTCTATTTTCAAATTCCAGAATGCATGTGACGAAGAAGCAGTGGTTGCGAACGCCCGCGAGATGGCAGTAGCGTGCGGCTCGGGACGAAAGAGGAAGCACGCAGAAACCGGAAGAGGGGGGGAGAGAATGTGGTGGCGTCAGGGGGAGGGAACTCTTATGGGGCGATTTGGTTCTCGTCAGATACATCAAGTTCCTGTTGGCGTTCTTGAGCGCTGTCGTCGATCTACTTTGAATGGCAAGGCAGCCAATGAGTGAGCGCCAAGCCGAATTTGAAGTGATCATATGATCATGTGATCATGTTCAGAAGTTGTAACGGTTGAACTAGGTAACTGCGTAACTGTAAGTTTATCCGATATTACGGGAAATCTTGGGAAAGAGTTATTTTTTAGTACAGGTAGGGATGTTTTGACTATAGAGGAGTATATGAATGAATGGTTAACAACTTCATATATGCTGGTGATACATGTGACTCTTTGTGTGTGTTAATTAAGTTATTTTCTGTACGTTGCAACGTTTCCACTAGCTTGCTAAAATGAATCAAGCAGAGAAGATAGTGCATGCACGTAAGTGCTACGCACTAAACTGCAAACACGAGGGGAACGAGCGGAGATCTAAAGTTGATATTACATTCGTTTCCTCGCACGGAATCTACGTAAGTACTATTAGCTATATTTGTAAAAATATTTTTTAAAGTCGACAAAATTATATGCAGTAATATCTCGATATACGAAGTAGAAGCGCTCCGTGAGTTGCTTTCGTGTATTGAAACAATATATCGATTAATTAATGTACTTCTATATTTTATGACGTACAGTACTACAGATTGTGTAATAATATTACGTACCGAGAAAAATTAAGAATGAGTTACGTTTCTTTTTGAGATTAATCTTACTATGGTTGTGTTTACGTATGTGAAATTATATCCAGATTGCAATTTGGAACACACGAACCTTGTTCTACCGCCCAACTCAGCTTAGTTGTTATTTTTGATCCTTTAATAAGTGGCTGAGAACGTTCTCTCGGATGTGTTTGTTTATTCCTAAAAAAGGCTGTGGCCTTATATCTATTGCATAATAAGTATAGCCAATTTGACATCCTATACATATATGTATATGTCCTGGGATGAATAAAAATTATTATTGTTATGGGATTGCAATTTTTAACTTGAAACCTCTCGCTTCGAGATACGGCGAGTATATCGTGGACTACCTGTAGTAAAAAGATCAACACTTTGTTGAGCCGATATTTAGTGTACACATTATTCGCATGTCGAGTTATTACTGTAGTTAGATATGTATCTCAGCATTTTCAACTTTAATAATAGTAACCATTTAACGAGATACTTCACTATGGCTTGTTTTCATGTGATGCATATCTTCACTTTAGGGTCTTTAGGAGCAAAGTTGTATTTGATGCATATGTTGAAGTGTTAATAATTCTGTAATGTTATCATTCCAGGTGCCGAGAATGGGTTGCAAGGGCAGGGAACCCCGCTTTATTTGATAGGCCCATTATGTCACTGAACAAAGGGGTATATTTGTGCGAACATCATTTCACCCCCTGTCAATACAAGTCCTATGAAGAACGCAACTTGTTACGTGGTGCACTTCCTACAATATTTTCTACTGTTCCTTCATCATCACGTTCAACGCCTCATTCTCTTCTTCCAATTTCCTCTTCCATTACTGTTTCCTCAGCTGCATCTACTAGCACTCCTCTAGTAATATCAACTGTATCAGCTAAGTCTTTGGCTACTCCACTTCCTCCTCCTTTACCAAGTGAAATTCCAAGCCCCGAAGTCACATTTAGGATTCATGATGTAAGTCTTGATTCTTCTTCTAATCTATCTCTCCCTGGCACTTCATCAGCATTACCAGCAACCTCTCCTTTTAAAACATCTGTTACTAGGGATACCGAATGTTCTTTAAAAAGGAAAGCTGCCAGCGCTCATCTTTTAAAAAGCATAAATGTTAGGAAAATTTCGGATTTGACACCAAAGAAAAAACAACTGTTTGTTAGCTACAAGAAAAAATGTAGGGAAATTTCATACTTAAAGCATCAGTATAGCACCAGAGTTAATCCTGAAAAGTTATCATTCAGTGAAGATTTCGGAATTTTGAACAAATCTTTGGAAAGTAGGTTAGATAAAGGTTCAGTATTGCTTCTTAATTCGCAATTGCGAAATTGTAAGGTGAAGCCAAGGGGAAGGGGATGGACTCTGAAAGAAAAACTTTTCTTTCTTTCTCTGTACAAGAGAAGTCCCCACACATACCTTTATCTTAAATCTAAATTCACTCTTCCTTCTAAAAAAACTTTGGTTTCTCTTCTCTGTCATCTTCTTCTCAAAGCTGGAATTAATCCAAGTGTAATTAACCACCTTTCCTCATGTGTGAGGCAGATGTCGGATTGTAATAAGCACTGCGTGCTATTATTTGATGAAATGTCAATAAGGCCCAGTGTGGTTTACAATTCGAAGTCTGACCACCTTGAAGGATTTCAGGATCATGGAAGCAAAGGTAGATCCGATGCTATAGCTGGGAAAGCCCTTGTTTTCATGGTTTGTGGCTTGAAACGAAAGTGGAAGCAGCCAGTAGCTTTCTACTTTAGTCATGGAAGTACACCTGGATTAATTTTAGCAGAAATTATTAAAGAGGTCCTTGGTGCTCTTCAAGAAACTGGCCTGAAGATTGTTGCTACTCTGTGTGACATGGGAAGCAACAACACCATGGCTCTTAAAAATCTGGGCTGTACAGTGACAGATCCTTTTTTTGATTTTAATGGGCAAAAGATTTTCACCCTTTATGACCCTCCTCACCTGCTTAAGTGCACCAGAAATATGTTCTTAAAGCATTCACTCAAGGGACAGGTATTGGCAGGTGGTCACACATATGTCATGTGGTGGAGAAGCAGCGTGAATTCCCCAATGCTTCTATGTTTAAAATATTGTCATCTTCCCACCTGGACCCTCAATGGAGAGAGAAAATGTCTGTGAAACTGGCTGTTGAGGTATTCAGAAGTAGTGTTGGGGATGTGCTAAATGCATGGGGGGGATAGGTAAGTTGCATTAACAACAGCTTTTGAGAAATAGCATTTATTGAGGGTATAGTACTGTGCTGTATATTAACTCCTTTTCATTTTCTTTTTGACAGGATTCATGAGTCATGATGTGTTTGTGACCTCATCTTTCCTTGGTTTTATGAGTCAGCTGTTTAATAGCTTTAATGGTGGTGATGGTAAGGGTATTGATACATATTCATTATGCTCCCCTTTAACTGACCGTAGCTCACATATAGAATTTTGGAATGAAGCAGTTGGAAAAATTAACGATTGGAGATTCCAAAAGGATGTGATAGACCCTCAAGGGAATCCAATTTTGGACACTTTAGGTAACCCCAAAATTAAGGGTATTGTGAGGCCCAAATGTCAAAACGGTTGGGTCATGACCATTACGGCTATTAAACTGCTGTGGAAAGAGCTGAAGAAAGCCGGTTTTGACAGCCTAGAACCTCGGCAGTTAAACCAGGATCCACTGGAGAATTTCTTCGGGAACATAAGGTTACATGGAGGGGCTAACCATAACCCCAATATGGAACAGTTTGTTTTTGCTTTTAAGACATCTATCATCAATGGCATTTCATCTGTTATATGTAAATATGTACAATATTTCTTCTGCAATAAAACTATTTAAATTTAAATTGTTCTTCTTTCTATTTTCACCCATTACTCCTCTGGTTACGTTATTCGTAAAAAGGTTTGATTTGCTAAATAAATAAATTAGCGTCATTTATTGAAAAATAATGAATCAAATTAAATTGGTGTAAGATTTTTGAAAAGTGTGCTCGCCGTCTGTACGAAGCAGCCATTGGCTGCTGAAATTCGTCTGCTAGCTGCCTGTTCTCCGCTTCGATTGGCTGCAAAAATGACGTCATACGTCACAACGCAACAGCAGCGCCAGCTTCGGTGCCTGCCCGATGCCAACAGGAACATTTTGTACTAGCCAGCGAAGACCACGATTTTAACATGGGAGCTCCCTCCTCCTGGTGGCGTCGAGAAAGGAGTAGGAAGTGAGTAGAGACGACGAGAAATCGGTGTGCATCGGCCGGCTACTGAAGCAATAGTCCTTAAACGCGGAGCATACGCGACATTTGGTGTCAGAAGTTGGATTTGCGGAATAGACCACGCTGTTTATTAAACAAAAAACGGGCCTTGGGGACCACATGTCGTCTTCGCACGTTTTCACCGTGTTGAAGTGGACGTTGGCGAGGAGGGGTATATGAGACTACCAAGCGGGCGCGAGATTGCCGGTACGGGCAATACATACACCGCTATGGAACCTTCGCTCGTCCGCGAGCTCATGAGCGAGATGGCACAGCAGAGGATGGCCCTTCAGGAGGAGTTAAGGGCACAGAGGGAAGCCTTCCAGAGCGCGTTTTGTCGGTGGGAGCCCGAGAGTCCACCAAAAGGTACCTCTAACCCCATGCCCCGAGCGCTCAGCGTGACAAGCATGGCCGCTATCCCAACGTTCGTCGGGGATCGCAATGAGGACGTTCGGTGGTGGATCGCAATGATTCGGCATGTGGGGCAGGCGGAGGGCTGGGAATCTCCGGACTATTTGCGAGCGGCGCTGGCGAAGATTGCGGGGGCCGCCGACAACTGGCACGAGGTGAGGGGCTTCCTGGGAGGAGTGGGTTAAGGCCTCGAGGCAGCGTTTGGGCAGGAGCTGCCCTTAGAAGAATGGTGTCGACTAATGGAAGCCAGGGTCCAGCAACTTGGTGAGCCTGGCAGCCATTATGTTTATGACAAGCTGCATCTTCGTCGTCGCTGCCCCGTCGATCTGCCGATGGTGGAGCAGATCCGTAGGATCGCGCGTGGACTGTGGCGTCCGGAAGTAGCGGCTGCCGTGATGTCAGGGGCGCCATCGACCGTCGACGCGCTTCTGGAGAGGCTGGAGGCGGTGGAGAATGGCCTTGGGAATCCCATGATTGTCTCGAGTTCGCTGCCCGGCGCGGGAATGGGGTCCACTGCGCTATCGAACGGCCGCGGGGTCCCAGGTGTGGGTATCTCCAACCAGGCTTCCGTAGCCACACCCGGTGAGGAGAAAAGCGAAGTCAACCGCCAAAATTCGCTCCTGAGTATGCTGGAGCGGCTCTCTGCGTGATTGGACCGGCTGGAGGTGTTGTCGGGGCAAGGGAGTAGGCGTGTCCGGGATCCCGGGGCCCTGAGAGAAAATCGTAGGGGGTGGGGGGAGAATCGCGTCAGAATGTGCTACGTGTGCCGGGGGAGTGACCATCTAGCGCGGGATTGCCCTGATGGGCCGCGGCGTGAAATTGCGTGCTATCTGTGCGGTCGCGAGGGTCATCTCGTTAGGGACTGCCCGGAATAGCTGCAGGGAAATGGAATCGTCGGGCCAGGGCCGGCGAGTTGTGTAAATATGGTGAAGAGCGGACAGTTACCATTGGTCCAGGTAGCGGTGCCGCCCTGTGGGAAGACGCCGACGCGGTCGACGATGCACCCGGCTCTATGATTCCGAGCGCACCGGAGGCCGAGGTCAAGAATATGACCGAGTGGAGTGCAGCGGTGCGGGTGTTGGGTATTATGGAGACGGGTTTGGGACCGGATAAGATCGGCACTCTGGTAGTGGAGGAGGAGAAAGTGATACCCCCTGGTGCATTAGCCTTCGTAACGGCCCGCGTCCACGGCTCCTCGCCATCCATAATTTTAACCTCCGCAGTGACGTGTGCCCAACCGGGTCGAGAATGGGCAAGCCCTGGAGCCGTCCTGGAGGTCGAGGAGGGCAAGGTAAAGATCTCCCTCCTGAATGTCGGTCCGAAGCCCATAACTTTTAGGCGCTCGCAGCGGCTGGTGGACGCCTATCCGGTCGAAGTTGTTGGTTCGCTTACAGTTGGCGGAGAGACCGTGGCCTGTGGCGCGGAGGACGACAACGAGGACGCTACCGCGTGGAATCTAGGGGACGAACTGGGCGAAGCGGAAAGGAGAGCGCTCGTCCCCACACTCCACCATCACCGTAGGTGTTTTGGCTCGGTGAGCCACCGACTACCAGGATCTGACCTCGCTCTTCATCGTATTGACGTAGGAGGTCACCATCCGGAACACCAGCCACCCCGACCCCCTGCGGGTAAGGAGATTGAGAATACTCCCGCAGCCCCTCTGCTGGTCGTAAGAGGCGACCAATGAGGCGAGGAGCAGACCTCGTTAAAAAACCCTCAGTTTCTGCCAAGGGCAGTGTCCAGGTAGTATGTGGGTTACTACCTACACATAAAGCCACAACATCTGGCTATGAACCCACCCGTGTGTTTGCCGTGCACGGCGACCCGTAAGGGGGAGAAGGGGATCCTGGTGGTTGAGCTCCTTGGTTCCGGAAGAAGTCGGATGCTTTGGATGGGCCATGGAGTAATACACCACTTAGGCCCTGGATTCGCTGTAGACGGGCGGTCAGGTGCTAGCCACACCTGGCCAATTGGCTTCCGTCACGTTTCGGCGTCCCGGTGGCGAGCGCTTTGGGCTATGGAGGTCTGTGGAGGGGGTCGAAGGTGCATGGGGTTGGAGGCCCATGTACGGTGGGTGGAGTGGGAGCTGAGACCTAACCTGAAGCAGGCAGCCTAGCTGCGGGTGCTATATCCTTTGGTTAGCCCTGGCGACCACACCGGTTTGCGGTGTTGCGTCCCAAATGTGTGGCTCCGTGGTGGGTGGGGAGACCAGGGGATGAATTTTCTGTATTTAATGGCGGAACACATACTTCCTCTACCCCCAAAAAGAACCCGCCCGGATGTGGACGGGGGAGATAAATCAACCTGCGCCTGCAGGAAATATCTAATTATGAGATGTGCAAACGAAGGCGAGAACCTTACTAAGGTCTCTCCCTTCCTAATACAAAAGGTCCTCTCGGGAGCAATTCCAGGGGACCTAGAATCTGTTAAAAAATTAAGGGACGGAACACTATTAATAAAAACAAAAAATGATAAGCAAAGTGAAGTGCTGCTGGCTTTGAAGAAGCTGCATGACATTCCTGTCACTGTGGAGCCGCATAAGACTTTGAATACCTGCCGTTGGGTCATATCCTGCTATGACCTTCTCTATGTCGACGTCGCAGAGATTACGAGGGAGATGGCTTCCCAAGGGGTCATCAACTGTCGTAGGTTAACGACCAAAAGAAATGATGAAACCTTAAACACCACCTCTGTGGTTCTCACCTTTTCGCTCGACAAGCTTCCGGAGAAGGTCAATGTAGGGTATGAGAAATGTCCTGTACGTCCGTATATACCTACCCCAATGCGTTGCTACAAGTGCCAAAAATTTGGTCATGTTGCACCAAGGTGCAAGGGCGAAGCCATCTGCCCAAAATGTAGCAAAGCTGTGCATGAGGGGGAGGTATGTGCCTCACCTGTACTTTGCGGCAATTGCGAGGGGCCACACCCAGTCTACTCGCGAGATTGCCCCAAAGTGCAGGAAGAACGCAAGATCGTAGAGATCCAAACGATCGAAAAAATTCCATATTTTGAGGCACGGAAGAAGTACAGGACATTGATAGCACCGACGTTCACAAAGTCTTATGCGGAGAAAGCAGCAACTCCAAAGAAAATGGTCACCTGTTCTACCCAAACCATGCACCAGGCAGAACATCCGCAGGCAAAAGAGGAAAAAATTAATAGAGAGATTGATAACAGAAAAAAGGAAACAGAAAAGAAAAACTTAACATCTAAAAAACAAATAAGAAACAAAAAAGAGACCACCTCAATGGAGGTGGAAATTACCTCTGGTGCTGACTCTCCAAAGAGGAGTCAGTCACCAAGACCTAAATCCAGGCCACCAGTGGAATCCCATGCTGACAAGCGTGGGAAGACACCACCACCTGGTCCCTCCAGCAAGGGTCCTCTCTCCACTGAGGCGGAGATGGAGGAAGAAAGCTTGAACGAGGAGGAATTGCAAGCCCTCCTCGCACAACGGTTGAAAGGGAGGAAGACAAAGCTTACACGCTAAGCTTCGCTCCACGTGAACAATGCATTTACTGTCCTTTTTACAGATTTTATGGTTTTTATCCTTATTTTAAATTTATTTTAAATGCTTACAGTTCAATGGAATTGTAACGGGTATTTTAAACATAAGGCGGAGCTTGATATTTTAATAAACAATTTTAACCCATCCAGTATATTTTTACAGGAGACTCATTTTAAAAGATCTGACAAGGTTTCACTCAAAGGTTTTAAAATATTTCGCAAAGATGACCTCAGTGGTCATAGGGCACAGGGAGGCGTCGCTGCAGCCATCAGGGAGACCCTTTACACCTCCCAGGTGGACCTTAGGACGCCCTTCCAAGCCGTAGCTGTTACTGTAGCAGTTCCGGAGGTAATTACATTATGTAACGTATACCTTCCGGAATGGGCTCAGGTGAACAGGGCGAACCTTGAAGACCTGATTAATCAGCTACCACGGCCATTCATGCTGCTGGGCGACTTTAATGCACATAACACACTCTGGGGGGACACGATGGCCGACCACAATGGCAGAGGTCGTCTTTTAGAAAACCTTTTTAATGATTTTAACCTGATTTTATTGAATGACTGTGAAAAAACACGTTTTAATGCTTTTAATGGGGAGTACTCCTCAATAGATTTAGTTATTTGTAGCAGCACCATTGCACCACTATTTACATTGTCTGTGCATAATGATCTTTGTGGTAGTGACCACTTCCCTCTCCTAATTCCGCAGAAGGCTAACATTTCTGTTGACTCGAACCGAGCGAGAACATGGGATACACATAGAGCCCATTGGCCGGATTTTAAATCAAATTTTAAATTCAATTTTGACTGCAGTCGAGGGGAAATACGCAATGTCGAGGTTTTTACGGCAGCTGTACTCAATGCTGCTAGTACTAGCGTTCCAATGTCATCTGGGAAGACGCACCACACTCCCGTTCCCTGGTGGAATGAGGAATGTGCGGTGGCCATTCGGAAACGCAAACGGGCATTGCGAATTTTTAATAGACACCCCACATGTACAAATCTTGCGGCGTTTCGACGACTTAGGGCGAAAGCTCACCAGGTCATCAAAGATCCAAAAAGGTCCTCTTGGATAAAGTCTGTATCCTCCATTAACCACAGGACTCCAGTTGCACAGGTTTGGAATAGGGTTAATAAAATCTCGGGCAAATACCACCCTACAAGCGTGCCAGGGCTAGAAATTGGAGGCCAACTTATAACATCTTCTGCTGCCATTGGTGAAGCGTTAGGTCTCTATTACGCCAAGGTTAGCAGCACAGCCGAGTACGAGCTTTCTTTCATTCGAATGAAAGAGAGAATGGAAAGAACAGTATCCACAATGCCTTCCTCAAACACCTGCCCATAGATGCTGAACAGGATCTGCTGAATACCCTCAATCAGCTTTGGGCTGAGGGGGCTTTCCCTGAATCTTGGCGGGAATCTGCAATTGTCCCTATCCCTAAACAGGGAAAGGACAAGAGCCAGCCATCCAGCTATCGCCCAATCTCCTTGACCAGTTGCCTGTGCAAACTGATGGAGAGAATGGTGAACAGACGTCTAGTTTGGTGCCTTGAGAGCGGTAACCTTCTCTCAAATGTCCAGTGTGGTTTCCGACGTAGCAGGTCTACAGTGGACCACCTGGTCAGGATTGACAGCTTTATCCAAGAGGCCTTTCTCCTACGCCAGCATGTCATAGGAGTCTTTTTGGACATAAAAAATGCGTATGACAATACCTGGCGATACAAGATTTTACGCACTCTTAAAGACTGGGGTTTTAAAGGTAGACTACCAATTTTTATCCTAAACTTTTTAGCGGGGCGTACTTTTAGAGTTCGTTTGGGCAATCACCTATCACAGTCTTTTACCCAAGAAAATGGTGTTCCTCAGGGCTCTGTTTTAAGTGTTACGCTATTCGCAATAGCCATAAATGACGTTGTAGATTGCATTAACCCACCAGTTATAGGCTCATTGTTTGTCGATGACCTAGCTATCTTCTGTAGGTCATCAAATTTGAGGATGGCTGAAAGGCAAATCCAGCTGACCCTTAATCGGCTCCATAAATGGTCTGGCGAAACTGGCTTCCGCTTCTCCGAAGAGAAGACCAAGTGTATGCATTTTCACAGACGACGGGGATTATTTCCTGATCTCTCTCTTACACTTGGTGAAAGTACCCTACCGGTGGTGGATTCTGTACGGTTCCTTGGAATGACACTCGACAAAAGATGGAACTGGAGAAGCCATATTGGCATTTTAAAAGATAGGTGTTTTAAAGTTTTAAATGTTCTGCAATACTTGTGTAATTCGTCATGGGGTGCTGACCGCAAATCGATGCTTCTCTTATACAGGGCATTGGTACGATCAAAGCTCGACTATGGGTCCTTTATATATTCTGCTACACAAGTGTCCTATCTCCGCCCACTGAGTACCATTCACAACTCTGGCCTCAGGTTGGCAACTGGTGCTTTCAGGACCAGTCCAATTCCCAGCATCTACTGTGATGCTGGAGAACTGCCTCTTGAGATGCGGAGGATGATTTTAATGTGTAATTATGTCAGTAAGATTTTATCCCAAAAGACACACCCTTGTTTTAAACTTGTGTTCAGACCCCGTTTTATTGAATTATTTTATAGAAGACCTAGGGTGACGAAACCCATAGGAATTCGTTTTAAAAATTTCATTGATGATGCCCGGATTCAGCTCCCCGAAGTGCATCCTGCTAGTTTTAGTAAAGTCCCGCTATGGCAGATGTCTTATCCAAAAATTAATATGGATCTGTCTCGCTGCAACAAATCAGGCACACATCCTAACGTATATCTCCACCAATTTATGGAAATTTTGGAAAAGCACCGTGATGCCACTCACATTTACACAGATGGCTCCAAGTCAGACACTGCCTGTGCATGCGCTGTAACATCTTCCCAAAATATCATCTCTGTGGTGAAGCTGCACCCGCTGTGTAGTGTTTACACAGCGGAACTGTACGCTATCAAGACTGCCTTGGATGAAATAGAGTCACGAAACATGTCATATTTGATATGTAGTGACTCTAGGAGCGCATTGCAAACAATCCTTACCTTTGATTCCTATCATCCACTGGTCCAGTTGATTCACTCCCGTCTTGCCCTGTTAGAGGCCATGGGGAATAACATACTCTTTGTTTGGGTACCAGGGCATGTGGGAATCAAGGGGAATGAGAAGGCTGACTCTGCTGCCAAGGAAGGCCTCTGCAAGCAAGAACTAGACTCGCGGTCCACGACAGCAGAAGACCTAAAAAAATTTTTTAGGTTACTTATAGTGAAACAATGGCAGGACTCATGGCTAGGTTTGCAAAATAACAAATTGCGGGACATAAAGGCTGTTACGACTTCTTCGTCCTCCTCTGTCAGGAATAGTAGGCGGGAGGAAGTAGTGCTGACCCAATTGAGGATAGGGCACTGTGCCCTTACTCACTGTTATCTGTTCACACAGGAGAAGGAAGTACCACACTGTGACCATTGTGACTCCCGTCTCACTATAAGACATATCCTGACCGAATGTACCCACTACCAGGGTATGCGAAACAGTCTTTCGATGCAAGGCCAGCTTAACGATGTTCTGGGAGATGACCCTGTTAAGATAGACGTGGTTTTCAAGTTCGTCAGGGAAGCTAAATTGCTTCCATACATTTAAATAATTTTTAACTTTACATTTTTTCTATACACATTACCTGTATAAAATTTTATTTTAATTTTATCACAATTAGTAGGGAAATATAATAACTTATATTGTATTACTGATTTGAGTACGGTGTGAAATGACCTTGCTGTCGACACACCTTATAAAATCAACTCTACTACTACCAGCCACCCCGACGCGTGTCACCGGGAGAGCATCAGATCATCGCGGAACAGGTGCGTGAGATGCTTCGTGGCGACATCAACGCACCCTCGCGGTGTCCTTGGGCATCCCCAGTTGTCTTGGTACGGAAGAAGTCGGGGGAGGTGAGGTTTTGCGTGGATTATCGCCGCTTGAACGCCATCACAAAGCGAGACGTTTACCCTCTTCCCAGGATGGACTATGTCTTGGATCGCCTGGGAGGCTACTGTTTCTTTTCTACCCTCGACCTGGCCAGTGGGTACTGGCAAGTAAAAATTGACCCCTCTGACAGGGAGATGACCGCCTTTGTGACGCCTCTTTGAATTTAATAGGATGCCGTTCGGACTGTCGAATGCCCCCGCCACCTTTCAACGCCTAATGGATGCGGTCCTCGGGGGCCTCAAGTGGGAGCATTGTCTGGTATACTTGGACGATATCCTGGTGTTTGGCCGAAGCTTCGAAGATCACCTGCTGCATCTGGAGGCTGTCCACGGAGCAATTGAGGTCGCAGGGCTGACGCTTTGGCCTGAGAAGTGTCATTTTGCAATGGCGAGCCTGACGTTTCTTGGTCATCGGGTGGATTGCGGGGGTCTGAAACCGGATCCAGCAGGGAATCAGGAACTTTCCTACTCCAAGGAATGTTCAGAGCCTTCGCGAGTTCCTTGGTATGGCCAGCTATTACCGCCGGTTTGTCGCAGGATTCGCGTCCATCACCCAGCCACTACACGACCTGCTGAAGAAGGGAAGGCAGTGGAGTTGGGGAGCAGCAGAAGAGCAAAGCTTCGAGCGGCTCAAGCGATGCCTTTCTTCGGCCCCGGCGTTGCAGCACTTCCGTGATGACCTCCCCTGTGCTATCCACATGGACGCCAGTTATGAGGGATTAGGGGCCGTTCTGGTGCAGAACGACGGAGTCGAGGAACACCCTGTGGCTTACATTAGCCGCCGGTTAACGGGTCCCGAATCTCGTTACCATAGCAACGAGTTGGAGTGCTTGGCGGTCGTGTGGGCCATGGAGAAGCTGCGCCACTGTCTTCGGGAGACCCTTCACGGTGGTAACCGACAACTCTGCCTTGACCTGGCTCCACATGAAGCAGTCCGTGAGTGGGAGGCTGGGCCATTAGGTCATGGTGCTTCAAGAGCACAACATCCAGTACCTCCATCAAAAAGGTAAGACCAATGTCGTGGCAGATGTGCTTTCCCGCAATCCCACCGGAACTCCCGAAGAGACCGAGGTTCCAGAGGAGCTTTTCGCAGCGGCGATAGTCCCTGACGGAGTGAAGGCCGGAGACCTTGCACTGCAGCAACGTGCCGATGCATACCTCGGAGCGGTAATGCTGGCACTGGAGGACAATCTTGCTGCCGTCGGTGGTGAATCTGAGGGCAGGGGTCGACGGATCGGTGACCGCTTCCGGATTGTTGATGGCGTCCTCTATAGAGTGGGGGAGGGCAATGGTCTTAAGCGGCGGTTAGCGGTGCCGCGGTCGCTTCGCAGAAAAGTGATGGAGATGTGTCACGCCGGAGCCACTGGGGGGCATTTAGGAATCCGGAAGACTTTGGAACGTGTACGAGAGAGGTTCTGGTGGGAGGGCCTTGCCAAGCACGTCCGCCAGTTCATTCAAGCCTGTTCGTACTGCCAGGCTCATAAACAGCCGACGGGGTTCCTTCAGCCGATCCCGACGGTGTTGAGGCCGTTGGAGGTGCTAGGCATAGACCATGTTGGTCCTCTACCACTCACACAACGCGGGAATAGACATCTGCTAGTGTGCTTGGATTACGCTATGCGGTGGGTTGAGGCGAAGCCTGTGCCGGACACTACGGCTGCGACCGTACGTGATTTCCTTCTAGGTGTCATGGTGCTAAGGCATGGCACACCGCGCAAACTGATCAGCGATCGGGGGACTGCGTTTACGGCTGGGCTACTTGAGGAGGTGCTGAGGAAGCTGGGCGTCAAGCACGCTATGGCCGCGGCCTATCACCCACAGTCAAATGGACTATGTGAGCGAGTAAATCGGAAGCTGACAGAAGTGTTGGCTAGCTACATTGAGGGAACGCAGGCTAGCTGGGATGAATACGTGCAGCACGCGGTGTTTGCCATAAATACAGCCCGGCAGGAAACCACGGGTCATAGCCCCTTCCAAGTGGTCTACGGACGCCTGCCGATCTTACCCGAGGGGACAACCTTCCCCTGGCCGGAGGAAGCTCCGGAGTCCTACAGCCAGTTCCTAGAACGAGTGGAGAGGATTCGGAGGTGTGTGGCTTCTCGGACTTCGGAGCATAAGCGCGCCCAACAGGAGGATTACGACCGGAGACGAAGAGCGCTCCCCGCCTACAAGGTCGGTGATCTCGTTATGGTTCGACGGCATCCCAGGTCCGTTGGGCAATGCGGGAAGTTCCTGCCAAAGTACATTGGGCCCTTTCTGGTGACGGCAAAAATAACAGACGTCACCTATCGGGTTTCAGACCCGCCGGGCCGCCAGACGCGGCGGAGATGGAGGGTATTCCCTGTGCACGTCTCCCAGCTGAAGTATTATCGGCCAGGCTACTACAGCGGGGATTCGGACACCGAGGACTATGGCGAAGGAGAGGCGACCACCGGTGAGTTCACCAGTGGGGAGGACGCAGATGCCATCGGAGACGCGATATGCACCGAAGAGGAGGGACAGGACAGACTGGAAGGCATGGACGGTGAAGAACAAAACCGGCCACCTGCAGAGGAAAGGGCACGTCCTCGTCGCGTGACCCGAAGGCCCCCTAAGCTGGCAGACTACGTGGCCTGCCTCTCCCACCACCCTTCAGGCATCGGAGACTGCGGTGGGCCACTCGAGGGCGAGTGGCAGTGTCAGGAAGGGCCGAGTGTTGTGAACGCCCGCGAGATGGCAGTAGCGTGCGGCTCGGGACGAAAGAGAAAGCAAGCAGAAACCGGAAGAGGAGGGGAGAGAGTGTGGTGGCATCGAGAGAGGAGTAGGAAGTGAGTAGAGACAAGAGAAATCGTTGTGCATCGGCGGGCTACTGAAGCAATAGTCCCTAAACGCGGAACATACGCGACAGTACCAAAGGGAAATGGGGGTTCATGGCCAGATCCTTACCCCATGAGAATGTCTATGTAATATACTTAGGAAATTAGGATTGCTCCTAAATAAATTCGTGATTGTTTATCACAAATCAAATGATTTCAATATCAATTATGAATGGCAGTCAGTATAATGCCAAATATGTACGTAAAATATAAAGGGGCAATAAATAAATACATAAATAAATAAATAAAACAATGCGTTACACTTTTTCAACACTCCCCTTTTTCCAAATACCTGGGTATGCCTCTGCAAAGGAGGAATCTTATATCAAGTTATTTTCTATTGGTTCCCGCGAAATTCTTGCATTTCCAACATTAGTACGAAGCCCATACAGATGTATTGTTTAACTGGAATAAGGTCATGAAAAATTCCTTACACAGAGCAACAACATAATAATAAAGAATGCGTAAAATTGTTTACCGAGTGATATTCAGTTAAATGAGGCAAAATGTCTACATTTGCGAACCTTTCACTGGTATTTCATGGGACCCTGGATTGCACTTGTGAGGATCCAAAAACATTCGGGTCAAATGGCGTTAAAAAAATACACACGCAAATCGATTGGAAGCAGGTCTAAATGAATAGGAAATTTTATTTGCGGACTAGATTGCTCTTAATGACAGATGTATGTGACAGCGGAATTTTGACAATGCACAGAGAAGCGAAACACGTATAAAATTTAATCTTTGTGAGTAATATGTGCTTAAAAATTTAAAATACAATTCATTAGGATGAGCATAACGGATCGCCACGTCTACCAAGTTTATGAAAGTTTCGTTAAAAATATAATGCTTCTCAGAATACTGTTAAAGATGCGGCACATTAAAAACTCTTATAACGTTTATGACAAACTAAATTCATCTGATATTCCTGCTGAAATACAACTTATCATTAAATATTATAGTTAATAGTAATTTGCCATTGCAAGTTATTCATGATGCTTATTATGTGATTTTTTTATAGACACAATGAAATTCAACTCTACATCATGATTTTTTTACCAATGAAAAAACTGTTAATTTTCATATTCACACCTGAAAAAAACCCTTGAAGTAAATATTTTAAATATTCATGACTCTCGAACCCTCTGTAATCTGCGCAAGGTTCGGATTATTTCTAATCATTGAAAAAAGCCAACAATATTCCAAAATCTGTACTCAAGGAATCTTACTTGAGAGCTGAAAGGCGAAAATAGCTCAACAAGTCAATATGTGCACCGATTAAAGATAGAACAGTCCAATAGCGCCTGGGATACTAGGAATGTTATCATTACAAATTTTATCATGGAAAACATTCAACAGGCTGACTTAGGTTAACTAAAAAAGAAAACAATGGGTCAAAGTCATGTGAAAGAAAAGACACCAATATCAATTGCTAAAATACCTCTGACGATACGCTGAGCTTAATTAGGATTCCATTTAAGTAAATAATCACGTGGATTTCAACAAAAATGCTAGGTAACATGAAGTAAAAACCGAGGGAGCAATTAAAAATCGAAAATACAATACGAATACTTGGCGTTAGAATGACGCCAATAATCCTTCTATTGAAGTTCATTTCATCACGTGAATGTACGCAAGGTGCTGAACTTCACATTAGATGAAGCGGGATTGGCGATATCTCTGATAATTCACATGGAAAGTACATGATAAACTTACTTTGATATCACGGCTGGCTTCCTCGGAAAAGGCAGTTCCTTTCAGCTTTCTCAAATTAAGAATACAGAATTGCTTTAGTTTATCGTAAGATTAATTCATAAAAAGGTAATATTAAAAAATTAAAGGGAAAACTTACCTCGCGAAAATAATACCTCTCCCAATGTCATTTAATGAGTACACTGTGGACGACGGATTAAAACACGTAATTACTGGTAATAACTGAATTATATCTAAACTTATTTCGTTGGACAAGAATTCGCGCTACAAATAATCGATGTTAACTCCCTGGTATCCGACGTTAAACTGATCGGTCATTTGGCGGTTTTTTAACCAATAAATGATATCGTAATTCATTTGTTTATTTTGAAAGGGATTAGTTGAATTATTATAAAATTCAAATTATGCATATTCTTTTTTAGAATTTGTTTTAAAGGAAATATAAGTAATATTTTATAATTTAAATTAAATGCGATTTCAAAATCGCGAAAAGTAAATTTTAGCATAATAGGTATGATGTAATCAAAGCCCCCTATAACCGAATAGTATGAATGCATAATTTTAATGTGACAATAATACCGAATACATGAATTTATGAATCTTATTATATAATAATAGCTTATTATATAATAAGATTCATTCATGTTTGTCCCTCACGCTCGCCTATGGCACCACTCTTAAAAAGGCTTTATAAAAGAGTGGGAGAATCAAGAACTATTTACCACTGACTGTAGTGCTATTTAACAAACTTTCCGAGTAGGTAGAAAATTGAATTTTGGTAATAATGTTTGATTTTTATAGTAAAAGCCATTTACTAAAAATCCTCAAAAATGTTCTTCACTCCTTGACATACCTTATAATCAGAATGAGGCTGATAAAAAGATATGTAATTAATTCGTAAGGATCAAATCTCTTTAAATAATTAGCTAAGAAATCCAGTCACACTCAACTAATATGAACTATTTATGACTGACTGTAATGATATTTTTAAACAAACTTTCCAGGTAGTTAGAAAATTGAAATTTGGTAGGAATGTTTGATTTTTGTAGTAAAAGCCACTTAGGAAAAAAAAGCAAATAACAGAGTAAGTTAAATAAAAGTGCGAAGAAAGATCTGGGTTTGACTACAGAAGATAATTTCTGTTTCCCATAAGATAATATGCAAAAATCGATTTTTCGACTTGCAGGGTTTTATTCTTTTGCAAATTAAAATTAGAAAGAATTGATCTACGATCTTTGGTCCTGAACTGTTTTAAAGAAAAATAAATAACGTTTCTTATTCTTATCATAACATTTCACCTACGATTCAAAATTTCTCAAGTTATACGTTTAAGTCATATTTATTGGAAAAATTTGTTTTTTAACGATATGTTACCTTGCCTACCATGTAATTTTTAAACCTCGAGATATTATTGTCATCTCAACCATTATACTATACTAGAAGAAATAGCCCATTTAAAAAGGACTTTGTAATCAAACAAACAGCTGAGATATTGATTGTCTTATGTAAGATTGAAATTGCCCTCTGGAGTTGAACCTGGGATCTTTTTTGAAAATTTTTTGTCATTCGCTATTGGTACGGTAGCAACCCTGCCAAATTTGTGCAGCATTTTAGCCTCCTACAGTTTTCTGTCTCCTTCATCAGAACTCCAGCAAATGTTCATACAACAGCAAATCCAAGTATGACTGCAAACGTGAGTACAAATGAATGTACCTCCGGAGTTTCTACCTTTATAGGCAACAGACATTAGCCCAGAAGAGAACACTTCAGGTTCATTCTTTTGTATTATATTTCATACTCTTGTAATCTAAAGTTCATTATTATAAATTTTCTGGTCTATTTGACTTTGTTCGTTCATGCCTTAATGTCTAATCATCACGATGGAAACATCTAAGTATGCTTATTTTAAGCAATGTACCACAACTGCAACAGATAGGGCTGAAAGAATGCGTAAATGCAATAAAATCCAGATTGTGTGCTTCTCCTCTTCCAGACTACCCTTCAATATTCAGATTCCTAATCAATATACCCTTGTTCATACAATGGAATTTTAATTCCTTGGCACACATATTGATCCTTGATTGGATTGTCACATCGATCATCGATTCAAAAAGCTAAATTATGCTTTTTACCTTGCCTAAGAATAGTGTTAGTGTTAATGTCATAAAAATGTTCTATTTTGCTCACTTCTACCCCATTGTAAAATAAGGAATTGTTTTCTGAGGTTCCTCTCCTTGACTAAAGAAAATATTTCTAATTAAAAAAAGATTTGTTCATGCAATTACTGGGAGTAGCATTTATTCCAGCTGTGGTCCAATTGTTAAGAAAATAGAACTTCTTACTGCCCCTTCAATTTATATTTAATGTTTTATTTTATTCAATAAGAGAGACATCTCTAATATTGAGAAAAATTCCATGGTGCATAGCCACTTCACATGCAGACTGATGATCTGCATATATATTTAAACTGTTCTAAGGTTTAATGTAAAAGTCTCAAAGCAATGGGCATTAATTTGTGTAACAAACTGCTCATTGACTATTTTAATTTATTTAAAAGAGGACTGTTTGTTTTCCTTCTAAATAAATGTTATTATAGTATTTGTGTATTTCCCTAATTATGTATGCAACATATTGATTTGCAAACACGTTTTTTTATTTATTTTGTGTAACTAATGTTTTTTGTTGTGATGTGTCCTATACCGATGGATGGATGGATGGATGTCATGTCACCCCTGCCAGGGCGCGAAGAGCAGTTCCCAGCGCTGCCGCACTGTTGCCTGCTAGGAATCCTGAAGTGTAGAATCACGGTGCTTGAGTCACGGCACAATGAAAAGGGAGGTAATTTAATTTAGGTAACGGAAAGGGATAATTTTGGTTTTTTATGTGGGCCTGCTGCTGGCAATTCATAATCCCAGAGAGAGGAAAAGAGGGGGTTCGTGCATATTTGCATTTGGAGCAGATATTTATTGTTTAGGCGCCGTAGGAAGTCGGGAAGGGGAGGGATTTTCAGGTCTTTATGTAGATCATCGTTTCTTTGAAACCATCTGGCGCCAGTTATTAACCGTAGCATTTTATTTTGGAAGATTGTTAATTTCTTGATTTTGATTTTACCGCAATAAGACCATACAGGAGAAGCATAGGTCAGTATCGGGCGGATCATTGACGTGTAGAGGATGCATTTGGTCTTCATTGACATTGGGGAGCTTCTGCTGAGTATGCTATATAGGCCTTTCTTGATTCCGGTTGCTTTCTGGAGTGTTTTCTTCAAGTGGGAATTCCATGTTAATTTTTTATCCATGGTGACCCCTAAAAACGTTGCTTCATTCTTGCGAGGTATAATGGAGTTGTACAGTTGGAGGAGGGCACCTTCGCCTTTTTTGGGGTGACGGGAGAAGACAACATTTATACATTTGCTGGGGTTAACTTTCAGTTTCCATACAGTCATCCAATCCTCAATTTGGCGCAAATGGTCCTGGAGTTGATCGCTGGCGGAGTTTGCATCCCAGTGGCGGGCAGCGATGGTGGTGTCATCCGCATACAGGTAAAGTTGGGTGTTGTCTGAGCGTGAGAGGTCGTTGACAAAGACATTAAATAGATTTGGAGAGAGAACGGACCCTTGGGGTACTCCGGCAAGGCATGGAAAGGTGAGGGATGAGGAGGTGTTGATATTAACAAAGAATTTACGGTTCTTGAGGAAGGATTGCAGGATTTTGAGGAGGTAAAGCGGAGGTTCATAGGCAGACAGCTTGAAGAGGAGGGCCTGTGGCCAAACTTTATCGAATGCCTTTTCTAAGTCAAGAAAGGCGGCAGTTGTCAATTGGTTAGAGTTAAACCCATCTGTGATGTATTCGACGAGTCATAAAATCTGGTGGGAAGTGGAGGTGCGTGATTGAAACCCGGCTTGTTCATTAATAATGAGGCGATTAGAGCGAAGAAATTGTTGAAGTCAGTTGTTGATTATCTTCTCAAAGACTTTGGCGAGCGTGGGAAGGAGACTAATGGGACGGTAAGAAGAAGGGTTGGTGGGATCCTTTTGTGGTTTTGGTATCATGCGGATCATGGCGATTTTCCAAGCTGAAGGAAAGTAGGAGCAGAGGAGGCAGGAGTTGAAAAGGTTAGATAAAAAGGATAAGAATTCATTGGGAAGGTTTTTCAGGACTTTGTTTGAGATCTTGTCCGAACCTGGTGCTGATTTTTTCTTGCTGGTTTTGATGATTTCAGCCACTTCTCCAGGGTAAGTGGAGAACGGATCAGAAGTAGGGGAATATTGCAGGTTTTCAATAAAAATATTAACGTCATCCTGATGCAGGGATGGTGAGGAGTTTTGGAAGGATTGCTGGAGATGTTCCGCAAATAGAGAGCATTTTTGTTGGTCAGTCGTGGCGGTCACTCCATTTTGATGCAGGGGAGGAGGTGATGTCCGTTTTTCTTTCAGACTTCGGGCAAGTTTCCAGACAGAGTTGTCTTCGCTGGATAAGTTGCAGATGAGGTTGTTCCACGATTGTTGGCGATGGGTTTTTACCAAGGAACGGACTCGGTTTCTTAGGGCATTAAAGAAGTTCCTGTCAACTTGGTCTCTGGTCTGTTGCCATGTTTTGCGCGCTGCATTCCGTCTTCTCATAACTGAAATTATCTCAGGGGGAAGATGTTCTGGAGATTTGATGGGGACATGGTAAGAGGTGGATTTCAAGGAGGAATGGATGGCTTGGGTCAGAGTTTCTACTGCATGGTCGATTGAATCAGGTGAGGACAATGGAAGGGACACAAGAATGGGTAGGTGGGAAAGGATTGTGCGTTTGAAGTAGTCCCAGTTGATAGCAGACGATTGGATATCAGATAAGGACGGTGAGAGGTCATAGATGGAGAGGATTGGAAGGTGATCAGATGCAGAGTTATCTAGTACAGTGAAGGAGGGAGGCTGGGGAAGATTAGATGTAAGGATGATGTCCAGGATATCAGTTGATAGGTCGGTGATATGCGTTGGCTGCAATGGAGAGAAGATTGAGAAGTTATATTGGTGTTGCAGTTGCTGAAGCCTAAGTCCTCTACGGTTCGATACCGAACATCCCCAGGCAGTGTGCTTTGCATTAAAGTCCCCCGTCAAAATGCTACGTTGCTTGAGAAGATAGAGCAAAGCTTTTCGATCCTTATGGGGATAGGTGGCGCCTGGTGGGTGGTAAATGGACCATACAGAAAAATGACCTCTGTTGGTTCGTATGTTAACACCCACTAGCTCAAGGGATTTGGTAGCAGGATTGGGGATTTGGAGGCATTGAAGGCCTTTTCTTACCAGAAGAAGGACTCCACCTCCACGAATGTCAGAGGCGCGGTCAACCCTGAATTGGTGAAAGTTGGGAATGTAGAGGGAGTGGTGGGGTTTGAGCCTGGTTTCCTGGAGGGCGACGATATCGGGATGGTTCACGTCGATGATTGCCAGCAGCTCCTCACGCTTGGTTTTAATGCCGTTACAATTCCATTGCAGAATCTTCAGCTGATTGACGTTGCAATTAAGGGCCATTGAAGTACGTTAGAAGAATTTGCCAGATTTCCTCCAGGATCACCTCTAGCTTCGTTTTCCCAGGGGGAGGAGGAGTAAGGAACTTGGAAAAAACTCTTTTCAGAGAATCCATGAAAAACTTTTGGATATCACCATCGAGAGAGCAGGAAGGGACGTAGGAATGGGATTGTGTGGGTTGTGAGGAGGAAGAGGTTTGTTCGGCTGCAGGATTAGGTTGGCAGGATAGTAAAGAAGGGAAAGCAGAATGAGAAGTAATACAAGGAGCAACTGGGGTAGAAGATAATAGCCGTCTTTCTCTCAAATTCTCGGCATAGGTTTTGTAAGCCGGACAGCCTCTGAAATTAGCAGGATGGGAGCCGTTGCAGTTGGCACAGATAGCAGGTTGTGACACATCCAACGGGCAGGTAGAAGCAGCGTGGAAGTCCCCACATCGAACACAGCGCTGTTTTAGCCCGCAGGTCTTGTAAGTGTGACCAAATCTTTGACATTTGGTGCATTGGGGTGGGCCTGGAGATGGTTTATATGGGGTTATGATTACGCGGATGGACCCGATGTACGGGTTATTGAGCAGTCGTTGGGCTTCATCGTCGTTGTCAACAATCAGTTGAAAGGTGGCAACAGGACGAAGAGGAAAAGGTTGCGGCAGAGATCCTGGATTTAGAGCCTGTTCTTCCTCTCGTTTGCGGAGCATGTCAGGAGTTGGGCGGTTGGTTTGAACTTGACGGAGGCTATGAACTGTAATATTTTTAGATTCTACTGCATATTGAAGTTTGGGAAGGGGATAGTCGATTGGAAGTCCTCTTATTGCAATGACAGGCTTTTTGTCCTCCGCTAGCCGGTACGTGAAATATTCAATGCCATTAGATTTTAAGTGTTGTACAACCGAACGGAAATCATTGCTGCAGGAGCACTGAATTTTAATCTGTTTCCCTTGCAGAGAGGTAACAGGCTTCATCGTGCAGGCTTTTAGAATTCCATCTTCTTTAACATGAAAATTGATGGATTCAGGCAAAAATATTGGCGGAATATTGCCTGTATGTGGGTTTAGGAAAATCTCAGTAGCAGGGGTAGGTTTGGGACGCGATGACGGAGGTTGAACCATAGTTGAATGTGAGGTAATTGGGTTGAGAGGGGATGAGGTATCCATAGATTCAGAGGCAGATGCAAGGGCGGCGAAGGAATTACGTAAGGGAATTGTTTCACGTACAACGACTTTTTTAGGCTGAAGGATAAGGGGGGAGGCAGCCTTTCATTTGGGCTGTACAGTAATAAAATCATTACCCTGATCGCCAACGGATGCATTAGAACCTTGGGTCGGTTTTGAGCAAGTGACTAAGGCCAAGAATTGCGGGTTGTCAAGAAGGTGTTCCGGAATGTTAATATTAACCGTACCAGCAGCAGCAGGGGGGAGGGAATCAGGTATGGGAGGTGGAGGGGGAGGGAGTATGCCGTGACTTGCCAAATGATGACTTGGGCAAGACGATACGTCCCTCGGAGGCAGACCGGGAGAAGCTTCGGTTAAGCAAAGGGTAGTGGTTGGTCGTGGAAGCGTCCTTATCTCAGGTTCCGAGGCCGCGTTGCCATCCGGTAAAGTGGGAGAGGGGTCAGATGTAGCTGGCGGGCATTCACTTCCACTCCGAATCCAAGACTCGCAGTCAACAGGGCTTCGGCTTCGGTCCGATGCCAATTCCCGTAGTGGAGGGTGGGAGGATTCCCAATCGGGGTCCATCTCAGCCGAGTCTGTAGAAGAACGGTCCGGGGATCGTGGGCGGGACATGTCCGAGGACATGCCCTAAGAGAGGTCCAGCCAGGCGTAGGTCAAGATATACACAGAGATCCACAAAACACAATCCAAAGTCCCAGTCCGAAGCACTCTTAAAAGCGCAAGAAAAAGCAGAACAGGTTGCTCTGGAAGCACGTCCGCTCTCCACCGCGACTCACTCGCAACTCTTTGATGTGTCCTATACCAACAATGTTTTTGCTGTATGATCTTTGGACAAATAAATTATGATATGATATATTGAATTTTTAAAATTTTCTGTGTATTTATTCTTATTTAATTGTTATTTTGTAAATGGATGAGTGAATATAAATGTTTTTTTTCTGTACTTAGATTATTTGTAACCATTAGTTTTCATCTTGCTTTTCATGTTAATTGTCTGTTTAGAATCATAGTTACTGTAATTTAATGGCTATCAATCAAAATGTTCCTGTTCAAAATATATCTGTAGAACTTGCTTGGATTTTTATTTGAGTCAAAGGTTTTCACTGTATTTTTGATTGTGTTTGAATGATATTGGTTAATTTGACTATCATGTTTAAAGTTTATGGTCAAAAGTATTTTCTGTGATAAAATGAATAAACAGACGACTGTTCTTCAAAACCTTAATTGAACCTTTATTGTATCTACACAGTACACTGCCTTAGGCATGGGGGGAGGGGATATGAGAACACAAGCCATTTTAAAAGAAAAGATGTTTTCCCATGTTTTTCCCACAAAAGGCCAACAGGTGAGAGGATACCAAACATTTAATAAGTTCTGAGCCATTCACTTTAACCACACTCCAGGTCTCTTATTGAAAATGTGTCTGAAACCTTTTCCTGAAAATCGTTTTTCTATAATTCAAAATGTATGCCTAAATCTCTGTCTGTTAAAACTTCATTGAATGTTTAATGACAATGTAATAATAGTTTTCTTCATGTTTTTACATTAAATTATGATTTGAATCTGAACACAATAAATCCTTACTTTGTGTTTGAACCGATAATCCTTAATAATGTAACATAATAATTTATAAAATCATCAACTGGAAGTTTAAGTTACGTAAATATATAAATTTCATTTTGATAATAATATGAAACATTTACTGTAAAAGTATCTATGTAATTCATAAAAACATCAACTGGAAGTTTAAGTTACGTAAATATTAACTTCTTTTTGCTAATAATATGAAACAATTACTGTAAAAGAAGCTATATAATTTATAAAAACATCAACTGGCAGTTTAAGTTACGTAAATATTAATTACATTTTGCTAATAATATGAAACAATTACTGCAAAAGTATCTATATGTCTCTTTAAAATGAACGGGATTCGTGAAAACACTGAATCACTCGTTTTTTAAAGAGTACTTAATTAAAGTTCGATAAAGAATTACCATCATGTCATCAACAGGCCGTGTTTAACACATTTATATTGCCGCTATGCCATTAATTAAGATAACCCATACGATATGAGAAATAAACATGTACACTGCGTAGCTCTATTTCTGGCCACTCAAGACGCTACGTTCGTTCCCCTTAAAATACAAGATTACCAAAATTTTATATTAAAATCACACTGTATCAACTAAAATTACAATAAAAATGAACGGAAGACATTGTTTGTTTGGTTAATCACTGTAGGAAGGCAGATTCAGAACAATTCCGGTTTAAATTTACACGCCAATCGCAATAGTCGCATTTAAGAATAAGTATGCTCATATACCTATATAAATTCAAAATTTATCATAAATTATTCCGGTTTCTTTTTTCAGAAAATAAGTTGTTTATGATGGAATGAAGAATTTTAATGGATCGTTTGCTAATGTAACAGGAGAATATATAATTTATGGTCAATTCTTTATTGCTCGGTCAAAAGAGATATCAATTCACAAAGTGATTAATTATTTTATACAACAAAAATATGAGTAGGGTAATATTTGAAAGAAGGGTTAAAGAATTCATTATTAAGAATTGTCCAGGGAATTAATTGATGCAAAGGACATAGTTCAACATGGACATTTTATATTTTATGGAGGTGGAGCACAGTAGGTATTATTCAAAACTCATTAATAAACAATATGTTGTTCACTAGCCTTGTGTCTAGGCATCAAAGCCGCCATATTCATTTTAGGTGGAAGTCATAGACTCTGCTTCAAATTGCAAATGTAGGAGACACTGGTTGTTATTTTATTAAAATTTAAACACCTTGAAATCTTGCGACACTTTCAATAAGGAGAATGGAAAGCCTGAACAGAGTAGATAAATATATATAAGAGAGATTGAGCCAATGAGGTCTGTTGAATTTTTTCGTGATATATCTACTATATGACAATTTTATTTCATTTTAATACGTTACATTTGCTTTAATTTGTGGTTTTACTAAAATTTTGGTGTTGGTTTTAGCAACAATCGATAACTTATCGATATCTCGATATCTAATCTCATATCGATACTTAACGGGCATGTGCTCAAATTTTGATAGCGACTTAGCGACGATGGATATAACCAGAAAAAGTTATTTTATGTTTCTTTGTCATATTTGTCTCCAATAATTTTTTCCTTCAGACTTAATAACATTTTGGTTATGTTGTCATTATTTTTGTAGATTTCAAAGAGCTTTTACCGGATATTCAAGAAGCAATACGGTCGGCTCTTTTCATTAGTATTGATGGAGAATTTACTGGATTGTTGGATTGTGGCTCGTTAAATGCATTTGATTATCCTTGGGAGTATTATGCTAAAGTGAAGAATGAAGGGATGAATTTCTTACTCATCCAGTTTGGTTTATGTACATTTCACTACGAGAAGTCGAGTGAGAGGTTGGTTATAGTTTATCTGTTGAAAATCAGTTAAGGATTATTACAAATTTAATGTTCTCATTTAATTTTTAGGTACACGCATAAAGCGTTCAATTTCTACGTTTTTCCATACTCGAATGGTCGACGCTCCTTTGAAACTAGTTTTTTATGCCAAAGTTCAAGCATGGAATTTTTAGCCGAAAACGAATTTAATTTCAACAAATTATTCAAGGAAGGTAACAGAAATTTATTTAATCTTTGCAGCTATTTTGACTATTTCAAATGCATCATCTTAAACTTGATTTACGGTGAATTAAACAGGAATTCCATACTTAAACTTTCTGGGTGAACGGAAGTTGAAGGAGAATTTTCAGCAACAGCAAAAAGCTCGTGAACTTAGACTATCGGAACAGTCACCAAAAGGGAGCGAAGGCAGTATTCCTGTTCCAGAGAAGTATGTTTCATATATCAAGGATACATGGTATGTTTATTTAATTTATATAGAAACTTGCATTATTATAAATATTTTCAATGCATGCTGCCATCGAGAGCGTTTTATGCAGGATTTTGCAACCACCAGCCACATAGAAAAGCTTGTCCACTGCTGAACGAGACCATTTCAGTTTTGATGACATAATCCTCAATCTTGACTTGTTTAATTGAATTTTAATTGTCGTTTAAATTATATTTTATAAATTTTGGAAGAATTTCCATTTTGCTGATGTGCACAGTTTAATATTTTATTCGCTATCCAATATGAATAGTGTATTTACGATTCTTATAGTTTGAGAAGGTTGATTAGACAAAATTAAATAAACCTGATTTGTCTCTCAATTTAGTTAATTGGTAGGTACTGTGTCTGGTGGCTTTGATTTGTATGTATTTGTTTTATCTTGCATACCCATGATTCGAAATTTGAGTATTTATTTAGTGTTACATGTGACGCTCAATTTATGCCATAGATATGTTCTGAGGATTATGGCGTAAATCGAAAGTTATTTTCCAGCAGTATTTGATCATGTACAGTGGCGGCTCCTACCATAAGGGATAGTGAGATTCATTCCTACCAAACATTTTAAACCTCGGTAACATCTTTCTTTATGATGATGTAAATTCAGTAATTAATTTATTCCTTTATTTAATAATATTCCTTGGATAATATCAATGCAAATAACGCGTTATAAATTTATCATGCAAGCGATATTGTAAAACTTTTTTATATTTTGATTGTCCTTTGAAAAAAATCGAAATAGAAATCTAAGGGTTTCAAAATTACACTCATGTGCATACACAAAATTATGACCCCACCAGTTAAAAGGCATACAAGCTGGTGCCAATCATATAAATTAAGGGAGTACCGTTCTCAAACTTAAAGTCACGAATTGTTCTTATTGTAGAATCACTTAAGTCCCAATGCTCTCCGAATGCCAATGTTTCTCTCACCACATTCAAACCTTTTAAGAACCTCTATTTTAATTTCTAAGGTAAGAGACTTTCTAGTTTTTTTCACATCCTTCCTTCCCATGTTAGAATCCCTGCTAACTCTTTTGAAGCTCATTTTAACACAAGGGGATATATTAAAGAATATTTAGAATTAAAATCACAGAGGTTTGTAAACGACAGCTAAATGGAAAACATTTGCACTGTGAAAGACCACAGCTAAAATGCCAACTGTATACGTATGCCTACGTACGTATACTTTTGTGGTGAAAAAAAATGAACATGAGATTTTACGATGTAACAGTATGTGTAGTATACATAGTATACTTTCTCGGTGAGCGATAGGATGTGCGTTAGACTTCACAATATAACATTCAAAGGTCATAGTCATAGAAACAAACAAGGTGGAGCAAATAGGATGTTATTTGTATGCTCATTATAAATGGCATTAAAATGAAAGTGCGTAAATCGGATTTGCATAAATCGAGCTTTGCCTGTAATTTTAAAGTTCAATAATGAAATATTTGTCATCATTATTTTCTGAGATTTTTATATTGTTATCTGATTGGCTGTGATGTGGATAAAGGTGAAAAAACAGAGTTATCGGAAAGTAAGACTACAAGGGCTCTAATTTTGGTGGGATGGGAAGTTCTTGAACACCTTCCTATAGTCCTGATCTCACCCAAATTGACTACCACTTGTTTGGACCTATTCAATAACATCTTGGTGATCGCAAATTTCATTTGGATGCTGAGGTTCAACTTGAAGTTTGATGTTATCTTGGTCTGATTTTTATGCTACCATTATAAGTAATTTGGTTTCATGCTATGACAAATGTCTCAACTGCCAAGGGGACTACGTGGAAAAATAGTTTATTAATGTAAGTTTAGATGTGCATTATAATCAGTGATGAGCTGAAGCCGGCTCGGTCCGGCTTGCACGAGCCGTTTGTTATTTTTCCCCAGAATTTGCGAGCCAGTTGTTAAACTTAAACGATTTTCATTAATATCATATTTTAATTCATTACTCATTATGTGTATTAGCATTATTGCACCAACCACTCTTGTATATTCAGAGTCATGGTGAGTATTTTTAGCGCCTTAGGCAAATCTTTAATTTGACGCCCTTAAACTAAAATTCGACGCTATTATCCACAACATGTGAAGGTGGAGCTTGCACATGCAGCTTCATCCATGTTATACTAGCCACTGCACGGTTCGTACATACTTAGAAAATAAATTCTTCAAAACTCAATTTCGTCCATAATACTGTGTACCTGCAATAAGCTTTCAACAGAGCTATACCCAGGGGTCTTAAACATAGTAGTACAATGTCTGATATGGATGCAATTTTACATCTATAAAAATTAAATGAAGTAGACATTGGCATTTGCATTCCAGATTTACAGCTGTTTGAATAGTTGAGCACATCACCAAGGAAAGGAAATTAAACTTTTTTGAGAAAATTATAAGTGAAAATGCAAAAATCAGCATAATAATTGATGAATCATCAACTATTGCTAGCAAAAATGTTCTAATAATTTTCATTAAGTGTGAGTTGAACATGTGTGATGAACCAGTTTTTGTTTTCCTAGAACTTTTTGAATTGGCATCAACAAAAGCTGAAACAATATATAATGCTTTAATATTTTGTTTGGAAAACAATAGATTCTCCAGACTATTTGTCAAAAAACTTAATTGTCTTTTGTTCTAATGGTGCCAGTGTTATGCTAGGTGTTAAATCAGGTGTAGCAGCCAGGGTTTATCAAGATTTTCCAAATATAATTATTTGGCATTGTTTAAATCATAGACTGCAACTTGTGTTAGATGATAGCATAAATGATGTAGCAGAAATCAATCATTTTAAGTGTTTCTTGGATAAGATCTATTCCATTTATCACCAATCCAACAAAAATCAATATGAATTAAAAGCTATTGCTGCAGATCTTGATATTGAAATTATGAAAATCGGAAGAGTTCTTGGACCGAGATATATATCCTGCTTTATATCACCATTTTTCAGTAAATAAAAGGTATGGTGGTTTAGCAAAAAGATTGCAAAATAAAAATTTTATAAAAGATTTAGGTTTAATTATTGACATTTTAACTGAATTTTCATTGCTCTCCAATGCATTACAATTAAGAGAAATTACAATACAGAAAGCTGACAAATTAATTAAGCGTACTATCAATGCCATACAACAATTAAGAAACAACAGTGGCAAATATGAGACAATGATTGAGAATTTAATAATTAGCGACAATTTCAAAGTTATTCCATTTGAAGAGCAGATAAAATTTAAAAGTCTTCCTAAAGATAGATTGATGTTTTAGTAAAATACATGGATTCCCGCCTTCTTAAAAGTAGTCAAATCATCTTTATGAAGGATTTAGATAACAAAAGGTATATCTGATGAGTTTTTGGAACTTTTTAACATATTTGACCCAAATTCCTGGAATTTAGAAAACATTCTTTTTCCATGGAAAGAAGGAGAACATAAATTGGAATGCCTTAGTAAAATCATAAAATATGAAGTTGATGTAAATGATTTTAGAGATTTTGTTGATATGAATCTAGAATAAAAAAATCAGAAAATACCACCAACAATAAGGAAAGTAAAAAAATCATAAACACAGTTGCAATCAGTAGTGCAGAAGCTGAAAGAGGCTTCAGCCTTATGAATATTATTTGCACAGATAGAAGGTCTAACTTACCATTCCTCATTTATCAAATTTGCTAACAATTAGTATATGTGGAAAAGCTGTAGATCAGTGGAATGCAGAGTATTATGTTAAACTCTGGTTAAAAAATCATTGTTCAGCTGCAGATACGCACAGTCAAAGACACAAAGAAATATCATACTCAGAAAATCAAATGAGATTATGGAAATATATTGAATAAATTATTGAGTTTAAATCTAGCTATTATTTTAATGTACAGTAAAACCTCTCATTAACGAATATCAAGGGACCCAATTTTTCGTCTATTCGTTATTCAGAAATTCGTTGATCGGAGGTTATTGGGCGTTGCATAACTTCAGGGGCACGTTGCCTGTTAGATTATACGGGAGCAACGGGGCTATCCAAATGAAGGCATATGCTCAGAAACGGAGTAACTCTACTAAATTATGCCCATTACATCTTTCCAGGAAAAAGTATCACATAAGTGGACGATATTCAAAATTCGCCCTCAATGTTTAATAATCGGCCATATTGATTTGAAGCTCCACTTTCATTCATCTCATTTTGCAATGTTTGACAGTGGCAAGCACCAAATAACTCGGAAATGCAATGTTATTTTTTCTAGCATTGATTGGCAGGTTCTGCACGAAAACATTGCAATGCGTGATACTCGCTGAGCCTATCCTAAAGCATCTGTTGAGTCGCTAAGTTTATAAAAAATATTGACAGCAACGCCACTTCTTAACGCCAATTAATAAACTACTATTTGACCACCACGGAGCGGGTTGCAAATATTTCAAAACGAAATGAAAGAAAGCAGCATTTTCCCCATAAGAAAGCACTAACTGTCGTTGGCACTCCAAATCAAGACTCCAATATTTTTCACTAACATTCTTAACAACACTCCAGCTCCGTCTTTGACGAATAAATTATCTATCACAAAAAAGTACATAGGAACCACCTCACCATGATACATACCTCATTGCTGCAATCTTTTGTTGAAATTCTCTCTAAAAGGATTAGGGCATTAATTTAATCGGGAATGATTTCAAATACAACACTTTTTTTAAAAGATCTATTAATAAATCAACATTTTTTAAAAAACGGGTCTATTTTTTTCTGTTTTAAATTCTTCGTAAATTCTCGGGAAACGGCAGTCTCCACTTCCCTGAAAGCGTGCATAGCTGCAGCACTACAACTCTCGGATGAGAGTAAATATCTTTCCACTACATCCAGTGCTGCACATACGTCGCTCGACTTCGGCCGCACCAACTCCAATTCTCCGTCTTCCTCCATATTGGACACTTCTACCCCTTCGGGATCCTCACTTTCCACAGAGCAGGTCAACAAATTGTCGTCTACATGGGCAAAATCTTGAAAAGACGCCGAGTTTAAATTTAAACCTGCCCTTAATTCCTCCCACCCTTCTCCCTCAGGTTCCACACACTCCTCACTTGCAATGGAATCACAAAAAAATCCCACCCTTGCTTAGCAGTTTTTTACGTTTGACGGTGAGACGGCTTCCCATGAAATGCAAAGCCATTGCATTGCCTGCAGGAGGTTCCATTTAAGGAGGGTTGCATTTCCCGCCATCCTGCGCAGCAAATACTGCACCAGTTGCTGCCGATACAATCGCTTAACCTGCGAAATGACCCCCTGGTCAAGAGGCTGCAGCCTACTGGTGCAATTTGGAGGGAAGAAAACAACCCTAATGTTTCTTAAATGAATCCCCTCCAAATTATGCGTTGAGCAGCGATCGAGAAATAGCATAATTTTTCGGTTCTGCCCTCCCATGCGTGCATCCACACCTACCAGCCAATTCCTGAATATCGATGCCATCATCCATGCATTTTTGCTGTTGCCATAAGTGCATGGCAATCGCCTCACATCTTTAAAGCATCGCGGCTTTGCAAATTTCCCTATTACAAGGGGAGGTAACTTTTCTGACCCGTCACTGTTGGTGCAGTAAAGCACCGTGAAGCGCTCCTTGCACATCTTCCCCCATGACACGTCTCTCCCTTCATGCTAAGAGTGCGGTCAGGAAGAAGATTATAAAAAAATCCTGCCTCGTCCGCATTAAAAATGTCTTTGGGGCTGTAGCTCTCTCCGATCAACGCCAGCAACTTCTCTCTCCAACTCTGCTCAACAGCCGGACTCACACTTGCCTCCTCTCCCGTGATCTTAAGTGTAGCCAAGTTCCACCTCTTCTTGAACTTATCCAGCCATCCGTTGGATGCCCGGAAATCGTCCATCCCTAATCTTAGCGCCTCTTCTCTCGCCTGCTCCTGCAAGATAGGCCCTGATACGGGAATCAATTTGGCCCGTGCCTGGGAGAACCAGTTGAAAACCTCCTGATCGAGATCTTCATTAGTGCAGGTCCGGGCACGTTTCCTATCTGGACCCAATTGTGCTGCATTAAGGATGTCAGCACATTGCCCGATGATGGTTGAAAGCGTAGATGGCAGGATATCAAATAGTCGGGCCACCTCCACCTTCTTAATTCCCTGGTCCACAGCTTTCAATATTTTCAACTTCTCCTCGACAGAAAACTGCCGCCGTTTAGCCCCATGGCCTTTACAAATTAAAAATCGATATTACTTCTTAGAAAAAACATTAGAGCTGAATTTCAGTTGAAAGAATTATATACCATGCACACGCGTTTCCTTAAACCAAGAAAATATTGCATTAAAGCCAATGAATTAATTTCCTGTAAATGCACTCTGGGGTTGAGATTTTTGCACATTAATTCAACACAAGATTGTTGGGGATTGTAACAATACAAGTTTTCAATGCAATATTTACGTGATCAATTTTCATGAAAGTATGGTGCAAGGCCACATGGCTCAAAAACTGCAAACTTACCTTTAAGAGCAGAAAATGAAGAGCAGCAAGCAAAAAGCTAAAAGTTAGCGTTGTGAACCACCGTTAAGCACTAAATATCAAAAGGAATTGATATTTAACGCACTTCTTCTCACTCAATGACTTGTCGCACTTTTACACCTCTCACCTAGGACACACCGGTCAATGGTGCGAGAATGCCGGAAACACAGGAAATACATCATCATGCTAGAAAACGTGCTATGATTGGCTTGTTGTAAGTTTAACGCTAATTGGCGCATTGGCGACTGTTTTCAATAGTTTTCCGTACTTATGTAACTGAAAAAAATGTTTAGCGAGCAAAATTTTGTTCTAAAGAGGTAAATAAAAACGGAAGGGACCACTTTTTTCCTTCGTTGTTCGGAAGTTTTCGTAGTACGGAAGTTCGTAGTAAAGAGGTTATAATTAGGGATTTTGTATACAAGTTTGGCGGGACCCCGTCAATTGTTCGTTATTCGGAGGTCTTCGCTATAAAGGGGTTCGTAAGGTAGAGGTTTTACTGTATAATTATTGCAAGAGAAATACGCAATTAAATGTATAAATATGTATTGATATATCTGTAAATTTAATGTTATTTTACTGTCTGACTGACATTTGTATGACAAAGATTTTCAACCTTTACAAACAGTTATAAATGAATTTTTCTCCCTTTGCTTAAAAATGAGGTTGAAATTCCATTGTTTCTCTATAATATAACAGTGTTATGTAAGGATACCCTAGCTGTTCTGTCTCATGTTTCAGATTTATGGTAGATTCCTAAGATAGGGTTCCCTCTTATTATTCCAAGAAAGTTACACAAAAAGTGAATTCTGGTGTTGATAATGATGGGCATCAAGTACATTATGAATCAAATGTTTGTTAAATTAGTGGAATGGTATTACAAAATGTCTGAAGAAATTTACTGTCAAAGAATATGTCTGTGTTTATGAATAAATAAATCAACAAACAAATACAGTCTAAAACTAATTTTGCCCCTGGTAGGTAGGCCTCCCCTAAGTAAAGAGAGCCTGTTCTTAAAATTTATTCAGCTCATCACTGATTATAATGATTTGCAAGTAAAATGTAATTTGCAAAATAAAGACCTTTTATTCTTGCTTCTCGATCATCCCTCGTGTGTGTGTGCATGTATATATAGAAAATCACAATTTGTATAATTGTCATTATAATTAATGGGTTTTATACGATGAACTAATTACATAACTCCTTTTTCAATGGTTGTTATTTATTTACTTTTTTGCATAATTATCTAATAGTGAAAAAGTTCATGCTTTTATCAAGAGCTCTGAAAAACGATTGGAGGTGGGGGAAAAGTGCAATAGTTTTGTCAGAAAACTCATATTTGATGCTGTGGAGAAGAACTTTGATGAAGAGGGTCTTTTCGTTGAGAGTGGTATCAAGGAAGGTGGAGGACGAAGTGATCGTGTTGTGATTTTAACAAAAGAAGAAGGAAGCAGAGAAGAGATTTTGGAGCGACGCGAGAAAGATAGGTGCAAAGCAATGTTGGAGGAAATGGCTGCAGCAGTTGGCTTTTCCACTGTTATTCGTACAATAACTGAATCGGTGAGACATTTTAAAAGTTTGTTTTAGTTGCAATTTTATATGAAATTTAGGGCAACCTTTTTTCTTGTTATTTTTAGTATTATTCATCAAATAGATTGGATTAAAAGTATATTTTTTTCATATTTCACTTGGGAAGGCTCTACTTTGTGGAAATATTCCATAATGTAAGTAAAAAAGAATATTGTGTATTTCCACTAGACAAATTTATTGCAACCAGCTTCGCCTGTTACGGCATCATCAGGTGATGAAAGCTTAGCAGAGGTTTTTATATATACAGAGAAGGAAATCTAAGCACTGGAGCAGACTCCCCTTCATAGGCCCCCTCTCCTACAAACTCTAACCTCTTCCCTAAAGACATCAAACCCACCTTCTTCTCCTCGATAACTTATGCCAAAAAAGCGGTGTCTGTAAACTATCTTGTGCAAACTGTCATGCTGTTTACATAGGACAGACCGGAAGAAGTTTCTAGAAGAGGATCGAGGAACATAAACATTGTTTCAAGTTGCGAAGCGCATCCTCACACTTTGCTAAGCACCTGTTTGAGAACGGTTATTTCAGTTCGTTCATTCCCGAGTTTCTCCACTTCGAATCAAAGTGCAACAGACTAGACCTCTTAGAACAGTTGGAAATTGTAATCCATGATGCAACGGACAATGTTGAACTTACTAATGAATATGTTTTTTCTAATCACTCTCCATTGTTCTCTTTACTGCTTTCCACAATTAATTAAATTGATGCCTTTTTAACTTTTTTATTTTAACGCCTTTTTGTAACTTCTGTTAATTACTTCCATTTTCTAATTACAAACTTTGCTCGCTTTACTGTTATACATAACTGTTGGAATTAATGTCATATCACTTTGTAATTTCTATTTTTTTATTGTTTTCAAATTATCTCATTACTGATTGTATGTTCTCCCTCCTGCCTATTATTCATTTAGCCCTCCTCCCCTACCCCCTCCTTCCTTCTCTGTATATATAGAATCCTCTGCTTAGCTTTCATCACCTGATGATGTTGTAATAGGTAAAAGCGGTCACAATAAATTTGTGTATGGAAATATACAATATTATTTTTTATTTACTTTATTTTTTTTTGCTGAATGCATGGCCATTATTCATACATTTAAAGTTATTTTTGATTAGAATTTTATGCAAAGTTTGTTCAATTTTTGCTCATTTAAGAAAATACCTGATATAATTTAAACCATAAATTAAATAGATTTGTACATCTCTACAATAAAATAAATTTTGGTATTAATTTATAACCATTTTGAATAATCACTTATGTAATATAGTTGTTAATATTACCTTAAAAAGTTTTTTGCATGATCTATGTATTCTTTCGGATTAATGAAGATCAGGTAATTAATATAACCTAAGGAATTGGCTCAACTTTGTGGTAAGTGATAATCATACTTAGAAGAAAAGAAATTTAGGAAAGGAAATGTAACTTCCACACAAATTTATTACATGACCGGTTTTGCAAATTAAACTACCATTACTAGATTAGCAGACCTAATGATGCTATTTATTTAGCAAAACCAGTTGTGAAATAAATCTGTGTGGGAGTTACATAGTTGTTCCATTCTTCAAATTTGAGGTTACTTATTCTGGTTTATGCTTGTAATTTTTATAATAATAATGTAATTAGAATCAATAATCAGTAAATTTTCATTGAAGGTAGTCTTTTTGAAATATGCATCCTGTTTTCTTAATTATCTTATGGTTATATGATTTCCCTACATGTTTTGTGATTTGCATCTTAGACATATAATTTATTGTTGAAGTGAATTTTTTATGTCATAGATGGTAATAATGTTGTAATCTATTGTTAACTTGTTATTTGGGACAAGGTTCATACATTGAAAATGTTATTAGTACAATCTTAGTCAATGGTTCAAAGATTATATTATGTTTATTACAAATTTTAGGCTATCATGAATTAATTTTGCTGGTTAATTATATGCCGAAAAGAATAAAGTAGGTTTTTTTTACTATTTATATTTACTGACACTTCTTGCAGTACTACAGTTGTACTTAATTTATTAGATTTGTGTGTTTCTAATACAAGTTTTATATTTTAAAAATTAAGAAGTAGAATAAAATCATGCTGAAGGAATTGATATAAAATTATCAATTTACTTTTGGCAAACTCTAAATCGTGGGAACTAATTTTACGAGATTTTTCCTTTCTTAAAAAATTTGCAAGTGGTGTTCAAAAATAGTTTTCCCTCTAACCCGTGGAGGAATGGGGAACAAATTGTTATTTCGTAATAGACTTTTAACCCATATGAGTTTAATACTCTGGAACCAAGGTTCCCTAACTCTTCCTTAATACTTTTTTTGTTGTGAATCCCCCTTCCAATAAAAGTTATAAGAATATCTCATGGTTTTTGCATATATAATCTTTTATATATAATTACTCCATGTCTGTCCGTCTCCCCTTTTATCTCTTGAGCAGTTTGTTATAGAGAAATGCTGTAAATGTCATTTTGTTTCTGCCAACTAGGAGACCCCGGGAAAACTATTTTTGTTTACAGAATTGTCCCAGGTTTGATTCCAGCAGATGATTATATTTTCCCATAAGTTTACATGGGATTTTTGATTTCTCAAGATGCAAGATTTTTTCCTCCATTCATCAAAATACGTAAATATGGAACAATTTTCTCTGTTTTTGCTTTATTCGATGGCTAAAACTACCACATATCTTATCCTTGCGATGTTTAGATGTTACATGGAAGAATTTGTCAGAAATATGCATTTTGAAATTTTATGGCTTTTTCGTACTCTTTCCAGGTGTTACCAGAGTGACCCTCATTGTTACCTCTGATTCAGTTGGCATCTATTGAACCTTAAAATTGATGAAATAATTAAATTATTCGCTTTGTGCTTTTTATAAAGCATCGAAATTATAGGTGTAGTAATGTCAAACTTAAAATATTGCAACATTAATAATTGCAGATAATTATTATTCAGTAAACTGTGTGTGGACTGGGGATTTTTAACAATCGACCAAAAGAATAAATCATTTTTCTTTATTTCAATACTGAAATATTCGTAAGGGAGAAGCAATTAAAATTGCACATATAGATTATAAAGACAAACATCACTTTCAAAATGTCAGTTGTCTAATTTTATAAGGAGAATATGGACTATTACTAATAAATGAAAAATAACACATTGTGAAGTACAAAACGTTTGTGTTAGAAATAAATCAGGAGTAAAAAATGAAATAAATGGTTGAGTTAATTGTATATGAAAAAATTGAATATATATAAATAATAAGATACAATTTAAAAGCATTAATACTATAAAACTTGGATAATACTTGCTGTGTATCATTATCTTCCTCTCTAAGATGACTTTTAAACAAATTTCTGACTGACTTGGCAAAAGTTTTTGAGGGTAACGCTAGTAATAATTAAAATTTATTAAATCTCTCTATATAAACTGATGACTGCTGTGGCAGACACCGTTTTCTGTTCACATGCTTGCCTACGGCACTATGGCAAACAGGTGTTTCTTGTAAGACCATTGCTGCAATGTTGCAGTGTATCCCATATGTCCACTACAGCCCCACTGTTCACACAAAGGACTTGTTTAACATTGTTGATGATTCAGGTTAACATCATCCTGACTCGGTGCTAAAATAGAGTATAAAAAAAATACTGCGTAAATGACTGTCACATGCATCTCTTGCTCAGCACTTCTCAAGTCATGGCAGATCATCTAATTTGAGTGAAAAAGTGTTTTGGATTGACATTTTTATTAAATTTGCACTATTTGTATGACAATATTATGTAGCGATGGGTCCAAAGAGTGGTAGTTTTATAAAATCAGAAAATTTGTATTTCCACTTTTAAAAAATGTTTATTTCGACCATGGTTTCGACGTGTTTAAATATCATCTTCAGGGTAAAGACTGTGGAGAGTAGCGCTGTATATATATACGAAGAAAAAGAGTGGGAGAGGGAGAAAAAGGAGTGGGGAATGAGGAGTAGGTGGGAAGAAGGTTTAGAGTAATGACGGTTGGATAATTAGGGACAATAGAATATCACATGATGGATTGGGGAGTAGGAGATGGGATAGAAACGTGTTATTACAAAGAAATACAAAGTATGAGGAAGCATGCCAATGGTGGGGTAAGTGAATGGATAACAAAGGAGAGAGAGTTGGGAAAACATGGTCATTTAACAAAACAGTACCACATCATAGGAATAATTTATAATTTCAAATTTAATTCATTAGACTTATCATTCCACAAAATGTCATCTTCTGTCCCGTCAATTTGATTGGATATACCATATTTCTTAAACGATTTAACCACCATTTCCATTTTGATTTCATTCCAAGCCTGTACAACCCATTCCCACAATGTTGACAGTGTCGGAGTCTGTATGGAACCTCCTTTGATGAATGTTTTTTCTCCTCCTATCATCCAATTATTCCATTTTCTTCTCATAATATCTTTAAATGGTTTATTAACCTTTACGGTCTGCGTGTGTACTTTTGGCACAAAAAATGTGTCCCGATTCTGCCAAGCATGTACAAACGTCCCATTGTGTCATCGTGATCTATAGATGCTTCCAAAGCAATTTGAAGCATGAATCGTGCATCTGTGTCAACAGTTTTATATCACTGAGACTGTTTATGCCTCAGAGAAAAAAAAATTTCCTTGGTAACTTTAGGAATGAAATAGAACCAATCTTTTTACCGAGACTAAACAGACACCCCTCCTAGAGTGGGTCATCTGAGATGTTTACTCTTGGCTTCTCATGAGATGTCGAGTTAGCTATCTTAGACATAGCATTGCTTGGGTTATGTATGGCTGTGTTCTTCTTTTTCTTCATCATTCATATTGCATTTTTTATATCAAGGATTCAGAATATAGAGCTGTCTTGATTCTCGTATACTTGGGGGCAGTTGCTGACTTTCATGAGTATCTTCTAAAATTTAGTTTTTGTTATAGGTATGCCGCAAACATAAGAACATGTGCGGATTTTGGCCATGCACGGAGGAGAAGTTGCCTCAGTCATCTTGACTCCCCCCACCCCACTACTAGCCCATCCTTCTTCTCCTTAGGTTGTCAGTTCTCACTATTTACAGTTGCTGCCTAGATGAAGATTTACAACTATTTGGCAACAATGTAGTTAGAAAAGGATCAAGACAGCGATAGCCCATGCGATAAGGAAGGGCGAGAGGAGAGTGTTCCAAGTGGAGTGAGGGATTAGGCCACACCCACTGTACTCCCAAAATGTTCTTTTGATCACAGTAGACCTATAGTGGCATTATTTTTCTATATAATTTTATCCATTATTTTAATTAAAGTTTTAAATTAAGTGAAAATGGAACAAAGTATCTCATCTTACCGAAGAAAACATTGAGAAGGAAGAGTTTTTGCAGTCAGATTTGGATGCAGAGTGAGAATTTGAATATGCAACTGGCATAGATAATACTAGTGAAAGTGAGGTAGAATTGTCTTGCTGCCCCCTTTACATAACTACAAGGCAATTGTTCATCCTTTCATTGGATCAGCATAATTGAGTGATTATTATCCAAGATGGCCGACACTGACATGTGCCGTGTGCGTTTTCTCCGTACTTTTCTCATCTTCTTGGTGTTATTCCTGCACATTTCAGGAAAAACTGCAGCTTTTAGTCATCGGGAGTGTATCTGCTTTCAAAGAAAGTACTTGGACTTTTAATTTAGGCCTCTTTTATGCAGTTATCGCCATTTTTGTTTTTCTGGTTTGGCGTCTTTGGAAATATCTGTCCACCGGGACTCGACGCTCCATGCTACCGGAGAGAGCCGGGTTCATCGCTGGCATCGCTCACACCTACGGTTTGCAGTTACATCAGGACCTCGCTTGCCATCCCTTCTTTCTCCACATCTACTTTTACATCTGGCATGGGACATTGGTTTCATTCTGCTTTTGTGTGGTGACATTGAAATTAATCCCGGCCCTCTCTTTTGCAAACCCATTAAATGCTATTACCAGAATGCGAGAAGTATAAAGAATAAACTGGACGAATTAAGCCTCTCGTTGTCTGAACTCAAGGAGTATGAGGTGATTGCACTCTCAGAGACTTGGCTTAATTGTAGTGTTAGTGATAGTGAACTTTCTTTCCATGATTCGTTTTCCATTTTTCGTCGCGATCGCTCCTCTCGCGGTGGTGGTGTTTTATTGGCAGTGAATAATAACCTCTCTTTCAAGCGTAGACTTGATTTGGAGAGCAATTGTGAGATTGTTTGGGTTGAGTTAGGGCTGAGTGATTCTAAATTGTTTATTGGGTGTTTTTATCACCCCCCCCTAATATGAGTAATTTGGACGAGTGCTTTGATTCTGTTATGCGTGCAATGCAGTGTGGTAATATTCTTTTGATGGGTGATTTTAATCTTTCTATTAGATGAACATCCAGTTCCTCCGGAGAGGCCATTTCTAATCTTGACGACTGGTTTGTCAACCATTTCATTCACGGACTTTCCCTTTTTCAAGTGAACATGCAGGCTACAAGAAACTTAGCCGTTTTGGACTTTGCCCTGATGACCGTGGGAAGGAATCTTTTGTTCTCTGACCATGAATCCCTAAACTTGGTTCTCCCTCCAGGCTACCTCCGAGATTGCGGGAGAAATCCCGCTGTGTGGCTCTCCTCCCCCATTCCAAACTGGAAGAAAACGGACTGTGATCATATAAACCGACTCATTGGTGCCACCCCTTGGTGCCTCCTTGAATATGGTAGTGCTGACGATTCCATTTCCCTCTTCGCCGATTTACTTGCCGCCTCTATTAAGGATAGTGTTCTGCATAGTCTGCTAGTAGTAAAAAATACCCGGTGTGGCTCAAAAGTGAAACTATTTTCGCGTTAAAAAATAAATAAATAAATTCAGTGCTTGGATCTTTTATAAAAAATTTCCCAATCAACACACTCTTAACTCGCTTAAAAATCTGAGGCGACATGGGAAATATTTACAAAAAACTGATTATAATAATTATATTTCAGCAGTGTCTTCTGAAGCCTCCATCAATCCAAAGCGACTTTGGACACTTTTAAACTCTAAGAGGAGAACTGGATCTGCTAACTTTAACAGAAACAAGGATTTTAACCAGGCCTTGAGCACTCCTATGGAGAGTGTTTGTTCTCAGTCTCTTGTATCTCTCTCTACTTTCCCCGATGAATGCCATCAACTCCTTAATTCTCTTTCAGCCACCCGAGCCACAGGCCCTGATCAGATTTCTGCCATGCTATTGAAAAACATCTCTTTTTCTTTGGCTACTCCACTATCTAATCTGTTCAGTAAATTTTTCAAAGCTGGCTATTTTCCTTCTGAATGGAAAAGAGCTAACATAACTCCCCATCTTAAATCTGGCAATAGAAAATGTATTGAGTCATATAGACCTATTTCTCTCCATATACTCTCGACCATTTGTGAAAGAATAATTTATCAAAGACTTTCTGCCTTTACTCTTCCATATTTGTCTCTTCAACAGCATGGCTTCTTACCTGGAAGTTCATGTGTTAGTAATTTGGCTGAACTTCAGATATCCGCTTTGGATGCCATCAGCAATAAATCACAGCTTGATGTGATTTACATTGACTTAGCTAAAGCTTTCGATACCGTCCCCCACAAACTACTTCTCCATGAATTACCAAACAGATTTAACATTCATGGAAATTTCCTTTCTTTCTTGTCTAGTTTTCTGTCTGATCGTTGGCAACGTGTGACTATCTCTGGTTTTTATTCTTCTTCTCTCCCTGTTCTCTCAGGTGTTCCTCAAGGCAGTGTTATCGGGCCTTTGCTATTTTGTTTATATCTTGATGATGTGTGCAACTTTATTGACACTATTATAAATCCAGTTTTATTGTTTGCTGACAATTGCAAGATCTTTTGGAAAATTAATTGTTTGAATGACAAATTATCACTCCAAAGATTTATTGATAAATTTTCTGAATGGTGCTCATTGTGGGGACTGAAACCCAATCCGTTAAAATGCTCTCAGCTTTCAATTACTCTGTGTAAATCCCCCATTAACTATACTTACTCCATTATGGGCGAAAACATAAAAAGGTTATCACAGCAGAAAGATCTCGGTGTTATATTTGATTGCAAACTTTCTTTCTGTAATCACATTGACTACACTGTAAAAAAATGCATGTTTCTCTTAGGCATTATTTATAGGCACACCAGTCTTAATCATGTGGTATTCTTTCGTTCTTTTTTTGTTGGGTATATACTACCTATTGCTACATATTGCTCACCCATTTGGAATATGGCCTCCAAAACTCACCTCAACAAATTGAAGCGCATAATGTCTTTCTTTTTGGCTGTAGTCCGTTATCGCTTCCCACACTTATGTCAATTGTCCAAGGTTGATATCATGCTTCCCTAAACCTCCCAACTATTTCCTTTTGTAGAAGTAAATCTGACTTGTCTTTTCTGTACAGTGTTATGAACGGCAACCTACGCTCCTCCCTTCTTCTCTCCTCCTTCTCTTTAAGAATTCCCTCCAGAACTGCCAGGCTTTCTACACTCTTCCATATACCTAAACCTCGACTTTCCATTATTCAACGCTCTCTATTCTTCCGATTTCCAAATATGTTCAATCAATTACCTCACGGCTATGATATTGACATTTCAGAGTAGAAATAGTTTTTTCATCAGTCATCCCTCATTTAAAATAATTACTCTGTTTTTCATTTTATTGTAATCTTTTGCAGTTATTTATTTAATCATCCTTTTGTAATTATTTTTTTTCTATATTTTAATGTTTTATTTATATTTCTTTTAGGTTATTATTTTTTGTATGTTAATACATTGTGTAATTGAAGTTGTGCTAATACAAAATAAATAAGGGTTGGTTGTAAATGAAGAGCCACTTACAGTTGATAGTTCTTCAATTGATTTCTTATAGCTTTTTTTAATGACGATGTTCTTCTTTTTATACTAACAGGAACAAATAGATATTAACAACAATCCTTGAAAACCAGTGGTGAATCTACCCAAAAGCAGTAAATTACTCCATAAGAATTGTATAAGTTTATAGAACAACGAAGATAAAATATTTTTGGTCTACTGATGAAATGTATGACACTCCTTGCTATAGAAAAATCATGACAAGGGATGGGTATCAGCCAGTGGCGTCGGGTGCCCATTTTGTTTGGGTGTGCTTTTATTGGGGGAGGGGGGGTATGCAACCCTCACTACAAAATTCACGTGTTAATTTGAACATACGATTGCATTTTTATCGAAGTGTGAAAGTTTTAAGAGAGCATAGCGCAGCAGTGCTCTTCTTAATTGGTCTAATGCAATTAATCTTAGAATAATTATGAATACTTTAATTTACTAACTGATATGATTTTAACTATACAATCCATAATTATGGACAACACAAAGGTTCCCCGTCAAATAGACTTGAGCTATGCATCACGTGCGCCGTTTATGTGAGAATGGTTAACGCTTGGTTGTGAGAAGATACTAGAGTGAGGTACGAATTATCTGTATTTTGTTACGATTTTTAAATATGTACAACCATATAATACGCACAGAAATCTGAAAAAGTAATCACTTAGGAAAATATTATTTTCCGGATTGAATCAAAGAAAGGCTTAAAAAACTCATTTTACTTACTTATTTATACATGTTCCAATCTCCTGTTTTGCCTTAGGAATTTTGTTAGCACACCATCATAAAATGAAGGTCTTTTCTTCAGTTCCACCAGCAATGTCTTTTCAATGGCGAGTGAACTTAGGCCACATTACCTTTCCTGCGTTTGTGTTCCTCTATAACACGTATGTATTCTCTTCATAGCTGAAAAAGAACGCTCGACTATAGCAGTAGAACTCTGAATCGTCATAATAAGTTCCGCTAATTTATAAATCTCCTTGCATGCAACCTGAAGCTGATTTTCTTGCATGAATTTTAATAGGTGATGCACTGGTTTCCTCACAAATTCATCAGAAGAAAAGAGCACTTTTAGTTCATTTTTTAGGCGAACGTAGTCAAAAACTGGTCCGTAGAAATCCTTAAATTTTTCTAGAATACCATCAGGAAAAGTTTTCGCATACTGATCATATCTTTCGCTACAAAGGAGTTGAAAAAACTCAAGTTTCGAAAGTGAAGAGTATCTTTCTTCCATCTCCAGGCACATGCAGTCGACTATTCTCTGGTATAATCGAAGGCACGCGCTCTTCTCCTCTTCTATAGATCCTTTTCGTCTTTTAGGCTTCGACGACTCAACCGTATGCTTTTCCTTTGCAGAAACCCAAATATCATCAAATCCATGTTCCTTGTCATTCCTAAGCTATTTCATAGTATCATGCACTTTTTTACAACAGTACAATATGTCATGTCATGATGTTTGCAATATATTATTCAAAACATCAATATAGCCAAACAGAACAGAAAAAATTTCTAGCAAAAAAATTGTTTGAAAATCTTGCAAGAAATACAGAAAACCACGAGCTTTGATTACAGCATCCACATCCCAATCCCCAGAATTCTCCACAATGTGTTCAAAAAATGCAATAAGTTGACTTCTGTGACGTTTTACTGTGTTTGATAAACGGGAAGTAAAATTCCATCTGGTTGGTGCGACGGAGGGTAATTTTTTAGCAACAAAATCTTGCAAAGCATTTACTCTTTTCGATGATTTAGAAAAATATGCTGCCAATCCACTGATAGTTTGGAAAAACAATCTACATTCCTTGATATTCAAGAGGCTTTGCTTCAGAACTAAGTTCAAAACGTTAGCGTAGCAATGCGTAAATATTGCTAAAGGATAGGCCTTGATAACTTTACTCTGCAACCCATTAATATGTCCACTCATTACACAGGCACCATCATAAGTTTGGCCGACCAACTTGTCCTTAATATTAAATTCTTCAACTCTGTTTACAACTTGTTTAAAAAGACCACTAGACGTTCTATCATCACTTACGTCTGTAAATCCGATAAACCTTTCGTGTGTTTGCCCATTATGGACAAAACGGAAAACAGTTGATAGCTGCGATTTCGACATTACATCAGAAGTTTCATCCAGAAGAATGGCCACAAATGTAGCGGAAGAAATTTCTTTCTTTATAGCATCTTTAACCACATCAGATATAGCGTTAATGATATAATTTTGTACTGTGGGAGAAGTTCCTCGAAATACAGTCGATGCCTTTAAATGACTGTCTAAAAGAGGATCATACTCACGGAGCACATTTAAAAATTCTATATAATTCCTTTGGTTGGCTGAATCTTCAGACTCATCATGACCTCTCAAAGGAAGCTCTTGCTTAGCCAAATAACATACAGCATCAATTAATCTTTTTAAAACGTCTCTATTTTTCTTTACTTGCTCATTATGACGACTAATTTCAATTTTTCTTTGGCTGTCAATGAGAGTGTCAATTCTTTGTTTTCCAAACATCTTAAGATTTAAAAATGACTGAACATGTGGCTGGGAGCGCTCATGTTTTTGCATTGCTGCAGCTAAATGTTTAAGATCGGAATACCCGTGCTTATTCCAAACACCTTTCTCTTTGGAGAATAATAAACAAGGCCAACAAAAAAGTCTTGACAGCACTTCACATACAGTTAACCATTCTACTGAATCGTATTGTGAAACAGAGAAATGTCTCATGTACTCAGTTTTTGCATCTTTGTGCTTGCACAGTAAATTTGGAAGAGGAGGACGAGGCTTACCTTCTTCGACTATGTTTATACAATCCGGAAAAGCTCTGGCAGAAAACGGGGCATTCAGTACATCGTCAACACTGTTTACCATTGTAAATATGGGCAAAAAGTTATAAATTATATCTAAAAAATTATAAATATATGTTAAAAACTTGTCTAAATCGGTGTCATAAACACGTCGGTTCACACTTTACCCCACGCACGCAAAACAGACGAAACTCAGAAAACAAAAACAGCATCTCATGACAAGTAACAACGTTGAATTGGATTGCTTCACACAATAGCCAATCACAACCGCTAACTACTTCTGGGTGCTGTTGTCTCAGCGCACACCCTGCCACGCCTTCTGGACGGTTTAAAACCACAAGGAGGCTAAGAATTTGACCCGCTGCGCCATCTGTACGTATGTTTAAAGGGCTCAAAGCTATCCGTATTTCTTACCGCACACCCGGGTTATTAACTTGAATGTGATACAATGTTTACGCGCCGAAACTTCTCCTCTTCATGAAACATTGTATATTGGATTTGATTTTAGGAATCACGCGAAGCCAGAAAACGATTAGGGGAGTCTTTAACAGGAATAAATGCAAAAATATAATATCTGTGACATTGCGAATCCGTGGGTGTGCACCGCACACCTAGCACACCCTAAATATAAACCTCTGGTATCAGCATATTTTATGGTTCCTGCATTTTGCATTTCATTGAAACCAAGGATATTTCGTCAAACTTTGCCAAACACCTGTTAGAAGAAAACTACAATAGTTCCTTTTTCCCTAAAGTTCTTTATGTTCTACAGAAAGGTGCAAAATTGGATTCTTTAGAACAATTTGAAATTATAAATTATTCCTATGATGTGGTACTGTTTTGTTAAATGACCATGTTTTCCCGATTGAATTTATCATCTCGATGATCCGTGCAATGATAATATTCAAGAAAAAGATTGGGGTGAGCTATTTGGATATGATAGATCTGATGATGCAGATTTTTATGGATTTTATGATTAAATGAGTACAAATATTTTATTTGAACTAATTCAGATCGTTTTAATTCCCTAAAGTAGTTCTTTCTTTTGTGTATCTCAATATTTGCTTCATAAAAGCTTAAACACCACTGGACCAATAACGTCATGGGTATTACTTGTATATAAGTCGACCCTCTCCTTTTTTCGCTGAAAATTTAGTCTTAAATACACAACCTTTATATGAGTATATACAGTAACTATATTTAAAGGTGCCAAAAATTGGTAAAGGCTACATTTCACAATAGTACCTCTAGTTACAAGAAAAAGTATCTGTGTAATACTGATCTGGCAAAGTAGTGATTGAGAATGATGAGTTTTTACTAGAAAGTGTATAGAGAGCCACAAACACTTCTGTGAATGCAAGTTCATTAGTTGACACTGCTAGAAAATAAATGCAAAAAACAACATTTCTTGCACCAGTTACTGTATAATTAATGGAAAATATACTGTAATAGAGGTATATAAAACATTTATTCCATTGTATTTGTTGTGCTGTGAGTTTTATGTGGCCCCAAGAAGGATAACCACTCCGATGACCCGCAGCTGATACAAACGAAAATAAAGTTGGAGATGTTAAACTCAAGTTATCCTAACAGTATAGTATAATTTCAAGTTTATGAATAGGCCATTCAGTAGATCTTCCTTTCTGCACAACTCACAAAGCTTGTAACGTTTCTATTAAAGAGGATTCTAATGACTGCTGGGGAGACTTTGAGGAGGTCAAAACTGCCACTCTTTGGACCTATTGCTACAAAATATTAATTTAATAATAATACATCAATCCAAAACACCTTTTCTACTCAAATAAGGTGATCTCCTGAAACTGGAGAAGTGCTGTGCAACAGATGTGTGTGAGAGAAATCTATGCAGTATTTTTTGTGCATTATTTCAGCACCTAGTCAGGACGATGTTAACTCAAATCATTCACAACGTTATTGGAATATGGGTAGTAACTTTTGAATGATGTTAATGTGAATCAATGTTAATCGAAGTGACATTAAACGGAGGACATACTGTACTTGTTCCAGTCCTGATGTTTATACCAATAAATACTCCTACTTGCTTTGACAAAATGATCTCTGTCATTCTGTTTGTTGTATTTTTAACCCTTATTATACAGCATTTAAATTTCTGCCAGTCCGTTTCACAGCTGATTTAAATGGTATATTAAAATATTATGTATTTACATTTGTATAAATTATCATATCTCAGGACATCACATCATTCTACAGTCTGGATAATATCATGGGCCTATGAATTTGTATAAGAAGACTCAATGCCTTGCATACATTTAAATGTATGCACGGCCATGAGCTGAGCAGCTACATTTGGTGTACATTTAAATGTACACATGGACAATAAGGGTTAATATACTACCAAAGGATATTAAGTTTATCTCTTCCCCTAAAGTATTAAAAAACGGTCAAAAATATTTTGTTAACCCTAGAATCACCACCCAAAAAAGTATGCGCTGATTCACATTCACATTAAAAAAGGCTTTAAAAATGGAAATATGGAGAATTTAATTTGCAATGGATTAAGAACAAATATAAATAGGTTCTTGCAGAAGAATGAGAAACTAAAGTTTTCTTGAGGAAGGGAGTAAAGTTTACTCCCGGTTGTGATTGTAGGGTTAAATGAATGTTTCTATAGCATAAGGGAATTTCTTAGTGTCAATCTGTAATTTTTTAATTATGTTTGTATGTCTAATTAATGACTTCCCTGTCCTTGTATGGCGTACGGAGTAAATAAAATTATTATTATTGTTACTACTATAGAACAGTGGTTCCCAAACAGGATGAAACATCTGATTATTTGATGTGCCATGAAAAGCAGTGATAACTAAATAAATTAATGGTTTGGAAATGTTCGTAGCTCATTAGGAGAATAATCTTTCCTCTTACAAGTTTTTGATGATGTAGTAACAAATGAATGAGTTGTGATACACTTATGTATAAACATACAGCCTTGTTTCAAGTTAAGCATGCCACAATATTCTGTTTCTCTTTGCAAGGTTGCTGTATGCAAATGCATTTTAGGAACCACTGCTCTAGAACAAAGGTTTCTAACCTGTCTCTAGAAACCACTGTTGGTACATGAACTTGGTGATGGAATATAGATTTAAATACTGTGATACATATGAACTTTTTTACTGTGAGTTGGTCAAAACCTGTAATCATTGAAGTAATTTTTGCTTTACAGGGGAAGTTGGTGGTTGGTCATAATATGCTCTTGGATGTGTGCCATTCTGTACATCAATTTTGTGCAAATCTACCTGAAGACTATAATGAGTTCAAAGAGTTAGTGCATTGTGTTTTTCCTAGGTAAGTTATGTGTTAAATTTCTGTAGGAGTTTCAATGCATTTGTATGTAATGTATTCACTATCAAAGACCTATTTTATATAGTAACTGCTATGAACTTTGTATTCATCATTACGGTGTTAGAATGTTTTCATTTCTAAATATAATAAAGTAGATATTCCTAATGTGAAATTCTCGAACTCAGCATATCTACTAACTGGAATGCACCTCATGGTGGGCTCGTAAGGCAAAGGGCGTAAGCACTTGGCAACACAGCATGGACAGACTCGACGTTTGCACAGGAGAGACTTGAGAGAGAGAGTTTTCATCCGCGAAGTGCCCATCACCTTCATTCTTATTGGTTCCCTCAAGGTCATGCTTTCGGAAGCTTCCTCTTCTCTCTCTCTAAACCTCATGTTATTTGAAATGCACTATAATATTAAATTTAAAATTTGAGAATCACCCAATCTTTCGATATCGTTTCATAAGTATTTCCCATAAAGAATGCCTTTGAAATCTCTGTGTATCCAATTTATGGAGTATACTTTTCCATCATTTTAAATTCTTGGTTCACATTGAAGAAGCTTTTTTTTCATTTCACTAACAACCTTGCCATCATAATTAAACTTTCACCCACAAATGGCATCCGTCAGTGCACCGAAATGATGGTAGTGTGAAGCAGCGAGATCTGGGCTGTATGGTGTGTAGAACAACACTGTCCATTGCAGTTTTGAGATTGATTGCTTAATGACCTGAAAAGTCGACTCCGACCGTAAACACACAATAGATTTAGCGAGAAGAAACCAAGCGCTAAATACTACGTATTTCGAGGGCCAAGCTCTCATCACATGAAGAGTGATGAGAGCTTGGCTCTTGAAATATGTATTTAGTGCTTGGTTTCTTTTCGTTAAATCCTTTGTTTGTTTACGGTCGGAGTCGACTCTTCAGGTCATAGCTTCACTTGCCATAGTCTCATCTGTTAATTATATTGATTGGTATAAATAGTTTTTTGGTTTTTTTATAGTGGCGATGTATGCCTCAGAATTTATTGTTTGTTCTTTGGACATAGTGTACTTCAAAATCATACCTTACACATCCCAAAAGAAAGTGGTGATCACTTTTCTTGCAGAGGAAAGTTTTGAACTTCTTCTTGCATGGAGACTTTAGATGACGCTCCTTAATGTATTATCATTTGGTCTCTGGCTAAATGTGATGAATCCAGGTTCCATCATATGGTTGAACCAGCTTCCAGCTGTGCTTCTTTCTACTGCGTCATCCCTGTAGACATTTTTCAGATGTTTGTGTCTGTTGCCTACTGATTCCTTCTCTGCTGTTAATCTTTGTTTATGATGCATGTCTCGACCAGATTCCGTTTTTACAACCAACTTCTATTGCGCTTTATATCGGATTGGTTTGGAATTCTTTAGTTAGTTAAATGATAATGCATGCAAAGTTTCATCATTTCCTAGTATGAATTTGTATATATTTTTTTAAATGTGTGGCATTACTTTTTGAGTGATCCTCATAAGTGCTCAATTGTGATTTTTCACACGATAAATTTTTAAAATTTAATATTTTGCTGGCCTGAAAGTATAGCTCCATATTAACTGCATTTTTGGTTAACTGACCTACCCTCCTCAGTCGTGTTAATGCTGCTTAAGCAGGAGTCCACTGTAGAGGAAATTTTAGTACTGGGAACAAATATGATTTTCTTAGAATATTTTTTCATTTAATTTATTCCATAAACTTTATTTTATTTATTCCGTAAACCCAACTCAAAGTTCATTTCTCCACAATTTTGTACCATCTAAATTTTGTTAAATATTTTTGAATTCATAGACTTAAAATGCAGTGTAATGGCGCTCTCTCTGTAATCTAGTGATGTGCTTTAATTGCATTAAATTTTCCAAAATAGATTTTTATCATTGCCAGAAGTGAGATGTAAGCATTTTTGCTGTGTGTTAAGGGATAAAAGAAATTTTCAAACCTCCAGTATATAATAAGCTTATTATTGCTGATGATCAAAAGTATAAACTTTTTACTGAATTGTTGTATGTGGTGTAAATGAGATGTCAAAAAGAAATAAAGCAATCTTTTTTCAGATTGATTGACACTAAATTAATGTCAAGCATGTACCCACTAAAAGACAAAATTCTGTCAACCACTCTTTTGCAACTCTTGGAGCGATTGTCTGAAGAGCCATTCAAGCTTCCCGTTGTTGGTAATTTTGAATTTTACTTTTTTAAATTCATGAATTTTAATGTCTTCACCATTGCGAATTTTGTTGTTTATATCTTTTTAGAATGATAATGAAACTAGATTTTTTTCAGAACCTGTGTTTAAATAATTTTTCAGATTGCACAGAAAATTTTCCTGGTTATTCTCTAGGACAAGTCAAGGCTCATGAAGCAGGATTTGATGCTTATGTTACAGGCCTTTGCTTTATTGCAATGGCTAACTACATTGGTAAGCTGTTAATTAATTTTTCTAGAAACTTCTAATCATTGAGATAGATGTTATAAATATTATGTTATTAGCTTTACCCAAAATATTTAATGTAAATAATCGAAGTTTGTGTATAAATTAGCTTATCAATTATTAAAATAAGATGAAATGTTAATTTTAGTTGTTAATAATTACTTTTTAGCACTTAAAGTTTTATGTATGTTTTCTTAAAAAAAGATATGCACTAAAATATGAAATTTGATGACATTTGGATCATGTACATGAGAAATGCATTGAATGAAATTTTTTCAAAGTAAATCTAAAATTTGTTTGATAGTTAAGAAGTGTCTTGTTAAAAAAAAATATTTTTTAAAAGACCGCTAAAAATATATTATTTCAAGCCTAATTTGAAATTTGATCTAATTTATATCTTGGGAAAATATAAAATTTAAAATGAGAAATAGTGATGTTATTCAGACGGTTCACACTGGTTCGGCTGAACCAGTTTTAAAAAATCTAATGAACTCAAACTGGTTGTTAAATATATTTATAAGGAATTAAATATTTTAAAAATCATTAATAGTAATTAAGCCTAAAATTAACATCAAATTAGAACAATAATATATATATTTTTTAAGGAAAGGAAATATTTAAAGATGTAAAAAATATACTTGACAGGAGTAGGTGGGGCCAATTTTTGCCAAGTAATTTGTGGCTTGTGAATCCATACACATTTCTTGGTCGGTACCTAGTAGTGAAGGCTGTTTTACTGCCTAGGCCAACAATGCCATTGCCTATGGCACAGTTTCAAGAGGGGCCTGTGCCCAACTTTCTTGAAAGAATTCTTTCAAAATGTGAGAAATATATGAATATGAAAAGGTGACAATTGATATCTGAAATAAAAATATACATGGATTGGGTAAATAAAAGACATTTTTGATGAAAAATTGGTGAAGAAATTAATAATAAAATAGTTTTAAAAAATAACATTGCATTAAAAGTAAAAAATAAATTTTTATTTTCTAGACAATTCAATACTTTTGTATATGGCTTTTTAATAGTGTAAGGAGGTTAAAAGCCTTATAACTTTTACAAAAGCTTTAAATCAAGTCTAGTAAATCAAAATTTATTTTTCCTTTTTAGTGAAAATGTTTTATTTATTTTTTAAATTTCAATTGCTTCAATTTTTACTTTCTAATCTCGAGAAATAAAATGTTTTCTCAAGCAATTAATAACAGTAAATTTATTATTCATAAATTGTATAGCTTCTTTTTAGTTTTACATATTTTAATACCATATGTTCATGTGTACCACTCACACTCGTGTAAGAGATGCACCCCGTTTTTGAGCATCAAGATATAGGGAAAAAATAATTTGCGAAAAAATCAGCGAAGAATTAAAAAATTATTATTATTTGTTAACAACCTGTATATCATGTCTAGAGTAGGGTTGCCAACTTTTAAATAGGAAAATATGGGACAACTGCAACTTTTCAACAGATAAATATGGGAAATATGGGACCTCTTTTTGGAGGGCATGTAAGAATTTTTTTAGTTGCATATATCAATTTTTAATTTAAATAAACATGCACAAATATCAGAAATATACATTTTAAAATAATAAAACTAAACCCATTTACTTTTTTCACTTGTACTTATTTTCTGATTTTGCTGCAATTGAAAGTTCTAAATCGTTTTAACAAACTGAAAAAATCACAATATGACATATCAGAAATAGTAGATGGAGATATGATCAACACTTTCGTAGAAAAATTAAAATTTGTGGACACATCTAATCACTCTTTAGATACACTGTTGACTTAGAAAATACAAAGTAACTTAAAACTATCACAATAATATCCTTCTTTCAGAATCCAGTTCATTGAATCCATGAAATAATTTCCTTTATTCTCATCTACACTAATTCATTGGAGGCTTTTTACAGTATCGGTGGTGGTGTTTAAAGGCATGCCAACAGTTTATCTATTAGCGACTATAATCTGAAGTTTCAGTATTAATATGTTTGATAGCTAAATGTGAATTTTGCCTTTATAGAAGCATGCTACCTGTAAATAAACAAGGTAGGAAAGTATAACATTGAGTCTTATTATTCCATTCATATTATCCAGGATCAATTTTTAATATATTCTTATACAATGTAACATGCTACCTAAAAAAGAAAGTACAATTTAAAATATGGGAAAATCAACGTCCCGTATAGAGTTCGTAAGGGGCATGGGAATAAGTAAAAATACGGGAAATCCCGTATAATACAGGACAGATGGCAACCCTATGTCAGAGTAATGCGGCAATACTGCATGAGACTGCTCCATCTCTGTCAGAAAGTAAATAATTTCAAAACTATAAAAGCATTAATCAAGAAATAGGTATACCTATTTTTTTTCTAATGCTGAACTCCAAAATGATGTTATTCAAAACAACTATAATCAAGAATTACCTGTGTATGAAATCTTTTTGCTACTTTCGGAAGATGGCTGCAATCCAAGAGGTTGATTAGCCAAAAATACACACCCACTTTTGGAAGACCTTGTGTATTGTTAAATTTTTCTTTGATAATGAATATTCAAGTAAGTTGCAGATATTTTGTTGTAGTTAAGTCGTAATAAGATGCATTAAATTCTGGATGTGTATTTTTCAGTGGCTTGTTGTGTGTCTTAGTTTTTACCTGTTCAGTTTTAATTATAAATTTGATTACTCATTGTTTACTGTCTCTTATAGGAACATTGGGAAATGGAGTGATAAGTTCTTCATTGCTTCCTGATACACCATTATTAAAACCTTTTGAAAATAAGTAAGTATGTTTTTTTTAAAAGGAGTCTAATTATTTATTTTTGTATCCATTTTTTTGTTTACTCGCATAATATCTCCCCTTTCAGAAACTTTTATATATGTGCAGAGCCATCCTTAAGGCAAGGCAGGCACCTAGGGCCTCGCACCTAATAATGTCAGTGCATTTATATGGAAACAAAGCCACAGTATAAAGAATATTCTTGAGTATTCTTTGTACTGTGACAAAGCGGAGTGATTGATCACAGCGTTCTAACAACAGAAAAATGAGATGTGGTTCTATAATGTATACATACAATGTACACGTTATTGAGATTGTCTCGAGACTTGAGATTAAAGATCTTAGAAACATAAATGTATTTAGAGTGGTTTTGATCAAGAATTAATTTATAGAGGCGCTGCAATGGAATGGCAATTGCCTTGACAAATGAGGATCGTCTAACGAGACAATTGATACCTAATTGAAGATTAATCGAGTATGATGGTTTTGTTAGTACTTATTAGTTAAATGGCAAAGAGTAATATTCTATTCTAAAACTGTATTAGAAGATAGAGACGATAGTCATTCCCCTCTAATTAAAGACAAGTTGTTGTTATTTATACGTTTATTAACTTTATTTCTATTTCACTCATTCACTTTTTTTGTTTTTTTTTTACATTGGTTTGCTGCAATTCCACAGTATTTTGCAGCGGCATTGGAAGTTTTAAAATAGTTAACGTTACTGTTGAGATGTGCAGAATTAGGTTTGCTTTGGATGGGTTTTTGCTTGAGATTGGGTTGGATTAGGTTCACGACAACTTTATCTTTAGCTATCGATAGTCATTTGTTATTCTGATGTTATTTTGCTGTTGGTACCTATGCTATAGTTACGTGTCTGAAGCTGCAGTGGTGCCGCGGAATCGTAATAACACTCGTATTCTGTTTTTGTTTACTTTTGCGCAGGCCAGTCATCATCAAAGTTCTTCGAAATCATGAAGAATTTTAGGAACATGTCAAGGTAATACACTATATTAATGTTTTACCAAGTATATACCAGAAATACTATATTTTGTATATCATTTAATTTATAATACGTTTTTTCATCGCAAATGTTATTAGAAAATTGAGTTTTCCATCATAAAGAATTAGTTTTTTGAAGCTGTTGTACACGAATAAGTTCATAATAAATAATTATTTAAAAATAATTGTCATATACCATATTTACTCGTTTAATACCCGCACCCCCGTTTTTAGAACAAAAAATCTGACCCACTGTAAGTTGTGTAATGTCCACACCTTCAAAATTTTGATATTTTATAGGAATATCGGTTGAATAATCTATCTATCTATATAAGTATGGCAACAAGCAAATATTTAAGATATTACTTCAAAAAATTTTTTTATGCTTTTTTCACGTACGTAAACGTGAAAAATTCACATCCATTGCCATTGTTTTCAATTTTGATCTGTTGCACATTCTCAAGTTATTTAATTTTAAATGAGTAATTTTTGATAATTTTGCGAAATTATGTTAACTCAGCCATTGTTAATCTAGAAAAAGAGCGAACTTTACATAAATGTAAACTATTATGCTCAAAATAAATCCCCGCATCAAATCCCTCAGAGATCACACAATACCAAAAATAAACTGGTCACTAGATGCACTGTGACCCGGTTACATAGAAGCATTTCTCACATTTCTGTGGATAAAATGTATCACTTATAGCTTTCAGGAGCACAAACGAACAACTCCAATGGCTATTTAGTGACACATTTCCATCACAAGATTGTATTCTTCGATTTTATACAGAGTAATAAAAGTATGTACATATACTTTTTAGGATTGCGTAACGTAAAAGAAACCCAAGAAAATGCACTTACGGTAAAATGTGATTTGAGCATATCATGAATTAAAAGGAAATCTAACAGAATTTGTTTGTTTTTAATAAAAAATATATGTAATTCAGTTATTTATTTCTCTTACATCACCTTTTCTGTGAGAATGAATGACACTTCTATTTACATAGAAAATTTACGTGATTTAGGTTTACTACTGACAGCAGGCAAGGAATTTAAAAAAACACTTGATGAATACCTATTGTGCTTATAATATTATTCTATGCATTTAAAAAAATACCTTGCTTATAAATTGGGGAAATAAAATGCACCGCATATTGCACCTACTGAGGAAAACGCTTACTCAGCTCATGCCAGGCACGCAGTGTTAGTAGGCATTTTGAGGGTTTCCTACCCTTAAAAGATGAAGGGGCAAATATTGTGTAATGTCTGCACCTCCTTTTTTGATGGGAACTTGTGGGGAAAAGTGCAGGTATTACACGAGTAAATACGGTACTTTGTTTTCTTGATCTTGTCCTATCATTATATAAGTTAAATAGAAATTAACTCCTTAACCGTAAAATTGAAAATTAGAGACACACAATGAAAAAGGGGGAAGAAAGGAAGGAAAAGGCAAAAGACAATAAAAATTATAAACTTACAGGTTTAGGGGTTGTTACTCCATGCCAGGGACCTGATGTCACTTACACATTCACTCACTCAATCGCACATGCACTAATCCTAAAGGTGGAAAGGAAACGGGACCGGGTTTGTGAGAATTTCTCTGTGCCAGGGACCCAAAAAATCACACTTGCTAAAAGGTTTGTGAGTCAGTACGACTGCGACAGGGACCTACTAAGCAACCACAGACATGCTAAGAGGTAAAGGGAAAAAATAAAGGGGGAATAATAATAGGTTTATGGGAGATTAAACCACGTCAGGGACCTAGTATCGCACACAGCGGCCTGTAGGTTTATGTGCCTTCCGGCAACAACAGGGACCTAACAGACGAAACAATCATGCATGCAAGCATTCGAATACATGCACACAAGATCTCTAAAGATGAGGTAAACGTACTAAATATGTATTTCGAGAGCAATGCTCTCATCATCAGTAGCTGACGTGTAATGAGTAGTGGGAGAGTTGTAGGCAGTATTTATATGTTTATGTGCTGAAGTGAAAGGAAGGGAAAGAGGTTCAGCCGTTACAACGTACAGAGGTGAAAGGGGGATCGGGCCGCAGTCGTTATTGATATTGGAATTTTTGTTTCTGTTTATGTGTATGCTTTCGTATGTGTCTAGTTTGTTTTGGTTGGTTACAGATTTTACAAGAGTTAGGTTTTCGATCGTGATTGGATGGTGGTGTTCTTGGATATGTGTTGTTACACTGGAGTTGTTTAATCTGTTGTGTTTAAAGTATATGTGTTCCTTGAAGCATGTTACTATCTTAGGTTTTGTTTGTCCAATATATATTTTGTATATGCTGGATTTGTGTAAAGAAGGAATTGTGTCTTTTGGGTTGTGTAATAAATTGGAAAGTTTATTGTCATTAACAAATACTGTCTTATAATTGAATTTTGAGAAGATGTTATGTAGTTTGTTGGTGAGCCCAGGAGCGAAGGGGATTTTAATGTATTTTGCATCTGTGGGGAAAATGTCAGTTAGTGTTGTGTGCATTTTTACATGGAGCCTATGTTTATGTTTACATAGGATGTTTTCGATCATTTTGGTGTCATATCCATTGCCTTTTGCACAGTTCTTAATGTGTGTGGGTTCTTTATGGTAATCAGATGGGGAGAGAGGCACGTGAAGAAGTCTATTGATCATGGAATGAAAAGGGGCCAATTTATGTGAGATGTGATGATTGGAATTAGATGGGATATATCTATCAGTGTGTGTTGGTTTTCGGTAAATATTGAATTTTAACTTGTTGTGTCTTGTTAATAATAAGTCTAGAAGGGTAGTGTTTTTCTTTTTCGAATGTGAATTAAATTGAGTCATATTGGTTGTTTAGTTCTTGAAGGAAGTTAGTGATGTTGTATTTTTATGTGTCAAAAACCGCAAATATATCGTCAACATATCTAAACCAAGTTTTAGGGAAGTATGTGAATGTGGTTTTGCAGTGTTTTTTTAAATTAATCATGAATCAATTTGAAAGGAATGGTGACAGAATTTCCCATTGTTGTGCCCTGGTTTTGCTGGTATATGTTATTGTTTATTTGGAAGAAATTTTGTTTCATGCAAAGGCGTGTTAATAGGATGTATTCATCGACTGATTTTTGTGGTAAGTTTTGTTCTTTGAGCCAGGATTCAAGGAAATTTAGTGTTACTTCTATTGGTATGCTGGGAAAAAGGGACACAACATCAAACGAAACTAGAATTTCAGTGTTTTTGAGGGTTAAATTTTTAACTTCATTGATGAACTGGTGTTATTTTTAATAAGCGACTCTTGTTTTGTTTGTTTGTTTGAACTGTTCATTTAGCCATTGGGAAATTTTGTATGTAGGAGAGTTGATGCCAGAGACAATTGGTCTGAGGGGGATGTCTTTTTTATGTATTTTTGGGAGGCAGTACATCCTAGGGATTATAGGGTTTGGAGTTTTTTTGTGATTATTGTGGTACAAGTTTTTAAGGCGTTTTTTGTGTCTGTGATCATCTTGTTTAGGGGATTCTTGGGGATTTTTGTGTAGGGTCCTTCTTGTAACATAGTATATATTTATTTTTTCCCACTCTTGACTTTTGACTCTTCTTTTTGGTTTGTTCTTCATTTACAGTGCTGTGGTCATGGGTTTGCGTTATATATGAGAATTCTGGGACTCATTGAACATGTGCTCAGTCTTTGCTTCACATTATATATGAGAATGCATACATGGGAATTAGGGTAATTTTTATTGGGAAATTTCAAGACCATAAAATCAAAAAAGTCAAAGCCCTTTGGGCTTTTAAGACTGACATTGAGCAAAGCAAGGATTGGGGAAGAGAAGGAAGGAAGGAGAGAGAGAGAGAGAGAGAGAGAGAATGAGGGAAAGCAGAAGTTTGGGAAAGCAGGAGGTTTGTTGGGAGGGAGGTGGAGAAAGGGGGTGAGAGTGGAATGAGAGGGGGTGAGAGAGGTAGGAGAGTTGGAGGAAGGGAGAGAGAAGCCGGAAAATAGGGCTAGATATAATTTTCTACCTGCCAAAAAAGAGGAGGTTCAGGGTTGCACATGGGCAGCGGACAAATTCGCCTCGGAGTGAGGCATGGGATTGATTTGCGTAGGAGTGGAGCCCATAGTACAGGGGTTCTCAATCTTTATGTTGGCAACTTAAAAGTGGCGGGTGCAGATATTTTTACCCCCTCCCCCACTCAACACTTACAGCTCAGCTCGTAGCTATATGTATTTTTATAATCTATTTTAAATATTGATAGTTGGAACATTAATTTTACTCTTAAAAACAATTTTTTTATCAAACAAAAATACAAAGTATAGAAAATATCTAAATTTCCATTTAACAATAAATCAAAATTAAATTATGAGATTAAATTAAGGCTTGACTTAAATAAGCTGCAATACTTGTTTTGACAAATATATACATGCATAGATACAATATATATCCATTTTGTATTAAACAATATTATTCATTAAACAAAAGAATACAAGTTGGAAAATATTGTTTTTATCTCAATTGTATTTAAAATTATTTAAATTAGATTATGACATACAAACAAATATCCCTTCGAAAATTTTTTAAAGAAAATTTCTAACCTGCTTATTGTCAATGAATAGACATATGTGACTCGAGCACAAACACAAAGTGATACTTCTTCATCAGCAAGCAAAGAAAGAATGATTACTATTTGCCAGTCCCTACAAATGGGCTAAGATACCTTATGATAATGATTGGAGCTAAAATAATACATTAAAACGTCCGAGAAGTCGATGAATTTGTGAACAAAACTGTGAGTGAAATCATATGCCATGTATGACATTGCATATAAATTTTATGTCACAAAGTCATGAAGTCTTTTTAGGTTAGTACTTTCTAGAGTCTGTGGATGTTCAACACTATAAGTCAAAAGAGATAAAAGTTTTAGGGAGGACACCTGAAAAAACCTTGGCGGACACCATAGCAAACCTTTGCGAGCGCCTGTGGGCACCGCGCTGAGACCTCCTGCCCTAGTACATTAAAAAATTTATTTGGATAGAGGTCAAAATTTACCTCAAAAAAAGTCTACAGGACCATTTAATTTGTATTTATAATTTTGGAGATAAAAATTCGAGAAAATCCTAAGCAAAACATTGCATATTTTGTTTACATTGGTCAATACGACGATTCTATCAGCAAACAACAATTTTAAAGCCATATTCTCTCTCCCAAGCTCTTATATGATCTATGAGGCATAGACTAAAATATTAATGTGAATAGAGGACAACATTTATCACAAAAAAGTCCATGACTTATAGTTTTGGAAATAAAAATTCAAAAACCACCCAATCTTTCCAAACCGTTTTATACTCATTTCCCATGAAAAACACCTTTGAAATCTCCTCTTAAAACAGGGTCGTGCAAAGCGAGATATGCCTGTGCGTATATTTATATTTGTAAAACAGACCATCATGACGAAAGCTTGGCCGAGGGTTATATATATATATATATATATATATATATATATATATATATATATATATATATATATATATATATATATATGGAGAAGGAAGGAGGAGGTAGGGTAGGAGGGTTAAATGAATAATAATAGGCAGGAGGGAGAACATACAATCAGTAATGACATAAATTGAAAATAATAAACAAAAATAGACATTACAAATTGAATGACATAAATTCAAATGGTTATGTATAACAGTAATGCGAGCAAAGTTAGTAATTTTGAAATGGAAGCAATTAACAGAAGTTACAATAAAGGCATTAAAATTATAAAGTAAAAAAGCAATAAATGAATTAGTTAGGAAAGCAGTAAAGAGAACAACAGGCAGTTGGAAATTGTAATCCATGATGCTACGGACAATGTTGAACTTACTAATGAATATGTTTTTTCTAATCACTCTCCATTGTTCTCTTTACTGCTTTCTACAGCTAATTATATTAATGCCTTTTTTACTTTGTCATTTTAACGCCTTTTTGTAACTTTTGTTTTTTCTTTTCATCTCGATGAGTAAATTCCACAATGTTGAGCCTGACCTCATTAATGGTATTTGTTATTGGAAATTTACAAGTTTCTTTTTCATTTAAATTGAATTTTTCCACAAAGTGGAGCCTTCCCAGGTGGACTTTGGTATTATTATCTAGATAATAATAGTCAAAGTTGTTTATAAAACTTAATTTTTATATTGTCACTTGTTCACTGATATTTTAACATTAAATTTTTTTTATATTTCTCTTTTATTCAGCTGAATAATGATACAAGAATGTTTTAAAAGAAAGAAATTATGCTGGGAAAAATTGTATATTTCCTCCTTTAAATTGGAAAAGGTGAAATAGTCATTGGGCAAATTATGCGAGTAAATGCATTATCTCATGTATAAATGCCAATGTATGCTTAATAAGCTTATTATTCATTTTTAAATGCTGCTCTGTTAACTTAATGAAAATAATATCTTTTGTTTGGTAGGTTATACATGATGAAAGTCCAGGACATTCCTTATATGGATTTATTAGGAAAGGATGGTAAGTTAATTATGCGTATTGCATTAATTTTTTTAGGTAATAAAGTTTAAAAGTAATATTATATTAAAATGATACAGTAATGAACCAAATAATAGAATATTAACTGTTGGCTATTAGTTATAATTTCCCTATGACATAAGATTTTTCAACATTTGTAATTAAAATTTAGTTATTGTTTGTTATTCTATGCTGACGATGGAAGCTTGGCCAACAGGTCAGTTCTTGTTGAATCTGTTAACTTTTAAACTTTTGTCAAAGGTCTCCAGATTGAGATATTTTGCTTCTCTCGAAGTTTCTGAAGATGTTGGTAAATTCATTTATTATTGGAAAATAATTATAAAAAGGTTGCATAAACATCCTTTTTGTCATTGCATTGTGTCAATTTGAAAATGTGTGACCATAAAGGGAAATGCATTTGCACTTCCAAAAAGGACTTGAAAATGGACGACCATCATAATTTGAAGAGTTGTGCAACTGGGACTGCAGAAAAACAAATAGGTTTTTGTAATTCATAGTAAAGACAAGATTTAATTCATATTTATTGCCTGATTTTCTGTACATTTACTGTATCTGCCCAACTAGAAGACGACCCCCCAAAAATTTCCACCATTATTTGGCAAAATAGTGAATTTCATGGATTTTATGCTGAAGTGTGCTGGGCATGCATGCACGACCTAGAATACATTATTCGAGATCAAAGAAAAGACTGGAAAATGGTTTAGTTGTTGACATTTTGATATATTACTCCAATTAATAATTTCACGTTGTTGAATAATGTTCCACATTCAGTGACGATAATTCCATTCATGTTCATTTCCACAAAAGGTCAAATAAAGCAGTAGTGACCTTGCTAAGATAATTTTTCATCCAAGTCTAATTCCAATGAATTGCCTTAAGAAATTGCATTTTCATAGTTATACATGTTCCATGTAAAATTTTACTGTTCATTATCAGCTGAGTTTTCCAGTTCACATCGCTGCTCATATCTTTGGAGCAGATGTCTCTTTATGAAGTAAAGTTTAGTTACTAAGTGTGTGTATTTTTTTGGCTAATCAACCCAGCCATAACTCCTTCCGCACCGAACACATTCACAAGGGAGGAGGGAAACCCGGTGCCGGCATAAGCCTATTCTTAACCAAGAGCACCAAGTAGGCCAACAGCTTAACGTCCCTTCCGAAGGACGGAACTCTGATTTTGCACAGTCTCCTCAAACCACACAAACGGGGCCGGGCGACCTTGGAAAAAATCCTACTTATGCAGGATTCGTACCTGCTACCCTTTCGAGCAGCCAGCATCCTAACCACTACACCACCGTCACCTTTTACTTACTGATATTCAAACAGTTGAGCATCCAAAGCTGTCATTGCTGTTCGCATAATTGTCTGCGTATTCATTGTACACAATTTTAATATATTCCATGAATGGGGTTTTAACATGCATATAAACATTACAATGGCTATAGCAACAACTACAATAGTCAAGTTAAACTAATAAGAATTTCTTTAATGGCTAATGAAAAATAATACAAATTGCTAACTATTCTTAATGATACATATGCATAGCCCTGAGAAATGAAAGAAAATATCCAATAGCATTTAGAAACGAAAGAACATAGTCTTAAACATAAATGAAAAATTGAAATTGTTTTACTGAATCAGGTACTATGAGTATGTTCTACATCATTTACTTCTTCTCCACTGGAAGATTGGTCACTGGAATCATCGTCCCAAGGAACGTCATCCTCACTTCCATCAATATCATTTGAAATGCAGCATTTTTTTAAACCCTTTTACTATAAATTCATTATTTATTCATCGTAGGTCAAATATTTACATTACGAAAAATATAGTAGTATCATTTGAATGCGATGGCAATGAGATACGTGCTGCCAACTATGGGTGACTACAAGACAACTCTAACCCCAGATATTTTCTCGGACTCGCATTTAAACAGAGGGGTGATTTTTTTCATGATAGATTTTGACAAAAACATCGGCTTATATTCAGGCAGATACAGCATTCCCTTTTGATATTAGAAAAAAACTCAATTGAAGAGTCGTTTATTTCAAGGAAATAACATTGTGTTTTTATATGTATTTGTCTGAAAATATATTTTTTCAATTTTAGCACTACCTCCAAGGCATCATGTGTTTCATGTTACTTTTCCTTCAACATGGAACATGCAGAATTTGAAGTTGCTCTTCAGTCCTTTTGGTAGGTACAGAAAATTTCTGATACTTAATTAATTAATTTTTAATAAATAATTTGTAATCAGCATTTTAAGACTATGGCCAATGTGAAATCTCCATATCAGTTAGGCATATCTTGATTCAGTATCTATAGTATAATTCAAATTGTTTGTCTGTTTGTCCGACTACAAATCCATGTGCTTCATCCTAGAGCAGCGTTTCTCAACTGTGGCCACCAAAACATTTTTATGCAGCCACCGACAAAATTTTCAGTGTGAAATGATTAATACACAGACCGCAATGTCACATTTTCTTGTACCTAATTAAGATTTTACTGAAAAAGAATGAAAATCTAGACATATTATGAATTACGTCTCTTCTTTTGGTCCGCCATGGTGTGACTGATGGTAGGAAAATCCCAGCCATTTGGTTAACCAGCACATCAGCATGTACTATCACCTTTAGCGGTTTGTTAGTTTAGAACATTTTTATGAAAAAAATTGTACTTATTTCTTATATCATGCTCATAAAACACTCATTTTTTAATTAATCTATAATTATTTTCAAGTAAAAATATGGGATTATGGGTTTTAGTCCGTTTATCTTATATAGTGAAGTGGATTAAAAATTTATCACATTTATGAGTATGTGCATATTATAATGTATTACAAACGCATTATAAATTTAGCATACATGTTTTCTGATTCTATATGATGCTTTTGTATAAACCCGATTCGCTAACTAATTTTAAATTTGCAGGATGCTATTTTGTCTCTTTGTTTCACTCTAACATAAAAATTCATTACTGAGTGACTTTAATAGTTAGAGTATGTAAACATTTGTTTTTATTTATTTAATAGTTTTATTACTGTTGTAGTTTATTTATTGCTATTTTGAAAATCTTGACTATAAGTGAAATATTTCATTATCCATAAATTAATTATTTTGCAATTAAAGGTGTCAGGAAAACAATATTATTGGTGTCTTTGAAGAGATTAAGTATTTTAATGGTGCAAAAATGCTTTATTAAAAAATTGTTTTTGGATTAATCTTTTGTGGGATTTTAATATTATTATATTAATATGCTGTAATTATTATATTAATATTAAAATTATTCAATTGAAAGCAGAACAGGGAAATGTTCCTGTTCTGGAACAAGGCAGGGTTTCAAAATGGTTCCTGTTCCTAGACTTCCTTTAGAATTTTCATAATAAATATGTTAATGTGGTTTTTTTTACATGGTTAAGTTTTGACTTTGTATTTGTTATGAAGACTCAATTTCTATTTATTTTCATTATAAGAATTTATAATGTCTTTTTATATGCCTAGCAGAGATAATTATTTCAGTACTTCTGTAGAATTTGGTCCTGCTAACTGCCGTGACGATTGCAGGTTACTGTAATTGTGATTGTTACCGGTAAAAATTATAGTTATTTGATTGATATTTTAAAAGATAGTGATATGATTAGTAATGAATGCTGGTGAAAGTAATAGGGATTTCATAGCAGAAAAATCTGGACTACGCAAATAAAATAACGAAGGGGTTCTATTGAACACAATTTGGTAAGCACAGTACATTGGAAATTAACCCTTTTCAGATGGAGAATTCGTCCAGTCATTTGTGCTGGCAATCCAACCTAAAAGCAAATTGTTTCAAGATATAGCTTTGAGCAATGATTCCGTACAACAAGGAATAGAAGAACTAGAGACCTTCATAGGTGCGGAAGTTGCTGAATATATCAAATGAAAGTCCTTTCGACAGCTTGTGCTTGGATGAGACTAGAGTTTTGGGTTCCCGACGATATATTTTTTTTCCGGGAAACGGGAATTAGATTTTCAATTACTCTGGGAATAAGAATGATTTTGCATTTATAATATTTAATACACCATTTTTCATTTAAACATGATATTTATTATTGATAAAATGTAAATACATTAGTCTTTAAAAAATTCCAATGACATGTGATATATTATTTGCGACAAATTGTTAGCAGATTCAATATTCAGACGCACTTTGACTTGTGCAATTGATCTTTCCTCGATGTTGATGATATGGAGATAACAAGAGACCAACTACTAATGTATCCTATATTACATTTACCTCAAAGTTAAAATTGAGGGTAGAAAATGTATTAAAGAGGTTTAAAAACAATGTAAAATCTGTAAGAGCCTTCTTCTGTCCCTGTGTGGCTCCCTCTGTCACGCTATAAAAATGCAAATAACTTGATAAAGGATCGAGATACATTTTTGAAATTTGGCAGGAATGCTCTATTTACATATTTTAAGGTGATGACGAGAAAAACTTGAAAAAAACTCCTGGTTTCGACTCCAAGGAAGACATTTCCAATTCCCATAAAATAACACATAACCATCGATTTTTCAACGTGCAGGCTTTTCTTCTTTTCGTGATCTCATTTAGAAATAATTAACCTACGATCTTTGATTTGAACCATTTTAAAGAAAAAATTGTTATATTTCTTATTCTGTTCATCTTTTTCCACCTATAGTTCGAAATTCCTCATGTTTAACGTTTAATTCACATATTTTGGGGAAATCTTGCCATTTTAACAGAATGTTGCCTTGCAAACCAATTACATTGTTAAACCTCGAAATCTTATTGTCATTTCATTCCTTATGTATTCAAGTGTGCTTTGAATGCTTATAATACGAGACAGAATGAGAAGGAAGGACAGGGAAAAGATTTTCATAGCAACCAATATAAACAACATTTGTTGCATTATATGCTAGAAGGAATGCATCTGACCATAGATCATTAATATATTTAAATCACTTAGAATCATCGTAGGAGTTCGAGACTTGAAACGAATGCCTAATAGAACGACAGTTTGATTTCCTGCCATAGATTTCTGAATACGCATCAAATCGATTACCAGATCAGTTTTTAATGCGAGAATTCTTAGTGATTTGCGTTGTTGCAGATTTTGTGTAATTGGGTACCATTGATTTGAATAATTGCTTCGTGTTGCATTTATTCATGAAATTTCATAAAAAACTTTCCTGTTGAATTTTAACGGATGTCTTCTTAGTTTGTATACAATTCACTTGTGCAGAGTAGCTAATTTGGTCGATAGGGCAGAGGGAGGGGGAAAGGAAGAAGAATAGGAGGGGAAGGTAGTTCACTTCAGCATCTAGTTTAAGATTCATGCAACCATTACTGTTGGACCTTTTTTACTAATGACATTCACAGGCACGAGAAGAAGCCATTTTGACATTGTATTAGTGCTTCATTAAAATTGAATTAATAGTGAGAAGCGCAACCTGATCCTTAATCTCAAACTCCTAATAACTCAGTTACTAAATATCATTCACTGAAAAAATATTTATTATCCATCAGAAATTCTATTGATACAACACACAAAATTTTAAAATCAAACTAATTTGATAGATTAACATTTGGGGCTGAAATTCGAAAGAATATCTAAAGAAAATCAACTATGAAGGCAATTCTGGAAAATCTTGACAGCACAAAATTCAAACGAACAATTCCCAGGAATCATTCAAAAATTTCCCGGGAATCGAGATTAAGAAATACCCAGTAAATTCCTGGGAATGGGAATTCCCAGTTCTAAAACTCTAGATGAGACCAACGATGTAACTAAAACTGGGCAAGTACTTGTATGTGCTCTCTATTTCGATTCCAACCACTGCCATTTTTCTGAGAAACTATTATTCATAACTTCTCTAAAAGAACATCTGACTGCCAGAAATATTTACAATGCCATGTAAAAAAAATTGAAACTGCTCAACGTCTCAATGGAGAATAATTGTGCTGCAACTGCAGATGGGGCTGCAGTAATGATGAGCAAGAAAAGCGAAGTACTGAGTCTTTTAAACATCTATTGTCAAAATGATATATTTTGCCTCCTAGAAAAAAGCATCAAAAATCCTATTCGCTGATTAAGTTTTGATTCATGTGTGCAGAGATTATGTGAACTTTATGATCAAGTTATGACTGCCTTGATCCCAAATATAATGATTTAGTCCTAGAGTTAGAACAGCATTCTATTTGTGGTTGCATCCTATTTTTAAAAGGCTTTTTACCAAAGCTTAGTTCTATTGATCGACAACTTCAATCCAGAAGGTTGACAATTGTTGATACCGTCTTCATAATTGGTAAACTTAAGAATACTACAACTGTCATAGTCACTCAGGTGAAAAACAATGATCTCTCCATTTTTTATTGTCTCAATGCATTTCTAGCAGACAAATTGCAGAATGTCATGACTAAAATAAAACTTTAAATAATTAAGTATCTTGAAGCATTGTGAGGAATTGGAGGAGGGATTTCAGGAGTCGGTTTTTTCCACGAAGAAAGTGTCATTTATATCTTCTTGATTTTGAGAAATCAACCAAGAAAATCTTATTGCAATGCAAAGCAAACTTTTGTCATTTCCAGGTATAGCATGCAATGAAGTGGCATAAAGTTTGCATCAATGGAACTTCGCAGAGACGAATGCTTGAAAAGTGTATTTTATGCCTTAAGACCAAAGAAAAATGCAAATAAAAATATTTTCCTACCTGATATCTTTTTCAACTGTGCTTACTGGACTTGATTCATTAATTGAGAACTTGGAAAATTTTAGTTAGAAGAAGAGGAGCTGATGGCTGGGGAAATGGATGGGCTATTGACAGAAACTGGATGAGCTAGGGACTAGGGGCATTGAAGGAATATTTGCAATAGATGTTGCCAAATTAACTCCATTACTCTTTCTAGAATTTTCTCCTGTTTCACATAAGTGCTGACAGTCGAACAAGACATCCTCAACAATCATGCGATTTCAGCAAGGCCTTCACCTTTCTCAATTTGCTTTAAAATTTCTCATTTCTATTCATAAATATGAGTCATATGTGCTCTTTTGTTTGATCCACTTGAATCACTATTAGCCTTCCTTTTGGATGCCATGTCAATACTTATAAATATATATTGTCTCTCTCAGTCAAATCGGTGAGCTTTGACTGGTCAAAAGTCAAGTTGAGGTTAATGCATAATGATCAAATTCTCGAGTTAATCGAATGTCAAGCGGTTGAATCTCGGGCATTGCCTGTATTTTAAATGTAAATTTAAGGTAACATTAATGTATGTAAAAATTTATCTTTGGAAACAAAATTTTCCTGAATTTTTAATGTAAATAAGGGGTGGCCAAATTAAATGCCTTTGGGATGGCAAATGCCCAAATTTATCTCTGACGCTCGGTAATTTTAATTTGTTAAAGGAGACAAAATTTGGCTTATAATTGAAGATTAATATACTTCAAAAACAGCTGAACATGTGATGATTGTTTATTATAATTTTTATAAATCTTGGATGCTAGAAGTAGACATTATATTGAGACTATGTTAAGAAAATTTGGTAGTTTCACTATTCATGCATTTATTCTTTTCTAGGACCAATTTATATTGCATGGTTAAATGATACATCTGCATATGTGGCTCTGGAAGATCGTGATAAAGCATCTCTAGTATGCAAGACTCTTGTGTCTAAATCTGAAGCTGTAAATGGGGAAACATACAAAATAGTCCCTTTTATAGAGCACTGGAATGAAAAGAAGAAAAAAAAGTCATGCAATATTTTATCAGTATCAAGTGATAAGGATGGAGATTCTTCATCTCCACAAGTTCCCTGTCTTGGGAAAAGGAATGTCTACCAAGAAGCCAGTCCAGTGCATTCAATTGGAAAAAGAAAACGAAGCTTGGGAGAGTAAGGAATATTTTTATAATAATATCTAGTATATTGCCTCTCAAAAATGAGTTTCAAATTAATAAAATATGGAATTGAAATTTTTAACTTTAAATAAATTATTTTAACTATCACTATTTATATGGATTTTGTTTCTTGCAGCAGTTGGTTGTCAAAATAAACTAATTTTGAGGTAGGGGAGGGGAAGAGGGTAAGGCATTTATTTAGCCTTGAGAAAACAATTTGCAAATTTTAGGAAGAAAATATTGTTTTATCTTGATCATACTAAAAATAAAATTACTTTTAAGACTATAATCCAATTATTTATTAACAATTTTTCATGAAAAATTGATTAAAATAACATTCATAACAAGAAAATGTTTCTTTTTTAATCACTTCCCCTGTCCCCACAATCATTAACAATATCATTAACATATGCTCTTTGCAAATAAAAGTCCCACAATTGGCACATCTAAATGGCACTTTATTGTCCTTAGGTCTAGGGCAAAATTTGCATCTTCCTCTGGAAGGTTATGCTATAAAAGATGGGCCTTCTTCTGCAATCCCGCCCTCCCCCCCTCCCCCTCACTTCCCCTGTTGACTGTGAATGCGCTTTTGGAGATCTCTTGGTAAAAACTGACTCGGGGATCTTAAAATTTGTTGCCCTTTCACTAATTCTGTAGATAGTACTTTTAAGAAGCTTCGCCTCGTTATTTCATTTTTAACATGTTGTTTATACAGTATGAAATTGATGGAGGCAACATTAAAAATACAGCTAGTGGCCAATGTTATAAATGGCACAAAGCTGGTTGCATGCTTCGACTCCCCCTTTTGTTGCGTTGAACATCGTTATTATTTCGGGTTTTTAGAGATCTTGAGTGCTTTCGTCAATTTTATCATCATGATGCATGGTTGATATCTGTTTTTCACTGAACATAGGAGACTGTTGTGATATCTTCAGTGAAACCGAAAATGTAGCTTCTAACACTCCTGTCTCTTTTTGGAAGAAACTCGGGGGATTTCTTTTTTATTTTTACGCAGTGCCGACAAGTGTCAACTTGAACTCCAACAGAAGTGACTAACTTACTTGTTAGTTAAAGGGGCACTTGTGTACCAATTGTCAGTGATAACATTTCTATTCGTTAATTTTATTGGCATAACTAAATGTTTCACCACCTGATCAGGTTTATTACTGGTTGCATAGGGTCCTCCTTGTATAACACCTGCATATATTTCAAATTTCTGTAAATAAAATGTTTTTGCATCCACTAATACAAAAACCTTTTTGGTTTTTTTGGAATATACTGGCGAAAACGGCGCTGACCTTTGAAATGAATCAGTTGCTCATAATTGTTAGATATTTTGTTGAGATGTATGCTTTTTCAAAGTTTTATGACAATATTTGAATAAGGAGAAAGCTTATCAGTCACTTTATGCACTTCTCAGGTTGTAATGTTGTCAAACCTTATGCATCTCATCAAGAAAAGAAATCTTTTTGATGTTATTGTCAAAGGAAACATTTTGATTCCTGTGCTATCATTCGCCCACAAATCATTGAAGTTGAGATAAGCAGACTTCAACACACCTGACATAAGTAATAGGCCCAGAAAAGCACGTATTTCTTCTTTTGACACACCTTTTGCATCTCTGTCTCTTTCAAAATTTTGCTGCACTTTTTCAATATAAATATTCGTATTTTTGACAAGAATTCCTAAAATACAATCGTCAAAAAATAAGGAAAAGAATATAAAAAATTGGAGATGCATAACTTATAAAAACTTTCTGATATACCTAGTTTTATGCAATTGTATGCACACTTTCTATTCATCCACAAAATCCTGTGTAAAAAAAAAAACGGAAAATTGGGTGACTGTCAAGAATCAGGGGCAAGCTCTGTGGTAGGTGGGCATAAAATTCTTTATCATAATGTCACGGTACACTATATAGGTATTTTTTGAAATATATTGTTTATGTCATCTTGTTCGTGATATCAAGCTGTATATAGAAGTAGATTTGAATTGAAATCACTCAAAACACATTTGATAAAAATCGACTTTTTTTAAAAATCAACAAGAATAAACTACCCTACATTCTTGCGGTATATGTTACATATCAACATTATGTATATTTCAGATGATAATATACAAAAATATGAGATTTTATTATATCATGTGCAGCCGCTCAGGCACCAGAGCAGGAAAAAGACGACAGACAGATGACTGAGCAAAAACAACTTTTTTTGACTCAAGGGTACCTAAAAAGTGGATTTTCATTGAAATCTCAAATTAAAATTATTTTATAGTCTCAGTATTTATTGTATGTATATTGTGCATAAAACATTAAAAATATCACAATAAACAAATCCCAAAATAACAAAAACGCTAAAAAACCATGAAGAAGGTTAGTGGCAAAGGTATTGCAGGTTTGGTCAATATAGGTAATAAATTTCTTTTGATATCGATGAAAATACATTGCGTGGGGTCATATTGACCCCATGCAACTAATTATGGGTTAATATAAGCAATTTTGAGCTGTAGGCAAAAAATGAAATAATAAGATCACTGATAGAATAAGATGATCATAAGTCAGTTTTTTCTAATTTTAATTTCCAAAAGAATAAAAGCCTGCATGTTGAAAAGTAGGTAGGAAAAGGGAAGAGAGAAAAGCATTTAGCCTTAGGACAATATCATGCGCTCAACTTTTGACAATCACATCGTCTTCAAGGCAGTTTTTGTTAAAATGGCAATACAGGTAGTCCCTGCTTAACTTGAGTTCGTTTAACACGAAATTCGCTTTAGCATGATTTATCAACTGGAGAACTTGTTCAATTTTGCACAAAGAATTCCCTGTTTTACACAAGTTGCATTACATAAAAAATAAAATAAAAAATGTTGCCATTAAGCCAATGTGTATAGTAATTTATATTTATTCGTAAAATACTAGATAATATATAATTTGCAGTCTAAAGTTGAAGTAAAACTTTGTGTAGTCATTTTTGTTATATATGTACCACAAAAGAGTGAAAGATGATGACAGAAATAGAGAAACTGTACACAAATGAGGGAACACTAGACTAAAATACCCGAAATAAGCTTTGGAAGACGAATTCTGATTGTAATGCCTTTTGTGAAAAAAAGCAAACTTGTAGTTGTAGATGTAAAACCAAAAACAGTATCAAAACATAAGAAATGTCATGATCAAGATGAACATCAAATCCCGAGGAAGTGGTCCTTGAGTTGTTTTATTGCCCTAACATAGTGACAAGACACTGCTGCCCCAACTCAGAGAGAAAATCATCTTTCACAAATTCTACTTTGTTTGTCGTCACTCTCATGGTTCAAGTTGTGGAAAGTTTTACGAGAAGTTTTGTTTTGAATTTTTAGATGAAAATTATAAATTAATGAATATTGTAAGTATATTTATGTATAAATAAAAATGTATGTACCCACTGTGACATGACGATCTCTCACTCGAACACATCTCATTTTATTTGGTTTCTTATGGTATTTATGCATTCCCTTAGCGCAAATTCACTTTACACAACACTTTTTAAGAATGTATCTCTCATGTTAAGTGGGGACTATAGGTCTACCGTGATCAAAAGAACATTTTGGGTGCACACTGGGTGTGGCCTAATCCCTCACTCCACTTGGTACCCTCCCCTCTCGCCCTTCCTTACTGCACGGACTATCGCTGTCTCGGTCCTTTTCTAACTACACTTCCAATTATTTGCAAAATTTTGTCTAGGCAGCAACTGTAAATAGTGAGAACTGGCAACCTAAGTAGGAGAAGGATGGGCTAGTAGTGGGGTGGGGAAGTCAAGATGACCAAGGGAATTTCCCCTCCGTGATGGGGTAACTTTCCCTCCGTGTGCAGCCGAAATCCGTGCACGTTCTTATCTTTGTGGCATACCTATCCCTGTATTTCTCCTTAATAAGTGATTCTAATGTTTGATATGAGCGATTTAACCCGCAGATGGAAAAAGGTGAATAGAATAAGTGACTTTATTAATTTTTTCTTTAAAATAGTTCAAATTGGATGATTGAATGTTAGTTTTTCTAATTTTAATTTCCAAAAGAATAAAAACCTGCATTTCGAAAAGTCCATTTTTATGTGCCACCTTTCTTGTGAGAAATAGAAATAATGCCCTGGAGTTGAACTTGAGACATTTTAATATATGAATCAAGGATTTACTGTACCTTGATTGTCCCATGCTTATTTATATAACTGGTGAAGTTAATATAAAATTTGGTAATAAGCTGAATAAACAACTGCATTGCTTTAAAACAGTGGTCTCAAACTTGCAGCCTATTTGCCACATTCTGCCCGCAGAGTAAGTAACCGGATACTGCAGTCCCAAACCCAAATATAGTTCTTATAAAAGATCTCATGCAAATCTTTGTAGGTAATCTAAGTGTATTAAATCAGCACTTCTGGGAGATGGGACCTGTCACTTTGACACTGCTGCTCTAAAAAACTGAAGGTGCTGCAAGTCAAATAAATATTCATGTTGCTTAAAAACAGGAGTCGGAAAAAGTCTTAAAATTTAAGAGACAGCTGCTGGAAATAATTTTGTAACAGGAGAAAAATTCTGCCATCACAGATATTCTACTGCTGAACTATTGTGGCAGATTAATTCTCCTGTTTCTAATTGCAGAATATCCAGCTGGCAAGTGGAAGACCTAGATTCGTTTCCTGGTCATGGCGGAATTTTTCTCATTTCAAAATTATTTCCAACTTTTAAGCGTATGCCTATCTGGATATGATCTTACAATCAATTTATTCCATCAATTTTCAGACATAGCAGTGGCAATTTAACCCTCTCCTGGCCTAAATGCTTGAAAGCATTTGAGATCAAATGACCACTTCTGGCCTAAACGCTCGAAAGCGTCCGTCTTTTTTTATGCCAATTACCCTCTGTAGGTGTGATTCGTTATTGAAGGTAACATGAAGTGATGCACATAATGTGTACTTTTGTAAAATTATAGGGTCAAAATCGGCTGATTGAGGTATTTGAATGGGCTGGGAGAGGGTTAAATAACGTAAAAATTTATAAAAAGCAATCATCAATGGAATTTCTTATTTATGTACAATCACTCTTTGATATGAGAATCCATATAAGTGGATGAATCTCACTTGCCTGATTTGTTTGTATCAAGAAAATTTTTTTGGTATTGGTTTTAGTAAATTTAATGATTAACTATGAAAGTTTAAATAATAGTAAGGAATTTATAAGTGTCTATGAATTTATTATTCTGAAGAATTTCTCACAATTCCGAAACTTAATATATTTGTGAGCCATTTCTGATAACAATATCTTATTTTAGGTCTAGTTTTGCCAAACGGAGTATAGATCCAATTCCAGAGGAAATGGAAGATGAAGTTGATAAATCATGTAAGTTTATGTGGTAGTTTATTTTTTAGCTCTCCGATAAAATAATATTTATTCTTGCTAAACGAGATTTGGGTAGTATGTGCCATATTTCTCGGCATATAAGATGCACTGAGGTATAAGATGCATGCTGGTTTTTTTGAAGGTTTTTCAGGAAAAAAGTATTTTGGTTCGCCAAAGCATTTAGGAAGGGCCACGTCATGTATCATTTCCAACTGTTTCCGTCAACATTTACAGATAATAATGCAGTGTGATAACAGTTAAATATAATGTTTTAGATAAAATCAATTCATAAAATAAATAGAGATGATCTAAAACAGTATTTCTCAAACTGTGGGCTGTGGCCCCCCCAGGGGCCCACAATATTACTTTGGATGCAAGCTCAAATGTCGAAAAATAAAGTTTTCATGAATAATAAAATTTTATCAAGGAATTTTAGGAAATACGATGTGATAAATCACATAAAGTGAAGAAATTTGCAATCAAGTTTCTTATTTTTACTACTTACAATTCAAAGGGGGCCGCATGATATTCAAAGGGGGCCACATGATGTTCAAAGGGGGCCACATGATATTCAAAGGGGGCCGCATGATATTCAAAGGGGGCCGCATGATATTCAAGGGGGCTGCAACAATTGAAAGTTTGAGAACCACTGATCTAAAACATAAATAATTGCTTTGAGACTTGTATAGCTAAATGTGCCCTGCATGAACTCTGCAATTGTATTAATTAAAGCTGTCGGAGTTTTCCGGACATGTCACATGTATAGATAACCTTTACTGATAGTACTTACTTAAACTTAAGTTCAAGAAGACATTTTAATATAATGGGGTAAATAATAAATGGAATGCATATGTAATAATGATACGCACACACATTTTTTTCTGCAACTCTTTTTGCCTCGTACACAATGATTTTGATCGATACAGCAATACCAAACTTCCTCTGTTTTACTATCCATCACTTCCTCCTCTAGTTGTGGCTGTTTAAGACCAACCTTAGGAAGACTTTCTTTTATCCCATCAGCTTCAGTTTTTCCTAGTTTTCTCCATTCATGGATCATTTTTTCTGTGGGAGGTGGACCGAAATGATGTGCTGCTGCTTGGTTTCCATGCATTTTTGCATATTGAATTGCCTGAAGCTTATAACTAATAGCATAGGCATATCTTTTCACTTTTGTAGCCATTGTGATCTCAATACATGTAATGTTATTTATCCTAGATTTGTATAAAATATTTATGGCATCTACACGAATTCTACTGTTCCATGGCATTAATCGTGCTATTCAACAGTCTCTTTAGGAACTAAAACATCGCAAACGCACCAAAATTGTAATCACTGTGAGCGGACATGTATTAAAGTGTAATAATGAAAATGCATTCTTAGAATTCACGTTGCATAAGGTATTACTGTATATATTAACAAATTTTTCACTATTAATTATTAATAATGTTTTTTTTTGCGACGAATGAATGCCAACTTCCATTTTGGGGACGAGTGAGTTTGTTAACATCAGTATTGAGAACAGTAATAATCTTACCTTCGGCGTATAAGACAGGCTGATTTTGGGGGTAATTTTTCTTGAAAAATACTGCATCTTAAATGCCAAGAAATACGGTAATTTAATGTGGCTTTAGTCATGTTTTAAAGGTGTAGACCTACCTTTCCTGCATTTCTCATTACTTTTGTTTCAGTTATTTTCATAATTTACTTCTTTTCTATCATTGTCTTCCAGATGCAAAATTAACTGCCTCACTTGCATTTTTTTATACTGATGCTCCCTAACTTACGGACGGGTTAGGTTCCTGAAATCCCTTCTTAAGTCAGAAGCGCCTCTTATAGACTAAGTTCTTATGTACAGTACAGTCCAGCATTCTATGCAAGCCTAATAGACACTTTGTAATGGGCAGCACAGCAGATAATTTAGGAGAAAAACGCAAAAAAATAATCTAGGTACGCACAAATGGAAGTCAAGATGCATCCATGAGATGATGTAGAACTGAGATGCCTCTTCTTCTGACTATCAGAGGGTAATGCATTCTTCTGAATGCGATGATGCCAAGTAGTTCCCAATCGCCATTCACATTATGCACTTACAAAATATTTCCGAGTCTTGAATTTTTTTAATTTATGGGAATTAAATCTGTAGTCGGAAATACATAAGTCGGACATCCTTAAGTTAGGGAGCATCAGTACTTTTTCAGTGATGTTTAATTCTGTTTTGAACTAAAAGCTTAATTTGTACTCCAAATTTTTGTGGTAACTATTTATATAATGTTTGCAAACTTTTGCATTTTATCCAGATTGCATACATCTGCTTTTAATTTATTTGCTACCATTAAATAGCAAATTTAAAAATAGTTTTAGTTAAAATAAATGGCCACACTGAAGTTCATTTCGTCAAAGTAATCCCTGATGAACTGCTAATGGATAATCAGGATTTTCCATCTTGTAGAGTTTATAGTCTATTTCAAATGACTTGGCAAGTGAGATTTTGGCCTTACTTGGGACTGTCTCCGCTGATAAGAGGTGGGGTAGTGCCTCCTAGCAGAAAGCTCAAGCTAGATGCTGCCAACTTTACACCGGAACACATGTAATGTTTGTGGGGCATTTAAAGGGAATTCGCCAATGTGGTAACACAGCACACTCAGACATGATGTTACCACTAGGGAGACCTGATGCAGAGTGAGCTTTCGAATGCTTAGGTTCCTCCTTCTTTCCTATTGGTTTGCTCTGTGTCTTGCCCTGTCCACTTTCTCTTCTACCTCCCCCTCACTTGCAAAGTCATTTGAAATAGACTATAACTGTTTTTTATGATGACCTGTTACATTTCTCACATAATTAAACAACAAAAAAGGTTTAATTTTACTAATAGATTAATTTTTCTAAATTTATTTTAACTTAATTTTTAAAGCTACTTCATAAATTATGGAGGAAATATTCTACAACTGAACGGTTTATCTTATTAGTAACTTAATTTTCTATTTTAGCAAATGCAAAAGAAAAATATGATGGCCATGCTTCAAAAGAAGTAGTTATGAAACAGGATGATGAAAGTGAAAAGCCAGATAAAATATGTGATCCCAATGCTGCAGCTCCAAGTCATTCTAGAGCTAAGAGAGCAAAGAGAAAGGAATTTGAAGAAGAAGAATCATGGGAATGATGAAATTTAACTTCAACAGTCGAAGACCTGCATCTCATAAACTAATACATTGCATTTATTGGAATGTACTAAATAAAAAGTGAAAGTAGTGTAAAAAGAAGTTCATTATTATCCTGTATTTATGTTATCATAATGAAAAAGTCATCTGCAGAAGTGTTATAATATTGGTAAGAGGTTTTTTATACCGCTGAAGTTAGTTGAAGTATTATGCAACTTTATGTATTTGATATGCTGTACATACTTGTGTATAAGGCCCAATTTGAAGATCAAATATATACGTCATAAAGTAGGGGTGCACATTATACATGGGTAACACTTCTATGCAGTTAAAATCAAAAATTAAAGTGTAACTACCTCAAAAAAAATATTTTTGCTTTTTGGGTGAATTGAGAGGAAAACCATACTAATGATCGATAATCCAGCTCATATATATGTTAATTAAATGTATCAAACACCTAATTACATCCTTACAATCGTGTTTCCATCCTTTCCAAATATTTCACTAGCTCATCAGCTGATTACTGAAGCCTCCCACAAAATCGCTAGGTAGACTTCCCGCAAAACATGCATCGAAAACAAAAAATGTATATGCAATGAAATAATTTTTTAATTGATGAATATATTATATATAATTATTAATGTAAGTAATTTAAAACCCACAGAATTCATCTTCCTCATCATCTTCAGCACCAAATAACTATGCAAGGAAGGCGATCGCGATACACAATGATACGGTACACAACAATAGGCAATGAAATTTAAGATTTCGTATTAAATACTGTCATTAAATTTCTCTAGCCATTTAATATTCTGTAAAATAAGTGTTAGGTATAATTTGATAAATTTAAAATAAATTGACGTGTTTAAGCTTCATTTGACACTTGACCTATAAGCCTGAAATGTTTTGCCCTGTAAGCAAATTTACGAAACTCTGAATTTTTGGATTTCAGAGGTTTATTTTAAGAGGTTTTTACATAAAGTTGGATTTGCATAAGTCAAGTCTTGCATAACCTGTGGCGGGTCTATATTAATTTATTTATGGTACTCTAGTTAATATCTAACATGACAATATACTAATTCTAAAATTTTTTTCTTATACCCTCAAAATCTAGGGTGCACGTTATACACGGTATACGAAAAAGTCTCTATTTTTTGGCAGAAAGTATGGGTGCACGTTATACACAAGAGTGCGTTATACACAAGTATGCAGTAATTGAAGTAATAATAATTTATAAAAGTCAAATTGAAAAAAAATCTCTACAGATAAATAAGAACCTAAACCTAACATCATTATTTAATTGAATCATTCCTATTGTTTTCTAACAATTAACTAAAAATGAAAATGACTTGGTTTTGTATTATTGTTTATTTAGTTTTGAATTGTTTCATATCTTATTTATTATATGATGTACAATATTTTATTTATTTGTTACCATCAGCATTTTTATTCATCAATTATTTACTTTCATTTTTGCAGATAATTGCACTTTGGTCTTGTGGCTGTCATAACTTAGGTAATATCGTAAAACTTCTGTAGACATGACTTCCACATGCATATTCACATTTATGCAGTAACCTAACTTGCAGCAAACTTATCCAACTGCTTCAATGTGACTCACTTTTACACAGTTATAGAGGGTCAGATTTAAAAAAATCCAAAATTTCGATTTTTAGCTCGATTTTAAGTTTATTATATTTTTTTAGGCTCTATATTAAAACAATTATATCACTTATATTACAGTGTTTAACCCTCTTAGTGCCACCAAATTTTGGTGGTGCTAGCGAAAAGTGCCAGTGTGAATTTTAGAATTTTGTAACACCTTGGGAAAAAAAAATATGAAGTTATTTTTTTAGATATGAATTTAATGTTTTTTTTAATTAACTAAAAATGGATTAATTGTTGGTGATTAAATTATGACACATCACATGAAGGATAAATGTAATTAATAACATCACAAATTAATTAATTATGGTCTACGCTTGAGCCGATATATCGGCTCGCGGCACTTTTCGCCCGAGGAGCAAAAGCCGATATATCGGCCCGTGGCACTAAGAGGGTTAAGCTATTTTGTTTTTTACATCATAATAAGATCATTTTCTCTTAATAATTATATCACATATTTGTGTTTAAGCTATTTTGTTATTTACAGCATAATAAAGATCATTTTCATCTATTAAGACTGCATAATTCAAAGTAATTCTTCCTCTCAATTAGTTACTACAGTATAGTTTGGCCAGATGCTGATGGTTACAACTGGTACAAAATGACTTTTGAAAGAAAATCCGGGACATTTTCCAAAAAACCGTGACAATGGGAATTTTGTTATTATTTTAGTGCATACTCTAAATTTCAAATAAATATATTTACATAAGAAAAAGCAAACTTTTATTTATTGTAGTAACAAATTCACATATTTCATGAATAATTAAGCAGTATTATAATAAAACATTTTAGGAGCCAATTGTGTTTTCAGTAATATTTTAAAGTACTTCTGCCTGCCTTGATCAAATTTTGATCATTTTTAATCTTATAAAAATCTTTACAGGCCATATTTAAGTTGTATTTACAAAGGAAGGGTAAAGCATGATTGGCTGTCATTATTTTATTAGAATCAGCTCTTGGTGAACTTCCATGGGTCTTTGGTTTTTCCAGCGCTCGAAATGCGAATGCCTTTTATGAAATCTTATTTGGAAGATCGAGTTTGATGTTAAAGTTTATTTCGTATAAACTGAGATAAAAAAACTGCTGGATAGACCATCATGCCTACTAGAACAGCAACCAGGACATTTATGCGAAAAAATATTCGGGACACTGGGACATAACTTTGAAAACCAGGACACCTGGTCACCCTCCTTGAGTATCATCTTGATTCTGATTTGCAATGAATCATGTATGCTATTTCGTAAACAGGACAGTACTGTATTTTTATCATTGTATTATTTGCTATATGTTTTTGTACTATCTGTATTTTATATTGTGATATGTGCATGAATGAGACACTTGGATGAGTGGTGTGTAGAATTTAAGAACTACTGAGAAAATGCTAATACAGTAATATCTGAATTGTCTGTTAGTGGATTAACCGGGAATGCTGAAGCTTGTTTGAATTTTTCCACTTAGCATTGAAAATGAAGAAGACATGAACTTCACTGATAATTTTAAAAATTGCTGATATATCAGATTAATCAGCTGAAACCTGTTTCAACAAAAGAAACCAAGTTGACAAAAATCTCTCAAAAAATGTAAACTGATTTACTTACCATTTTTACCAAAAACGTAGTTTTCTCCCTTATTTGAGAGAGATTTTTATAAAGCATCTTAAATTCTCAGCGATGTTAAATTACTCTTATGGGTGAGAGAATGCTTTTGTAACATTCTTGTCTTTCTGTCTCGTCTTTTTTATGCTTTATGCAGTGATCATTTTATCATACATAATGGTCAACAGCAAAATCATATTAAAATGTTTTGCTTGTATATTGTATCCTAATTACAGCTTCTTGTTTAATTGAGAGCTTTTCATTTACTATGTAAATTAATCATTGATTTAGTTCATTATTTTAGTTATTTAATACCTTAAATTAGCAACAGGAATAAAATATTATTAGTAACAATAAAGCAACTATTTACTGGTGAAGCTTTTTGAATTAACAAAGGTTAAGTTGAAATATGGTTAGAAACAGTTGAAGGATCGGAACATTAGTGATGAACTCCAACCCTGATGGTACTTATTCAGGGCTTCCTTTATTTGTATGAATTTTGTAGCCAAGTTATATTCATTTTATATCGCAAGTTAATTGTATGTTAGCAATGGTAGTAATTAATAATGTAATAATTTCTTATATAAAGTAATAAACAGCTTTTGGTTTAATATGTCTTGTGACCTTTATAGGTAAATAAATTGTATAGTTTTTAACAGATATTATACCAAAATTAGCCTTTGAAAATTCAGATTAACCATGATATTCAATTATCCATCATTACCCAAGTCCCAATTAACACTGATAATTAAGGTTCTACTGTATTTTCATTTATATAGTTTTATCAAAGTTGACATCCTCTGTTGGCGTTTGTCATATGGAATTAGATGTTCAGGTTTACATCACAGGACTTCATAAGATTTTATGTGATTGATTTCAATAATAAATTATGTAAATTTCAATAGGAAAAAATGAGTGAAAATAATGTGGACATTATTGTTAACTTCCATCCTTCAAAATTTGGAGTGTATATCATCATTTTCTCTACAGAAAGATTGCATATAAAATACTGAAGTGAAAGAATATGTCAAGTATTGCTTTATTACATAACTAGTGTAATTGCTTGTCAATTCAAGTATTAAATCAAAATGTATACCTACTAACCAGAGCTGGGAAGTTCTCATTCTGACTGTTCCTGTTCCGACCAAAATTTTTGAAAACTTTCTGATTTGCTTTAGAGCGATAGGAGTGGTTTGGTTCCGGAGCCATTCCTATTTTTAAAGAAATTGCTTTTTATTGATAAAAATTTACATGAATTACAACTTTTTCAATTATGTTACGATGTGAAAGTTTCTTATAAGTAATGTGACCAAAAGTCCTTTTTAAAGAAAATTTCCTTTTTTAATTCAAATTATTTTTCTTCTCTTTTTTGGGTCTTTCTTCTTCTGTCCTCATTTTTAGGTTCAACATATTGCAATTTCATTTTTACGCTTTCAATTTCTTGATTCATCCAAAGATGCTAATTTAAGTATACATTTGCATAGGTTTAGTTATATTACAAATGGTTGTCTATATAAATATCAGACAGGTGAACCTCTACAACAGAGGTGAACAACCTTTAGTTAATGGCCAGCCTCATTCTCAGTCATAAGGCTCTTGGTGGGCTTTATTTAAACAACCTACAGCTTCATCAGCCCACATTAAACTTAAATATGAAAAAAATATTGAGATTTATTTTCAATAGAATAATGCAACAAACATTAGAAACTCGAGAAAAAGGCAGGATTTTATCCCTATGCATGTTAATCATTTAAAAAAATTCTAATATCAAAGAAGTATATTCAACTCAAAATTTGGATAATGGGTGAGGAAGGGATTGAGTGAGTGTTGGGTGATAGCAGCCTCTTCCCCCTACCCATTGTTAAGTGCGCTCGATTTCATGCTATCTTCTATGTTGACATGCAAGGACTATGCAGGGTGGTATCTTGGATTGCGTCCGTTTTTAAGGGAACCATTCTGGAACGGAAATTTTGACATTGCTCGGGTTCTGGTTCTGATGCAATATTTCTGTTCCGGATCCAGGAACTGGAAACATTTTGGAACCGTTCCTTGTTCCAGAACCGGAACTTTCCCATCTATGATACTAATAAAACTATCCTATAGATTCACTAAAAAGTGAAAAATAAACATTTCACCTGATTGAATGTTCCAGAAAGTAAAATTTGTTTTGGGAATATAAAATTTGTGTGGCAAAGAAATATTTCTGCTTATTTATTTGTTGAAGATTATGCCACATCTTTTGTGTGACCAAAACTTTTTATTTTCTGGAACATTTATACAAAAGTCCCTCGATATGTGAATACTCAATATACGAAGTTTCGCTATAACGAACTTTTTATTTAAAGATGTTTTTCATTTGCCGTCAACAATGTAAATAACATTAGCAGTAATAACTTAGTAACAATTTTAAGTTTATGTGTAGAAAATTTAGTAAATGGCTTTTTTTTGTTTAAATACAAAATAAAAGATGACATTCTTTTACTTCGAACCATGCGTTCTTTGCATTTCAGCACCTAAAGATGCAGTGTCGTACACGTAAATATATGTATTTGTACGCACACTTTTTACTTATACAGGTTTTCGTGATTGTGATTTATGTACATGAATAATTAACGTTCTTTAATGTATCACCTTTTAAAAATGTGATAGTTAATTAATAAAAGGTTTACGCTATAAGATGCGAAGTTATTAAGATTGGGAGCGCATCCCATTGTAGTCATGTTATACGATATACGAAGTTTCAATATGCGAACGATGTTTTAGGAATACATCTACTCCGTATATCGAGGTATTACTGTATTTGTGAATTTATTCCTTACATTTTAGTGCACATAAAGGGCCATTTCACTATTTTAAATAAATTTTATTTTTGTTTTTTTATGAACAGGTTCATTATTGTACTTAGAATTTTTTGTTGTATTATTTGTTTTTTTATGACATCAATTTTTCTACGCGCATTTATTCCAATAAGTGTGGCAAGATTAAAAAATAATGTCGAAAACTAAACCAAGCCCAATCCTATTAATGTTATAAATTTTAAATGGATAACTAATTTTATATTCAAACTACAACAAAAAAATTCTCAGAAAGTGAAATCTATATATCTGACTTAAAAATACTGCCTTATAAGCACAATGTCAATGAATAATGGATTATTTATTTATTTTTGTTTATCATTTCCAAGGTATTGTTTAAACTTCAAAATAGTGTCGAAATACCATGAATATGTGAACAGATGCGATGCGAATTAATGATCCCAGTCAATCATTCGCAATTAGACAAAACCGGCAACAATACAAATCTCCTTGACAATGAAAGATTTTCACGTAAAAATTGTCAAATTTTCGCTTTAAAACCTGATTTTTGACTGATTCCACTTGTATACAAAAACGACGGCGTAAAAATAAAATTTTGCTCTTTTAGGTGTTCTTTGGTTCAAGTCCCGAGTTTGTACGACGATTATAAGTAATTTTAAAATGGTACCAAAAAAGGCTTGCATGCTACGCTTCAGCTACTTGGCGACAGAATTGGTCTGTGGTGTAATAACCTTTTTACCAGCTTTTATATTAACTTCGCTTTTTATATATACGAGTTGTCGGTGCTTGCATACTGCAAGAACTTAAATAACCACCATTTATCAAGATCTAAACTCATAAATAAACCACTACACAGAGCCCATTTAAATAAGACAATAGTTTTCATTTTCCCAGATATTAAGGCATCTATCCGGAATTTCTAAATTCTCTGGCTATCGGCTCGCGTCCAAGTTTTCGAATTTCAAGTTTCATGGCTCAGATCACTCTTTTAAGTCGTACCTATAATCATCATTAAGACAATAGCCTATATGTTACACTAAAACTTGTTAAAATGAGGATATTTTGTGTGTTATGATTATGGTGTCATCATCCGTGCTTTTTGTACGTATCCGGATAAAAAATTAATTTAAAAATATTACGTCGTTGGCTGAAATTAACTGGATTGTAATACAGTCTAAGCATTAAATCAATGCTCTTAAAGTAAGGAAAATCAATTCCCATTGAATTGAATTGGCGTCGTTGCTATGGTAGTTAATATTTTTCATTGTTGAAAATCGAAAATACTTTCAAATTTTATGATTAAAATCAAATTTTTACGCAAATTCAGCATGGATTTGAATTTTGCCTTCAAGAAAAATAAACTTCACTTTTTTTCACAGTATGGCGCATGTCCCGACTCTGTATCTTAATTTAAATAATTTAAAAATGCAATTGTATATAGCACTGCAAAGTTTTCAATGCTTTTCTTATGGGTGTTGAAAATTGGACATTGGGGTCAAAAACACCCCTTAAATATAACAATTTCTGGAATTTCGGATTTTTTTCTGAGGTTGTACCCAATGACCTATATTCACGCCAAGTTTTAGCTCTGTAGCACTTCTAGAAGTACCTTAGGTTTTATATGATATATCCTATACGAGCAGGGTTTCACCCGGAGTCTCCGGGTTTTCGGACGTCTCCAGGTGAGAGAAAAATTCTTCTGGTCAACATGAATATTTTTGAAATTGGCATTAAATATTGCGATTTATTTTTAATTTCTTTAAGAGCGTAAAGATTTCCTTCTAGAATGGCTGTGTCATGAAATTAGCCAGGTAGAAGGTACATGGAAATATAAACAAACAGTCACGCGGTACGGTATATGAAGCAACATGCATGAAAATAAATAATTTAGCATTCAAGATTAAAACAGCATTACAAGGAGGCATCATCCTGCCGGCTACATTGTATGTAATTGAAATAGACGCGCGGGGAGCAACTTTTGAAACAAAACTAGAACTTCTGAAAAAGTTATCATTGTTCAAACAATGTAGCATTTCAAAGGTGAAAAAACATTCTTCAGGTAAAGCAAATTGTAATTACAGATATCTAGGCACATCTGGGAAATGTGCGAAACTAAATCTTAATGTAGATAATCTCGACTTCTAGACGACAAAACTAAGAACCTGAAAAAAGTTCTACCTAATATAAATAATAAATTTCGTGACTTACCGGTGGACAAAAAATGGGTAATGTTATTTAAAGATGGAAATAATTCATTGAATTGTCTAAATCTTTGTCAAAGATTTTTTATGCATTCCCGTTAGCAACTTCTTTGTGTAAAGTGTTTTTCTCTTATGACAAATGTATGGAGGGACGAAAGGAATAGGATGAGAGTAGAATTAGTAAAAGCGGAAATTTGTACTTAATTATATTTTAATATGACCTGCGAAGAGTTTCTGAATTTTCTAAAACAGCCTGAGCAAGCTGAACCATTAAAATGTTTCCCAAGCAAAATAAAATATATGTACTTTTAAGAAAGGATAAAGGGCACAATGATACAATAACCCTAGTCGCTATTTTCTATTAAATTTGTGGAGTTCATTTATATTCTGTGGCTGTATCTTTGTATGTCCAAATTATACCTTTTATTGTAAAACAGACTGTTAAGCATTAAATATAATATGTATTTTTAATATATTAAATTTGTTCTTTACTATGTTTTGTTCAATCTTCCATTATTGTTGTAATTTTGGTATTAAATACATTTGCTCTTCACATTTTTATAAAAGCTACGTAGCTCCTGAGTATTAAACTGTTAACAAAATGATCCGAACAGAATCTATGATGTCTACTTTCCTAAGGTAGGCTTATACTTATATTGTAATTAAAATGTTAATTAACTGAATGGCGTAGCCATTGATTATATTGGCTTTTAAAGTTTTAAGTTCACAGCTGATGAGCTGCTCTTTCCCAAATTACATAATTTAACAACATAAAGTATTATACTTACATTCGAAAATTTAACTGATTACGAGATTTCGGGAGGGAAAAAATAACGCATTTGTATACTATGTAGATTATACTCCGGGATAGTTCAGAAATAATCGTCGCCATGGCAATAATCTCGTTATGAGCGAAAAAACTGCAAAATTGCAATTATTAACGCAAAATTCAAAGAAAAATGATTGATAAGCAAAGTTCTACGACAAAAATTAGAATTTTTATTTCATTCCACAGAGAACAGCAAAAATCCCGCGCCGATGTCACTCATCTTAAATATTTTATTACGCATAAGGATATTACCCTGCACGATGGATTTCCGATTTCCCATGTAAATCAAATAGAAGGGATAGTTGATGGAATCGATCCTGGGGCTTCAATTTTCTCCATTAATCCTACTCCCAGAAGCTTGGCCCCTGTAGAAAGAGATCCTAATCAAAAGTTGATAATGGGGACCGCGAAACAAACACAATAACATAGTCACAACAAAGAAAGCATTAGCCTAGTTTCATTTTGTAAGGGTAAAAAAAGTGAAATATTTCACCTGTAAAAATCTTCGGGGCAGATTAGGAAACCTCCGGATCAGATCAGAAAAATCTTCGGGTCAGATTTGAAAATCTCCGGGTTAGTGAGGATTTTGAGGTGATAACCCTGTAAACGAGTTGTCGGTGCTTGCACACTGCGAGCGCTATAAAATCACCATATACCAAGATCTAAACTCGTAAATAAACCAACGCGATCTCCAGGGCAACAGCACTTCAGCCACATGGAGCCTATATGTATTATATGATAAATTCCATGAGTAATAGCAGTATATTTATAATTTTCCGTTATTTCCAAATTTTCTGGCAATCGGTTCGTGTCCAAGTTTTCGTATTTCAAGTTTAATGACTAAGATCGCGCTGCATGAGCAATAAGAATAATCATCATATAGAGAATACCCTATACATTAATTTATGGAAAAATAAGGATATTTCCTGTAAAGATTATGACACCATCATCCATGCCTTTAGAACGCATTTGCATAAAAAATATCGAGAAATAGGTATGACGCCATTATATTTAACAATTAAAATGAGTTAAATTTCTCGAAAAACTACGAAACACAACATTAAAATACTTTTCACGTTTTACCTTCACTGCTATCAGGGTTGCTTCTTCTATTGTGATCCCTTATAGCCCTGGAGAAAAAGAAACCTATTCGCTCCTTCCTATAGTCGATATCCAAAATTTAATCGTCGTGTTTGTGCTTTCAGTAGTAGGTACGTGAGAATTACAATTATCTAAGATTCCGTCAAACACAGTCCGTGATGCAATTAGTGTTTTGGATACAGTAAAATCTTACCTATTATCGGAATAAAATAATGATGATGATGTTTTCATAATATGCATGATTTTGAAAATTAGAATGAGTTAACTTATATGCTTATGGGAATAAACTTGATGTTAATTCGATTAAAGAAAAATGAAGAAAAATATAATTCTGTAACTCGAATATTTATTACTTTCCTTTAGATTAGAGTGATAGAAGTTCCACTGCATATATACAAATATTTAAAAATATATTTCCATAACTTGAGTTTTCTAATACTCAAATAATTTTTACTTTCCTTTGAGATTCGAGTTATCGAAATTTGACATGAAGGCATTAATTTCCATTAAAAGCATTAAACCACTGCATTCGTAACGTATAATATCAGATTCCTTTAAAAGCATTGAGGTCGTTGCCATAGTATTTAATGATTTTCATTGTTGGAAAGAGAAAAAAATTCACCCTTTTTCCGATTAATAATGCTAAAATAATATAGAGATGTATTTTCATGAAAAGTACTGTCAAGGAAGTGGTTAATTTATCTGAACTGACGGAAAGTGTTAAAAAATTTACTACTCACTGACTGGATAATTGCACTCAATCCAGCACACTGGGGTCTCCCAGACCCCAAATGATATTCAGCTCCTCTCAGCACGGCAACCAGACTGGCCTGGCTGGGGATCTCGATTTACAGAGAGATAGTTACATTTTATTTACATGAAGGCACAGCGCAATCACAACAATGAAACTCAGAAATGAAACAAAGTTAAAGACCGGTGGGGTCCGAGAGACCCCAGTGTGCTGTTGCAGGGTTAAGATTATTCTGAAAACTGCTTTCCCTATGAAAAGATCGTTGAAAATCTCGTTGGTGATCAACAGTTTCATTCCTACTAGTATCTAAGGCGGAATTACTCTGAACTAGCAGTATGTTTTCGTTGATTTTAAGCAATACGAATGGATAAGTCAGTATTTTCATTAATGAAACAAAAGATACTATCAAACTTCTTACTACTTTTATGCAAAACATTCTTACGGATAAAATTCTGCATACATAATTTAGTGCAATACATCCACTCAGGTGTGGATTTAGGGGGTTCGAGGTCCATAGGCTACAGTGGTTTGCGAGATCCCAATGCGACGGTGGTTTGCGAGATCCCAATGCGAGTGGTTTATGAGGCCAGCAGGTGATAATAGTTTGCGAGGCCCATGACTCGTGAATTATGAAAACATGTAGTTAAGTTTTATGGAGGAAAACAGGCCATTAAATACTTAATAATTTATTTGCATATATATTTACAATAGAGGTCAATCGTAGGTCAGTCTTCGAGGAGAAACCTCGGAAGTAATTATTTTTTTCAATGATACCAATCAGTTGTGACTGGTCTTAGTCTAATATCGTTGTCATCATTTAAATTGGGAATTTGACACAATCTATACATTTCTTTCCCCTCTTGCACTAAACTCCTGACTGTTAACACTAACACTCTCGCGGCTCTAGACGCGAGGCCCTAGGCGGTTGCCTAGATCCCCTGGCCCTTTGTCCATCGTTGTATCCACTCCAGGAGTCGGTAAAAGAAGTTTGGGTGGCTCAGCCAATACTTTGGGCTTATAGCAGTTGATACACTAATTTAGCGGTCCCCAAACCTTTTGAGAGGAGGGCCACATAGGAATATTGAAAGTGCTAGGCGAGCCGGATCAAAAAAAAAGTTTCAAAATTTAAAATATTTTATTCTATAAATACCTATGCATACATGCATATATGTATAACTAAAAGTAAACGTGAATAAATCTAAGAAAAAGTTCTAATACGAACTATGCGCCTGTTTTTAAGTTGGAAACACTGATTTTATGATGTTTACTAGCGTAATTTCCCGTCAAATATGACGGGTATGCGTGAATTAAGTATTAAGTAAAAATAAAATTGAAATAAAATATAAATGAAACTAACTTTTATATGCGCTAAAAGGTAATCAATGGATATAAAACTCACAAAATTGAGTGTTCCAGAGAGTAAAAATAGTTTTGGGATAATAGAATTTTATGACAAAAATAAATTACGCTATAGAATTCTTATATTCCCAAAACTATTTTTAATTTATGGAACATTTAATTTTGTCTCTCTCTCTCCTTCTTTCTTTCTTCCTCTCTCTCTCCTTCTCTCTCTATGTAACTCTATGTAACTTAATTTCTTTTAATATGCAAATATTGTAATTACTTATATGACGAAAGGGTTAAATGTAAGAAGGGACTATATAGTCTCAATTTCGCCCTAAATAAAGTCGTTTGTCTGTCTGTCTGTCTCTGCATATTTGATCGACTTATTCGCGTTTTAAGAGCATGACATGGGCCAACCAACCAACGGACGGACCAACATAGCTTTTTATTATAAGAGGCAATATAAGGGAGGATGATGTTTTAAAAAAATTCCGCGGGCCGGATAAAACCCTTTCGTCGGCCGTAGTTTGGGGACACCTGAATTAATGCCTTCATTATCTTTATCAGTTAAAACTTGAGCATAGAAATACACAAGGAGACTTTCGTTCTAACAAATTCATAACATTTATGGTATTAGCAATCAAAGCTACTGTGGCGGCCACAATGTGAATCATTTTTGACAAAGCCCAACAGCGATTTGAAATGAGGCCAAAGTGGGTAATGGCTTAGGGGTGGCAATAAAAACAAGATTTCAGAGCGGGTATAAAAAAATTAATATTACGCAGACTTTTGATGAATTGAACTCTTATAATCTGCAGGTGGACGGACGGACAGACAAACAATATATGCGAGAGATCCTTTTAGGAAAAATGCGTCAAAAAGAGTGCAGAAAAATAATTTGGCCTAGGGGTGGGAAAATTACAAATCCACCACTGACAAAGTCGAAAGGGTCAAATGAATGGTAGTTTGACGCTGGGACATTTTCTGTTCTATTTCACCTAATTCATTAAACCTTAAATATTACGAATTTTAAAGGATTGATTTCTGTGCTAGTTACAACAACTTCAGTATAATGAATTCTTTTGCCAGTCCATCGATGCCAACAAATGTTTATTTACGAGAAAGTGACTCGTTAGGGTCCTATCTCCAGAGACGTAACTTCTGTTTTGAGGCCCCAAGGCAAATGATTAAAACGAGGTCCCATAACAATTAAATACAAATAATTACATGTGATATAAATTTTTATTTAACATTTTAAATACATAATAAAATATACTATATTCGAATTGCATATTTATACACATTGCGCATACACAATGCACAAAAATATTCCTTTGATTAATAATATCAATAAAGTAAAAGAATTTCCATTTCCATTTTTTATATTGAAAACAGGAATTATATTTTTACATTATACTAAAAAATTAAAAATAATTTTGTTTTAGTTATTACGTAAAAATTTCAATCACCCTTCTCGATTTTATGCTAGCAAATTTGTTGATTACTATATCCAAATTTGATCATATTTTTTAGAATCTGAGCTTTCTATCGACAAAACTGCTAGATTTTAAAAATCTTTTTGTCGCCATACAACTACGCAGATAATTTTTAATTAATTTAATCTTTGAAAAACTTCTTTCATGTCGAAATAGGGAGCGTCAAATAAATCATATAATAATCAGATGTTTCAAGAATACCTTGACGTCCTTGCACTCGTTTTATTCCATCCTCATATTTAAATTTGTTGTTATGCTATTAATTCGTCTTGTAAACTTTGAGTCAAAAATTTTTCTATTTATCGTGAAATATTTTTGAGTGTTCACAAATTTCAGATGCGCTTAACATTAAAAGCTTCTTTTGTTCGAGAAACTGAAAAAAGGTCTTATTGTTAGTTCTGTTGTTTTCTTGAACCGCTTTCCAATTTATGATATAACCAAATCAAAAGTTTTTTAAAAAATATTCATTTAAAAATTTTCTGCTTCACATCTAACGAATTGTTCCTCAACACTAGGCTCATCGAAGAACTTCTTTTTAATTTGAATTCGTTTTGTTTTAAATTCGATTGATATATGTATCATATTTTATAGCCATTTGATTTGCTTCATTTTTAAATCCATCAAAATCTTTTCTTTGAGACAAAAGTGTTTCGGTGCATTTTTCAATTGCTGTTATGGCCATCATTAAACTTGTCTCCTTCTTTTGTAGAGAAAAAACCTTGCACATAAAAAAGTCGATTTTTACGTGTTATATTATGGGGAACGCAAATCATCCTCTGGAGTCGAACCCTAGACGTTTTTCATAGATTTTCCTTCGTCGTAGCATTTTTATATCTGATTAGATTATCTCTGCTAAACTTCAAGTTTATATCTGCATATTTTATAGAGTTATTCGCGTTTTAAGAGCGTGACATGGACCAACGGACCAACATAGCCTTTTATTAAAAGGGGGGATGTGCAATTTTTGCTTCTCCCTTACGAAAAAGGTAACATTCCAGTATTGAAATAAAGAAAGAAGATTTTTTCTTTTGGTCAATTGTTAAAAATATCCACAGTCCGCACGCAGTTTACTGAATAATAATCTACAACTATTAACGTTGCAATCTATTAAGGTTGACGTTGCTACAACTATACTTTCGATGCTCAATAAAAAGTGCGAAGCGAATAACACAATTTATTCTTTCGTATATTTGAAGGCTTAATAGACGCTAATTCAATCAGAGGTAACAATGCGGGTCGCCTTGGCAACACCCGGAAAGAGTACGAAAACGCCGTAAAATTTCGAAAAGATACGCGTGTTTCAGAGAAATTATTCCGTGTAACATCTAAACATTGCAAAACTAAGATATTTTTATAGTTTTAACCGTCGAATAAAGCTAAAACGGAGAAATTCGTTCCATATTTACGTATTTTAATTAATGAAGGCAATAAAACTTGCACCTTGAAAAATCGAAACTCCTGTGTAAACATATGGGAAAATATAATTTCCTCCTGGAGTCGAACCTGGGACACTTCCGTAAGCAAAAATAATTTTTCCGGGTTCTCCTAGTTGGCAGAAACAAAATGGCGTTTACAGCATTTCTCTATTACAAAATGCTCAAGAGATAAAAGGGGGGACGAGCATACGGACGGACAGACAGACAGACGGACGGATAGACATTGAGTAATTATATATAAAAGATACCTGCACTGTCGATTATTTTTATATCCATTTTTTATATTATTTTATGACGTCCCACGCTTTATTTACTCATGTAATTTTGTTAAAAGCCTAAAATTATGGGTTAGGTAGTGTGTACAGTAACAGTACAGTCATTATATGTATACTAACCACCCGTGGTTCGGAAAATTCTATAGTCGCCTCCATCCCATCAACTTATTTAAAAGGAGTCCTGGATCGTATGCAAGGAGAAATCCATTGGTGTGATAACGTTTGCTCTTCAACAACAGTATCGTAGGCCGGATTAGGACGCTATAGTATCAAAATTAACTAAACTGAAGAAAAGATGAACTCGTCAGGGAAATTTTTTCAAAGCTATCCATTCCAAGAAAAATACCGATTCCTTCCCGATAAATAATATATTTGGAGTGGAGTTTCCATCAATTTGCTATAAAAGGCAATAGTTGCTAATAAAACAATTTACAAAATGATAATGGTTCGCTATTTATTTTTGTATGTTTAAGGTTTTAACAATTTCACTTGTCATTAACCTTTCTCCTTATATTTGATATTATCTAAGAATCTCACTGATAGTTTTTTCAGCATTACGGCATCCTTAGGATGATTCCGCGCACACCTTCCTTTAATCATTAAACGTTTGAATAACTGGAATCATACAGATAATTTATTGGATTTTAGTCATTAAGTTAACTCGGTAATGCATTTTTGAAAAACGCTGACTTGGGGCATTTTTAAAAGGTATTCTTTTATAAAATAAAAAATACAATATAGCTTGTAATCAAACACCTTTCTTGGTGAGGTGCACGCAAGAGTTCCTTGTGAGAAGAAATGGTGCATCTTAATTATAATTGAAGGGTGATTTCGACACATTCTCCGAAAATTTTCGACAAACTTTTTGGGACACTGATCGGTGAATTGTTTGAAGAAATCAATACAATAGAGAATCAATTTATTAGCGAGTTAATTATTAGAAATAATTGGATACAACTGCATTCAACTGAAAGATAATGCATCAAACACTTCCTTTATTCTTAATAAAATATTATAGCAATTATTATTTTAATAATTACATATAATTTTATGCGTTTTAATTAATTAAACGCAGTTTATCTGCAATTATCACCATATAAATGTTTACAGATGATGAGTATCATAAAGACCATTAATTTCTGCCACTAGATATTACGACATCAGAATGAGAATACTAAAATTACAGGAACGATTTATTTCTAAAAACTTTTTCAAGATAGAAAGAACACTTCTTATTCCAAAACCTTGACTTTGGTTATGACTATTGGATGTTTTATAAAAGTATCTTTGAGGAAAAATAAAATTTAACATAGAAACAGACATGATAATAATAGGAATAATAATAATAATTTAACTTCAAAATATTGCCTTCTTCGAATAAGACGACAGATTTCGTAACTCTACATATGTGCTTGTAATTCACTTTTCTCGGACACAAGATCTTGTTCTCTTGGTATCACTGTTATCACCGTCGAATCCCGTTGTGCATTTTTGGGATTTCCAAGGGCATTGCATCCAGCGCCCTCACCCTCCCGTGAAAGAAAGGTGCGCGTGGGTGGAGCGGTTACTCTCTCGGCACATGCCGCTTAGAAACCCCAACTCTGCCGCAACGAACTCGTGCAACATTCAGCTCCTTCATAATAGTTTGGCTGCTTCATAAATAATGCGCATCAATCGATCATAAAATATACATAACAATTGGTGAGTCAGATATGTTTTTAAGTATGTGGAATTGTAGTGAATATTGGCGAACTTCAGGACGTCGAGTCTTCGAAAAGTTGGAAATTACCTATCCAACGACTCAGTTATAATGTTACTTAAACGGATGAAGGGAATTAGAGCCATGGAAAACTGCATTTTAGCAGAACAGAGGATGGACTTTTTCCTTCATATAGGATTTATATTTTGGAGGTGTTAATCACTAGTGGATTTTTCCAAGCGATGAGAAGTTGAATCGATGTGATGAGCCGCATGATTCTTCAAGTATGTATATATATATATATAGGTAGTTGAAGAAGCAAGCAATAGGATCTCCTAAAACATTATACACCAAGATTCACAGTCTTCGAAGAAATCTTATATTTTCTCGTTAATTACTGCAAGGAGGTTCTATTATATGTTGGATCTTTTGCGCAGCCAAATAAAGACAATTTTTTGTCAGGAGAAATAGAACTGGAAACATGGCCAATCATTTAATGAAATTTTTGTGAACGCCATATACATTTGCAAATGTAAATAGAAGAATAGGGGAGATATTTCAGCAAATTCAGTAATAGAGATTAAGTTCGAAAGGATATGACAAAAGCGTGGGAATTTATTTTACACACGCGCATACATTTATGTATATGTTACGTCTAATTCCTGTAATTGCCCAATTCAAGAAATGGGCATTTTTTTGCTCATTTCATGAAATGGACAACGGATTTGCTCATTTTATGAATTAGGCAATTTTATTGCCTAGTTCGTGAATTGGGCAAATATTTTTCTGCCTATTTCATGAATTCGGCAGCACTGTTTGTGAGCATATGACAGCCGCTATCCGTCTGAGATTACTTCACAAATAGGGTGTCCCAGACGTCATTGGCTTGGTGTTAAAGTTTTTTCATCATTGTTATTTAAATTAATTGGTCTTTCTAGAAGAATTCTTAAACATCAAACCAATCACCCCTTCCAACCCAACCCGCCCCTCACCAATGCGAGGATGCTGGAGGGTAGATGGCGAGTCACCCATCCGTATCTGCCACGCGCCCGATTCTGAAGCGTAATTATCTGTTCATACTTTGTAAGTTACTTCAATATGCAATTATTAATTAAAATCCTATCTCTACACAATTCACGAACTAGGCAGTAAAATTGCCTAATCTATGACATGAGTAAAGCGGCTGCCAATTTCATGAAATGAGCAAGAAATTGTTGGGCAGTTACGCGAATTAGGCGTAACATATATAAATTAATTTTTTCCCTCGTTAAATTTAAATTTCTGTATGTACTCAAAGCCGTTGCGGAAGAATATAAACTCCTTTCAGTGGCGATAAATATGGGCACTTGCATGTCATAGGAAAAAACATTCGAGATTTAAGAGCTGGACAATTGGCAAAGGAGGTACTTAAAAGCTCGATGTGCAGAACTTTTGATTGAGGTACGAAAAATGTTCATTAAAAAGCCAGAGGTTTTTCATATGACGGAGAAATTGTATAGAAACAAAAGATAGATGTTAAAGAAAGTTTCTTTCGGATGTAAATGATGGGTATTAAAATTAGCATAAAGAAGCAAAGCGGCAGAGGGACGAGTTATCATTGAGAGGTGGTGTGTGGCTTGAGTTTCGAAAGGGCAACTCCAGCCAAATGAAAAGAGGTTGAAGAAAGGGCAGGGAAACGAACGGCCAAGGTCGGCCGTACACATACGGTCCGTCCGCAGCGTCATGACCGATATCTTTTCCGCGGATCGAACGCACGCTTCCTTTGACTTCCTTCGCCAGTCCATTTTCAGACCAACTAACAATAAGTATGTTGAATTATGCTTATGGTCGACCGTAATTGTTAAACACGGTTTGTGCATGTGTGTATGTGCGCCCGTGCACATATGAATTCACATAAAACGCACGAAATAAGGAAAAGTTACCGAAGTATGTAAACGGAAGGCATTTAATGCATAAAATCATAAATCTGGCGAACGCTTCTCAGTAATACTGTAATGCGTTTTTCTTGTTTTTACTACCATGGACTAATTATTTTACGCGGTTATAATCCACGAAAAATGCGGATTTTAGATCAACTTTGTGCTGTAGGTGTAATGTTGACGAGCATTTTCTATATTTTTCCTAATTTGTTTTAGGTTAGTTTATTATTCTCTTTTGGCGATTTATTAGTAATCACGCACGCCTTCCTTTATAACTTGACCTCGTTGCTCTACGAAATATTTTCTCCGCGGTTCTATGCTGTTAATAACGTTAACGGATGAAAATTTAAAAAATCAGTTAATTTCAATTATATTATGCTCGGCTCCAAATGGGTAGCCATGTTATGCGTGGTCTTGTTAGTAATATAACAAAATTAAAAAAATTATTTCTACTGTTCCTTGGATTAAACGGAAACTAAAACGAAAAGCTAAAATCCAAAACAAGCATTGAAAAGATATCTTAATCACGCATGCATGATCTCATCGCATTCATTTAGAGCGGAATGAGACTGCAACGGTCAAATTGTTTTGTGGACGAACCGTGTGAGCACAGCCGATAAGTTGCGTTTTAGAGTTTGCGTGGCCACGTGTAACGGGTGGAAGAAGATGGGCGGCCCAAGAGAGCAATGCATCAGACGCCGCCGGAGGAGGGGGAAGGAAAGAGCGCGGTCTTTAGAGAGGAAAATGAATACAAAACTAGATCGTGATGAAAAATAGCAAAAACTGTCAATCATCTAGTTTTCGCTCTTTCGATTTATTCGTGTTTCAATAAACCCGAGTATTTCTATTCCAAGTCCTTTATCTACTCGTAACCAACTATTATTTCAAACTTTCTAGCCAGTTTCTTTATATTTATTTATTCATCTCTCCTTCGATTTTTTCTATCAGTCGGGAAAAAAACTGCACCTGCGAAAATGAAACAGCCTGGAGACAATTTTGCCTGAAAATTGAAATTGTTCGATTTATATCTGTTGTGTAATTTAGTTTCGAATCCTTAATCTCTAGCGAAGCTATTTTTATTTTTAAACTTATGTGCTAACTTTCTCATAAGTCCATTGTTTATGGAAAATATACAAGAAAATATGAAGTCAATATAAATAAATAAAAAATTCTTCGACGGAGAAAAAGGAATATTTATTTTACGCTTTTAAGTTTTACTATCATTATTCCTTGAAAATTTCTTCCCCTATTTTAAACTATTGTTTCTTTGACATTAATATTACTACTTTATCAGATTATTTTATTTTGTTTTATTTAAATTTCTGATGTAAAATAACTTTCCTTTAGTAATCATCCCTCAACATTCTTTTTTTGCCTGTGGCTCTTCATTGCCGTTCAATATGACTCATCTGAAACTCGTGCGTCGTGAGTTTAAAGATCTGTTTTTATTTAGCTATTGTATGTAATTTTGCATAGTTTTAGCTTATATTTACAACTATTCTTTGCTTTCACTTTTCTTTTCGGCATCATATTCTTATCTCTCAAGTCTAACCACGCTATCTTAGTTAATATGGCTCACCTAACCATATATAGCTTATCTTACAAAACAGTGTGTCCAAAAAATGTATACAGTTTTCACCTTTTACTTTACTTATTATTAAATTTTGAGCAGGCGACGTTTTATCAGGAATGAGTGCATGCAATTCTCATTACTTTCTTTCGCAGTATCAAAATATCCGAATCATTATGCTGAGCAAATTGCACATGAATTTTTCAAGGCCATGACTTATTTCGAACAAATTTCCACCGTGTGATTAAAAGTTCGGGCGGCGTAAAGTATGGTATTACATTATAATTTTCACACTTCTCTCCGCATCCTTGCCTAACAGTACGAGAACGAAATAAGTCGATTCTAATATTATTCTGTAATGAATGAACCGTGACAGACGAATTGAGTTTTTTGAAATGGATTATTAATCGCTCTAAACAATGCCTCGCTCTATCTATCAAAATACCGTCCCCGTTAAATTTATCTTCGAACGGAAGGTTTGGAAATGTGAACGTGGAGAAGAATGAATAATATAAAACGGACGGATGAGGTGAAAATTGGAGAAGAATAGGAAAGAAAAGAATTAAAATGAAACTAATAAAAAGAGGAAGGCTAACTGGACTTTCTTGAGAAGACACTGCGTCTCGATTTAAGAAAAATATGAAAGCGAGGGGAAATAGGAAGGAGTTATTTGACAACTTGAAGACGAAAGAGTTTGATCGAGAAACGAATAAGGTTGTAGAAGAGAGCTCGATGTGGAGAACTAGATATAACCAACAATATTGGCCATGTCTTCCGGTAGATAACTTGTAATGGCTATAGTCGTATATCTCGTAATGCTTCGAGCATGGCGCTTATAGTTGTTGGTGTGCGTGGATCGCGTTGCCGCCGCCGTCGTCTTCCGATGGAGATTCTCTCTCGGCAAAGCTTGGGACTTAGCAGGCCAGTAGACACTTTACAATTTAGAGGTACTTCACCTCTTCGCGCCTCCTCGACGCGATCCGGTTAGAAGCCTCATACCCACTGAACCGCTAAGGCCCAAGCCCCTGCTCGAGATACGAGGGTTCCTCGCGGTGCACGTGTCTCCTCCGGGTGGCGATCAGGGCGACCCCTCGCCGATGGCACCTATCGAACCTCCGTTTTCGGTCGTTTCCCTCGGAGTGAAGTCACGTGCGGACGTTTCGGACCAACTGCGGATTTCGAGAGAAAGAGAGAGAGAGAGAAAGGTTTAGTGGAACAAATGATTAGAATGGGAGCATTTTAGTCTCTTTATATTTAATTTACGTATTTAATAATAGAGGGCGATGCGCTCGATGACTGGTGTCATAAAATGGAGAGTGAGGCACACGAGGAAGCAATTAAGGTTTCGTGGATAGAATTCATATGAAGCACCTGCGAGGGAACCTTGCGTTCCGCACTCTACCTTCCTTCCAGAGGCGCCGCACACGCGTGCCAATTGAGCGTCTCCGAAACGGACAGTACAAAAATGCTCTTAATTTGAGATTCCGCCATTCTGTTTTGCGACGAACTTTCTCAAAAAAATCCCGCCAGTATATAAACCACGCACTTAATTTTTAGCGTCTATACACAATCACAACAGTAAAAATGCCATTGATTCCTATAATTCCCCGAACAGCTATTCTAGAATCTTCTTATGGCTTCTCTCCACATTCTTCTTCCAGGTGATGGTATAACAAAGAAACATTGGAATGTGAAAATAAAACTATATATATAATAAATTAAACATTTAGGGTCAGGATTGTGCTTCCTTCTGACAATTTTCAGGATCTGCTTAACCGCTGTTAATTTCCTGAAATTTTTGCGCTCTGCGAAATTCGCACAAAACGTGGTCATTATGTCAATGAGGATAGATTCCATGGACGCAAAAAGTGTAATATTAATAAAAGTACGCATTTAACCTGAAAAATTAGTTTCTTGTCGGCTTCCATCCTACAAATGCAAATCTTTACATTTTTCAATAACTTATCTTCATCAGTAATCTTCATATGATATAGAAAACTAAAAACTTAATTATATTCAGGCAAAATGTATATACTTTGTGTATAAATGAAATCCTAAATAAATCAGCGAGAAAGTTTTATTCGAAAGTCACCTTTCTTTAGAAATAATAATGTCCAAATAAGCTTTGATCGAGTGATAAATACAGTGTGCCGTTCTGGAGGGGTTTCTTTTATAGCATGGGTATGCCCCATCCTGGCCATACATGGGGATCCAAAGACGATTATACTGAAATCCACAAGCCTGTAAGAAATGGAATTTCTAATACGTTTATAGTTAGGCCGCCTCAATTGTCGGCCGTCTTCGTTTTTTGAACACCTGTTAGGCGCAATTCTGCTTCGCGCTATAACGAATCCGCTTAAAACGGGGTCGCGCAAAGTGAGGTATGACTTTACAGTATTAAGAATAACATGATTGTAGGAAAAAGATAAAAATAACTAATATGTATTTTTCTCATTGTACAAATGAAATCATTAGTATAAAATGTCACAATTTTTGTATTGTGTCCTTACAAAAACCTTAAAACGTTGGATATCCGAGATTAATATTAAATGTTTAAATAATTTTTTTGTTTCGCGTTTGACTACGAGGGGTGAGATGGTGATTGGCCATAAAAGTACATTATAACCTTTATATTATACTTTTTAAATGTATGGTGAAGATCATGCTTTTAAAAACCTTTTCACTTCTTTTATCCAAGAAATCTTATATGTCTTATATATGTTAGTTTTATATGGCTGTTTAACAATGTATTTCAAATTTAAATCTTATCTCTTTATTTGTTTTCGAATTTCCAGATATTTAATTTCTCATCATTTTAATCGTCCACTCAGAATTTTAGTCAGCTAACTTTTGCATGTTTGCTTATGTTAGGCATTATCGATTCTTCTTTTTGTGGAACGAGTAACGACACAATTCTTCTCGGCTTCATTATGAAAAGATTGCGCTTCCAGGACAAATTGTCTAATAATTTTCGTCCAATCGTTCTTTGATCCAAAGGCATATTGTCCAAGAACTTTTTTCCAATAATGTGTTGTCCAACAGTTTCCTTTGTCCCATACGATTTTATCCATTATCATTCACGTTTGGTGCAGATTTCTGTCCATTTTTAGGCTGGTTTCCAAAGGAAACAGCCTTATGAAATCGTCCTGTCTGTGTGTGTGTCCCCTATTAACAACTTTTGCATCAATGGACCGATTTTCATGAAATTTGGTATGAGGCTCATGCTGCCAGAGCTTTATTTTATTTGATGAAGATTGAAGTCCCGGGTTCGATTCCAGGAACGTTTTTTCCTATTTTCTTTACATAGGAAGTCTCAAATCTATCGTGCAGAGATGTTTTCTTTAATATCGTACACTATAATATCTTAAAATTATGATATCGGAGCGAGGTATGTACTGCTCTAAGGGTAAAAGAATGTAAATTCTTATCTCAGAATTTTGATAATTAATCGCATTTTCTTGAATTTCTACTAAAACATACAGTTTTGCGTTATAAATCGCATTTTATCAGAATGTTGCCATGGAGACGATTATTACCGAACTTTGCTTGAGCATAGACGAGTGAATAAATGGGTTATAATTCTTTTCCACTCGACTACCCTTCAGCAGGACAGTTGATCCATACATACTAGCGTATAAACAGTAACATTTATTAAATTCGTTTTTTTTTAATCTGATGTGGCCACCACATGACTTTCTCCATATCTGTAATATTACTAAAAATACCAAATAAGTTACATAATAATAAATATTTTAAGAAACTGCGAGAAAATTTTAGACTTTACAAAGAACAGAAATAAACTCAAACCATAGCCCTCTGATATTGGATATAGCCACAAAGTTCCAACAATTAAGAAAATAAAAAGGAGCCTTACTAAGACGTAACTAAGCGTCAATTGTTAACAATAGTTGTCGGTAGGTGGCGTGGTGGTGGCAGCAAATATATAAGGTTTCTTAAAAATACATTATATGGGAAAATGTTTCAAACAAAGGTTGTAGAAAATTAAATTTCCTACAACTTTTATTCCAATACATTTTTACATTTATCAAATATTAAAGCAAATATCTCAAAATAACGGATGTGACAAGAGTAGACACCCAGTTCCGGTTGACCGATTTTTACCAAAAACTAATCAGTTCTTATGAATTTTATAAAAATGTTAAATATAAAATTTCGCGTTGACCTGATTAATAGTTTTTGAGTTAAAGCACCCACACAAAAGTTATCACATACACACACACAAACGCACACGCACACAAACACACCCGCACAGACATCATCAAGAAAATGGTCAGAACGTGTTTAGGGGACCTCAAAACGTGTATTTCCGTTGAAATCTCGAAGTCGATTTTTTCATGAAAACCACTTTCCCCTATAAGTAAAGTATATAAGTATAAGTAAAAATACATGCAAATTTTTAATCTCAGAAAGAGATTTTGACATTGCTTTTAGTATTTTAAACCTGACAATGCTTTATTAATTTGTTTTCAAATTTTTCTCTATTATTAATAAACTATGAATTACAAGTGGTATTTATGGTATGAGAAATCCTTGGAACGACTAACACATACTGAAACATTTCCTGTCAATACATATAAGTCATAAATTCGGACGTCAACTTTGGGAAACCAGCCAGCATTAGTCTTGGTTTGGACTTCTTGTTCTTTTCAGAACTATTTAAATTTTAGAATTCAGTTGGCCGTTACGTCGTTACCAAGGAAAACTAAAGCAATTATTGTTAGACAACAACAAAGTTTTTAAATTATTATGTATTCAGTTCTGAAGAAGTTGGGAGCAATAAGATTATATTTCACTGATATTTGAATCCCCAAAATTTTATATAGAGAGTAAAGCATCCCATCAAAAATAAATACACAATTAACCAAAATTAATTTAGGCAATTGTGGCCATTTACGAAGAATATAAGTTAAATAACATTTCACAATAACTGCGTTAGCTAAAAAATTAAACTATACATCGAGGAAGTCGAGGAGGAAGAAAATGTGGAAGATGAGTAGATTGATCATTAATTCTTTTGGTATGGAAATTCTAGAAGATGAGTAGATTGGACATTAATTCTTTTGGTAATAAAATTTTCTATATAAAATTCTTCGTATTGTGTTTTTTATGGAAGGAAAAAACTTTGCACAATAATATTTAGTGGAGAAATAATAGGACCAAAATAGATAGGACGAAACATTACTGGACTAATAAACAAATGGACTTAATGCAATCTGGACATAATGTCCATTGGACAAAATTATGTTTGGGATGAAAAGTTTTTGGGCAAAATGTCTGGGCACCAAAGACTGCCGCAGATCATATCTCCTGTTAATATTGGCCTTATCAGTGAAATTATAAAAATATATAAGAAGCTAAAGAGGATCGATCGAATATGAAGAAGTATATGTGACGAATTTTCCGATGGCAGATAATACCAGATATTTCGCTATTTTCGAGAATTATTTTGCAAAAAAATAGCAGGAGAAGGGTATGCGTGCAAGACAAGGCTATCAAACTCAAATTGCACGGATACCATATAAGTAGTTTCAAAACATATGGTGAGATGCATGTCTTAATAATGAAAATAAGAATTTTGATGAGAATTGAAAGTTCAAAGAGGCAAAATGGTAAACGGGATGGGGGAGTTGGAGGTGAGTTTGAGAGGAGGCACATTTTTAGGGGCGGCAACAGTGTCGCCTCTCATCTACGCCTTTGGCTAGCCGCGCGCGGACGACTCATTCGCAGCGACTACCGTGTCGCCAAAATGAAACACGTGGCTACATACTTAATCGCGCGCACTGGCGATTATTTTGTCGCGACGATTTTAAAAGTCGCAGCACGTCCTATTTTGAGCGCGACACGATTGTCGCTCGGCGACTGTTTCAAAAATTAAACACCCGCTATCAAACGTATCCGCGCGCACTGGCGACTGTCGGTCCTTCCCTCCAAAAGGTCAACAGTATTTGCCCGTGGAAGCTAGCGGTCAGTCATGGCTTCTAGGGAAAGTTTTGGCCGTGAATAGAATATACAAAGAGGTGGACCAAGAATATTCAATAGTTGATCAAATGTTGCGGTAGTCATTCGGAAATCATTATATGTGTATAGCTTCTAACTTATGATTCGATTTGAGGATACTAATGTTTAGGAACTTCCAGATGAGCTGGGGACTTGAAATTTGGTACAATTATAGGATTTTGGTCACAATCAAAAAGAAAAATACGAAATTGGGAAAATTCATATTTTAAAGGGCTGTTTTGGCTCCATTTTTGCCCCATAAGAAAAGCACGTAAATCGATGCAGAGGTTTATATATTTGTTTTTATGCTTTGATACGGCTAAAGACTTGAGATATTTTATATGGGTAGGACTATGTGCATAACCGAATAGAAAAGTTCTAATATCTTTTTAAAAATTAACAATGCGGCCGCTAAAAATTTGTAAATATTTAAAATATTATTTAAGGTTCATGTATTTCTCAGTGTGCTACGAAGCTGAATTTTTTTGTCAAGGTAGAATTCGTAAAATAACCGAATAGGGATTATAGAAATTCTGATATATTACTGATTTGTCTAATAAATTTTTTTTAATCTTTAAACAAATAGATAAATGTTTAGGTACTAGGGGACGAACTAGGGAGATGAAATTTGTCAGTTATTTAGCACTTAATTAGCACACATTAATATTTGAAAATCTTCATTAATTTTTTATTGCTACCGTTAAAATTTTTAAAATTTAAACACAGATAAATATTATCGCACTTCTACATGTGCAACAACATTAAAATTTGCCATAAATGTGTAGCATTAGTAATAAAAAATGAAAAAATTTAATATTCTTAAAATTACAAATTTTTGGGATTGTTTTTAGTCCAGTTTTGTTCCATAAGGAAAGAACGAAAATCGGGGCAGACGTGCAAACTTTCATTTTTTTAATTCTTCTAAATCTTACTGTGTTTCCTTCGATATGGGCTGAAATGCTTGCCGAATGCAAGCACCTTTTACTAGTAATTAAAAAACATTTTTGGATAACTCCTCAAGCCTTCGAGTAGTAGAATTGACCGTTTAGTAATCTTCGATTGAGTATTTGATAAAACCAAAACTTATCTTTTTCGTTTTTTTCGATTTCTGAAGAGCAATGCAATTACAACTGCTGTCTCTTCGAAGTCCGGAACTGAGATCACTACGTAACGGCGATAGTCGCTCTCGTGCGCGGACACATGCAAAAGATCGCTGTTTACTTTAGCCGAGGCGACTACTGTCGCGGCGATTTAAAGTCGCCCGTGCGCGGCTAGCCTTTGTGTCGTGAACTGAGGCGGCATTGTGTCCTTTTGCCTCAAGCGGCAGATTTCTACGCAACGGCCTGAATGTTATATATCAGGAGTGGGCAAACCTACTTGCTCTCGCATGCGGTTGATTATCTTCAGAAGTTCGAGAGCCGCAAGTCACATATTCTGTGATTGTAAATTCGAGAAAATTAAACATACCCTGTTCTCGAGGTAATACAGAGAGAATGCGTGACCCTTAGGCATCCATAGCGAGTATCAATTCACAATGCGCTATTATATAAACGTCCTTCAATAAAAATATATGAGCCGCATATTAAGTTAAAAGAGCCGTTTGCGTCTCACGAGCCACGCTTTGGCCACCCCTGTTACATATCTTAATTAATTAATCAAGTATAATATAATTGCTAAATATTAAACATTTTTCTTTTACTTCGTGTCTATTGAATTTTTCGTCTACGTGCACCAGCATCGAAGTAATGAGAGGACTGCACTTTTTGAACCTGCGGGCCGCGTGTTTGAGTTCCTAGTGTAAGGTAACGATCTAAAGCTGTGATTGCAAGCTATATTCCCACTCTATAATCTGCAATACTGGTAAGTGATTTTTCACTTTTCCTAAATAATAGCTTAAAAATTACGATTTTTAAGGTACTCTGAAATATATTTTATTTAAAACATCGGTGCGTATTATTAATCATACATATATTTATCTAACGCAATTTTCTATTTTTAGGAGTTTATCTCCTGTGGTTCTTCACCAATCAATTTTATACTTGGACATAAATTAATATGGCTTCCGCTGAACATTAAAAACTTCTGCTAGGAACACTATCTCCGAGAATGGTTATAAATTCCTGAGCTAAATGATTTTGAGTAGTCTTAAATGACTAGAAAGCGAGAGAAATATAGCGAATCGATCATCAAAAGAAGAAAATTCTATTTTATATTCTGTGGTTTTAAAATACTATTGAAAAATATTAACTTACGTACAATTAAATACGTACATTCCATATATTCTGGCAAATAATATCAATCCTGTATTGGCTGCATTCAACATATTTATCCAAAAGTAGTAAAATAATTCAGAAATTTAAAAAAATTTTGAAATTGTCAATTTAAAGTTTGCATTTTTATTAAACTTACTTGAGTAAAAGCCCGTTTAAATTCAACCGGAAAATTGGAACTTAATATATTCAACTATATTGGAAGGAAATCTGACACTTATACGAACATTAGATAAGATAGATGAACAAGTTTTCACTTTAATATATTTTTTGATATTTAATAGTAAAACAATAAGAGTATACAATTTATTTCTCAGAAGAAAAGCATTTTTATATTTATAATCTTGTATAAATGTCTTTAAATTATTAATGTTAAAATGTAGTCAGAGTTTAACTAAGTTAACAACATCTTAAACGTTTTAATCCGAAAAAATTAGCTATTATGGACTCACCAGATATGTTGATTTTCTGTGTAAACAACAATGCTGTTGATCACCAAGGGAACGTTTCAATAAAAATGCAAAATTTTGACAAATTTTAGAATATTTTACCTTAATGTGAGCGAATTTGATTCGAAAACAAAAATCGACGATAAGAATAAGAATATTCATTTAATTTCCTTTAAAATGGAATTCATCCGAAGATCAAGCGTCAATTACTTCTAATTTTATTTTGGAAATGAAAATAAGTCTGCAAGTGTGAAAGAGGTATATTAAGATCCTTCTTATGGGAAATCCCATATAGCGTTCCAACCAACAAACCAACCAACAGATTAAGACTTTTATTGATAGCATAATAATATCTTGACCCAATGCCCGCATAATGTGATTTTTCATGCATTATTTATTCATTGGACATTTCGTCAGAACATAACAGTTATTCCTGCGTTTATTTCCAAAATATATGCTTCTTAAGCTTTTTTTCAGTGTCGCTATATTAGTTCATGTGATAAATTCATAATCATTACCTTGCCGTTTCTAGTGGCGATTCATGGTTTAAGCAGCATAAAGTAGCGTGTGCTTATAGGAAAAGTTTTTTATTTAAGAGGCAATTTTGTACAAACTTAGCCTTCTTTTCGCAAAGAATCCGTATCAAGAGCAAATCGATACAACATTTTTAAGATCCGTCCGTTATAGGTTGACATTAGGAATGTATGGCAAGCAAAATACATTTAAAAGTTCTTCTGGTTAGATATTTATTCTTTTGATTTTACAGATGTCAAGGTGCTGAGCTCTCTCTCTCTCAGTATATATGATACATTTAATATAACAGATATGTAAAATTTGGATTTTTGTGTTCTTTGACGTCAGACGCTTCACATAGTGTGCTTGTTTATTAAAAAAATAAAATCCACGAAAATTTTAATTTTATGTAAAGATCTAATGAAAAATCTATTTCACATTAAAAATAGGGGCATTTATGTATCGATATGCAAATGGAAGGCTTTAAGCAATATTCTATTGCTAGTGATACATTTACCGAGAAAATTCAAATTCCTATTGCTTAACTCTCTCCGTTAATTTCGTAGAGTGCTACCCTTCCTGTCGTCAACAAACTGACGAAATCCACGCACACACAAGTACACACATGCACACAAATTCACTTACGCGCGGGCGCTCGCGCGCACACCCAATGTGTCCTCTTGTTCACACGGAGGGAGGAAGGGAGAGTGAACTCACTTCCGTCGTTGGCCTTCCTTCAAGAGCTGCACCTAGGGGTCACTCAGGTTAACGTCCTTTCCTTCGGACAAGGTGCTGTAATGGTGTGCTCACAATTTGGAAACGGGGATATCCAGTGACGCCAGGATTTGAACCCGGATCTACTGCATTCTGACCCCACCTTCCAACATCAACCGAATAATTCTTCAGATTGTCGCGTCAACTTCGCATGCCTAGTCCATATACGGCATCGTGAACGCGTATCATACGGATAGAGCGCCTTTTAATTAAGTCACAAGAATATGATGTACGCGAGAAATTAAGGGAGTTTCATTTAATGGAGTGATTTTAGACCTCAATGGAGAATTTTTAAATATACCAAAGCCAATATCTTAATCGTTTTTTATGCGTTCTTTGCACGAAGTGAACGCATATAGGGGAGGTCGTTTCCGTCCGTCCGTTCGCATGTTAAATCTCGGACACCGCTGGACGTTTAATGATGAATATGGTATTGGGGAGTTTTGCTTAAATTTATCGACCGATTTCAATTTTGGTCAAACTCGGACAACAATGGTGACCACTTTACATGAATATCTACAATGTTTCTTAGTTTCAACTCGGGAACCGTTGTGTGAATTTTGATGAAATTTGGTATTGGGGAGTTTTGCTAAAATTAATTGACCGATTCCAATTTTGGCTAAAATCGAACAAAAATTACGACCACTTTACATGATCTACATGTAGTTAACAATGTTCCTTTGTTTCAACCGCTTGACGTATTTTAATAAAATTTCGTATTGGGGAGTTTATTATCCATTTTACAACGTACCTCGCTTGCTTGTCGTTAAATTCTCATCTGAACGAAAAATATTGAGAGCATTGCGAAATCTCAAAGAACGCATTTGGAAACTCTGTGTACTCCGACATGGAGTACACCTTTCCAATCTTGTTTACACTTGTTTCTGCGCTCTTTTTCTCGAACATAATTTTTCATTTCTTCCCTTGTTTCTCAGATATATCTTTTTACCTCAAAATTATTTTTAAATCTTCCTCTTATTGTTAGAGATTTATAAACTTCTTATTCTCATTAAAATTTATTTTGGTGTTAAACACTGTATATTAAAGGAAATTAAGTACTTCGTCCTCTTAAATTATGATACTTAAGCCATTTTTCAATAAGCCTTTAATTTTCCCCTTTCCTCAGTTCCTCGGTCCATCCCTTCCACTTCAATCCTCACTCTTCGGAACCTTTCTCGAGTTCGCCCGTCTTATACACGCGATTTCCTTTATGCTGTCTCAGTTTTTCGATCGAATAACTCCAAAGGCTGCAGCTCCCACTCTCCACCTCCCTTGCTCCTTCCCTTCTATCTATCTACTTTACGGACCTTGGCTCACTCCCTCGACATGTGGCGTCGTGTGGTGGTCCTTCTTGGAGGCGTGACGAACCGCGGCGGGAATTGGGTCGCCGGAGACTAGTGTCACGCTCGGGCGCCGCGGCAGCAGGCCTTGGGGCCCTCCAAGGCCTTTTTCTCTCGGATTGAAAACGAAGGATCCGGGACCCACTCTCATACCCTCCACCCACACCTCTATAGGAAACAAGTAGTTCTGGAAACAACTAACGCCTACTTTCCTTTCAATGCAATTTTAATATATAGCAAGTACAGAAGTGCTTTTCGTCAAATTCGCCGTAGTATAATCGTATGTATTTGCTTTGAAATCAGAAAATTATTTTTCCTTACACTGTAGTAGCCCTGCTTTTTTGATCCATTCTAAACACATTCATCTCATATTCCTATTCTATACTCGCCCTACAAACAAAATTTCTTTGAAATCCTTTCAGCCATCTCCTTCGAAATTCATAGTTACAGAAGAATTCTAACCTTGATATTATGGTAGCCCTGTTTATTCGATCCGGTTAAAATATGATATTTTGATTATTTATTTATATGAAGATTAAATATACTATATTTGGTTAAAATCCATGCGGACAGTTCTCTAGAAATAGGTGTAAAAATATTATTTAACTTTTTACTGTAGTAGTCCTGCTCTTTAGCTCCGCTTTTAACATCTTGATTTAATTATGGTATGTTATACCAAATTTAATTGAAATCTGTTCAATCAATTCTTTCAAAATCCTTAATTACTGAAAGAGTTTAATTTGTAATTGTGGCACCACTGTTTGGCTGATGCGGTCCAAATATGCTATTATGGTTTTGTATATATGTGTATATTATAAATATTAAATTTTGTTAAAATTGATTTTTACAATTCAACACAAACACGTGTAAAAATAATTATTTTATTCCTTGTATTGTGACAGCCCTGCTGTCTATATATCTATACTAAAAATCTTGATTTTGTTATTGTATGTTGAACGACTACTTCATAAAAAATATCGTTTAAATCGGTTGAGCCAATTCCTTCCAAATTCATAATTACCGAAAAGTTTAAGTTTGCAATTGTGGCATTCCTGCTCAGTCGATTCGGTCCAAATATGTCATTTTGGTCATTAATTTATGTGAAGATTCTATGTACCAAATTAGTTGAAATCGGCTCATTCATGAAGAAGATGTTAGGGACACACACGCATCCACACACACACACGGACACACACTCGGGCGATCTCTCGAGACTACCTTCCATTTTTTGGAAAGTAAGCTAGTAAAATATTTTTAAATGTGTTTTTAAGTATAAACACTTTTATGTGCACTAAAAAGTAAAAAATCTGTTGTGGCCACTACATGCCTTTCTCCATATCTGTAATATATCTAAAAATACCAAATAAGTTACATAATAATAAATATTTTAAGAAACTGCGAGAAAATTTTACTTTACAAAGAACAGAAATAAACTCAAACCATAGCCCTCTGATATTGGATATAGCCACAAAGTTCCAACAATTAAGAAAATAAAAAGGAGCCTTACTAAGACGTAACTAAGCGTCAATTGTTAACAATAGTTGTCGGTAGGTGGCGTGGTGGTGGCAGCAAATATATAAGGTTTCTTAAAAATACATTATATGGGAAAATGTTTCAAACAAAGGTTGTAGAAAATTAAATTTCCTACAACTTTTATTCCAATACATTTTTACATTTATCAAATATTAAAGCAAATATCTCAAAATAACGGATGTGACAAGAGTAGACACCCAGTTCCGGTTGACCGATTTTTACCAAAAACTAATCAGTTCTTATGAATTTTATAAAAATGTTAAATATAAAATTTCGCTTTGATCTGATTAATAGTTTTTGAGTTAGAGCACCCACAGAAAGCTATTACACACACACACACAGAGACATCGTCGAGAAAATTGTCAAAACGTGTTCAGTGGACCTCAAAACGTGTAATTCCGTTGAAATCTCGAAGTCTATTTTTTTATTAAAACAATACTTTCCCCTATACTACGTATGGAGAAAGTAAAAATAAATTTTTCTGCCCTCAACTTGAATTAAATTTGGTGTGCAGAATAAAAGTGGGTGGTAAAAATTGCCACCCACTCTTATTCTGCACTGTGTATCCTGGAAAACGTGTTTTAAATATTTTATTTTCTTATTTTTAGTCTTCTTATATTTTAAAGTTGATTTTTCGGATTATGAAAAATTGCAAAGATTATAAATTGAATTTTCAAAGTTTTTTCAATATACGAAAATGAATAAAATATTTGGAAGTTCCACTATAATTCATTATTGACGATATTCATTTCCCTTAAAAGCATTAAAACGTCTTTAATTTCCATTAAGAGCATAAAAGGTCTCTTTAAAAGCAATAATGTCGTTGCCATGGTTTTTATACATTTCCATTGTTAAAGAGAGGAAAAATTCACACTTTTTTCCGATTCAAAGGAGATATTTACGCTAATTCGGTAAGTATTTGACTTCTGCCTTAAAAAATTAAGAACTCCGTTCATTCAGCTAAACAACTGTTCTTTTCCCGAATTCGTATCCCAATTTTAAGTTATTTTAAAATGCATTTAAAGCCTTGCACTGAATGCTTTTCGTATGGGGTATTGAAATGGAACATTGGGGTTAAAAAGACCCCTTAAATATAAACTTTTTTGTGACTTTCGATTTTTCTCGTCGGTTATCCTCTAAAATAAGAATATACCCGAAATTTCAGCCATGTAGCATTTATAGGGGCAGAGATATAAAGGGAGAAAGATTTGAAAGAAACATATATACATATAACAGAGCGAGTTAAATAAAAGTGTGTAAAAATAGGGTCTGTTGGATTTGCTTCGATACCTATCCTAAGGTCGTGAAGTTTCTCTAGTGCGGGTCGACTAAACGACAGACAGTCCGCATGAGATATAGAAAATATTCTGAAATTAATCATAGATATGCCATGCACGATGTGAGAAAAAAATAAAGAAAACGCAATTGTGTAGTTTATCTGGAATACTTAAAGGACAAGTTCAGTTTTAATCTATCATATACAACGAAATCTCATCGTATGTCAGCGGGTTATGCATTTTTATGCTTTAGGCTGAATATACGTTATAATGAAAATGCTCGATAGATACACGGCTAGTCGGAAAATGAAAAATACATAATATCGTAACGACACTTATGATTCTTTAAATAATATGTTTATATTTTTGAGAAAACGGCTTTTAGAATATTTCTCCACATCGATAACGGATTTTATAATTTTCGTGGCTCAGCTGGTTGTTTTTTCCCATCGTCATGTCTATTTTTATTTTTTAAATATTTATTTTTCATTAGACTAAAACTTTTTAATTTTTTTGCCATTTCATCTCAATACTTCATGTTCACGGAAACTGATTGGAGCTAAATTTATGTAACATACAATTGGATTAAAAATTAACGAGAAACTGCTATGAATAAACATTACCTACGAAATGCACTCTTTACGGACGTAGTTGTGTTTGAAATTCCAGTAGCCTACGAGGATCTAGTAGCATACTGAAATGCCGGGAAATGGAATGCAATACGTACAGTGGATGTTTTTTAGGAAAAATAGAGAACGAAAATTCTCAGTGGATGTCTTGAAATAGCAAAGGGTAGTTGAAACCGAAGGGATAAGGATGATGGAGTATTAACTTTTTTCTCGTCACACATCAATATTTGGTTATGCCGTTATAATAGAAGAGAGTACATAATGATAATAATAATAATTATTATTATTTTTCAGTTACTTGATAACACAACGGAGGCTAGGAGAAAATCTAGGCAGAAAAATTACCTCGTAATTTCTCCTCGTTGAGACACAAACAATGCATACAACAAAGTATTCGACAAACCAAATCGGTAAAGATAAGCATTTTTCCTGAGAAAATTGAGTCTTGGTGGGCCCTTAATATTTTTATGGACTTAGAAAGAGGATGATTATGTATCAAATCAGCCTCTTTTGGTTCATTTTCAGGAGAAGGTCGAATCAAGACGCCTCCGCGAATTCATATGCATGTTATCTCTCTTCAAAGTTGCAACTGAATATATACATGTTTACTCTTGCTGACTTATATTTGGTTGGTTTGCGATATTTTATTGCGCCTCCTTTTTGTGACCCAGCTTACTCTTATCTTTTAAAAATACATTTAGCTTGTTTCCTTTTTTGTTTTTCACACATGCATTAACCTTGGAATGAATACCGGTCATCGACGAAGTGAAGATGCATAGACTGAATTCATAGGAAATGTAGCGTTTATAGGAAATAGCCTTACATCTTTCAGTTGAGACACAAATTGAGTTCTACAAGTTTTTAAACGATATCGAGAAAATGAAACTTGTTTGATGAAGCACTAAGTTATGGGATTAACTGAATGATACGGGAGACGAAGAGATGTATTAGAGCAGTTTAAGTAGCGAACCAAAATGGTAATGTACCGTAAACCTAACAAGAAGTGGCCGCCATTCAACCGAAGAAGTACTAAGCTTGTTTTGGGAGGCAACAGAGAAGACCAAACATGGAGAAGGAGAAATGAGAAAATGAAAGGCCATGGATAGGTCACAGGCGGGCCTTGGTCCAGAATTGAGCCTGAAGAGGAACATTAATACAAAAAGTTATATATATATATATATATATATATATATATATACATATATATATTACTAATGCAAAAATCCGTCAATATGACTGGAAAGAACATATTACTGTTATTTTAATTAAACCCTCCTACTTATTATTTATTCTTTGAAATCATTTATTTGTAGCTTTAAATAATTTTCTCTTCAGTTTCTTGTTCTGCTCTCCTTCTCATATTCTCTCTAAAATATCTTCTTCTTGCCTTTAGTTGATCGATGTCTTCAAATGCTTGTGTTGTGTTTCGATGAGATAACTGTTGATTTCTTACATTCGATCAATGCTCTAGAAATTTGAAGAACTTTATATTTGCAATAATAAAAAAAGTAGAGTGATAGCCATAAACGTGAATAAAATTAGCGCGTTTTTTATTTTTCATGTGGTTATACCGCTACATATTCGGTCATTAGAGGCTCGTTTGTTTTACGAGTTGTCAGTGCTTGCATACTGCACGTGCTTGAAAGAATCACCACACACCAAGATCTAAACTCGTAGATAAACAAACGCGATCTCTAGGGCAACAGCGCTTCAGCCAAGTGGAGTCCACATGTATTATTATTTATCTTCCGCGAAAACTTTTCGTGGATCCTCTGGCAAAAAAAAACGCAAACGTAATTTTAAAATAAAACGAGGAATGTCAAAGTGAACTTCAGTGAGACGAGTGTTTCTACTTTTTCTTGTCGCAAAGGTGTCGAATGTTGGAGGTAATGTTAGAGAGATGAATTCTCACATCTGAAACGGCATTCAGTCGATTACGGTACATATTTTTGGTGGCAGTGCATCTAGAAAATCCAGTCTCACATATACGTAGTTGAGAAGGACAGAAGTTTGAAAAACACCATTTTGAATATTAACGGATGAGACTGCCCAAAGTTTATCAGCGGGATTTCGTTATATCTTTGCTTCAGCTCAAAATTCGTCACAATGTCAATTAGACTTATAAACCTTCACAGAGAAACTGCTGGTTTACTTACCAATAAAAACTGTTTTCGCACCCAACTGATATCCTCGACAGGTGGGGCGAAACACAACAAAAAAGTACAACTTAAATGACGCAGAATCTGGACTAAATCACCAAGGACATTGCAATCACATTTGAACTTTGTCTTCTCTAGAAACTGCCTGAGAGTTGAAGAACACTCTGAGTACTTCTTCTTCACGCATTTATTCCAGAAATGGAGTTTTGTAGTATCGAATCTATTTTGTCCCTTGCAGTGAAAATTATGGCATTTTTGCCTTGCATGGGGAGTTTTAATTCATTGAACTTTGTGAAAATATCTGCTAAGTATGCTAGCTTCTAAAGCCATGAAATGTTTGTTAGCAGACCGAATAGATGAATAGGACGATCAGCAAATAACAGCGATTTCGTTGCGAAGTTCAAACATTCTTACGAGAACCTTTCCTCATGACAGCAACCTCACTTTCGTGTGCAGCAACATTGTCGTATTATCACTAACATTTTCCTCACAAAGGATTTTAAATAATCTGTAATTAAGGCTCCTATCATTAATGAAAATCACAATAATAACAGCTTCATTCGAAATAGATTTCAGTGATTGTGGCAATCGTTAAACAGCAAGCCGTTACAGGTTGATAAGATAGAACGCTTACCGCACACCGTTAGGTATTACCTATTATTCGACTGATATATTTCGTTTGTTTCCACTTTCTGTCACATATTTTTGGACGAAAATCTAGCATAGTGCTCCGCAACCGGTATTCCGAGGCTTGCTTGACAGTAAAAGAAATAGCGTTGATAACAGTACAGATTCTTTACGGAATTTTAACAAATAGATAGAATAGAGAAATTTAAGGGTGTGGTGAATTACAACTGCTCATAAACTTAGGCCATATAAACCGCTAACCTTTGATAGAAACCACTTAAATTTTTATATTTTGAGCGCAGTAGGAAGGCAATTCATGAAAAATTATTTGGGGAATATCTTCTCTCGTCTATTTGGGGACCTCTTCGTTCTTTAAGGTCCCGTGCGCTAGTATCTGCCATTAAGGAAATTTGTTTACAGATCCTCTAAAGAACTCTCATAGATCCCATGGGATCCGCTGTTCACACGTGGGGAACCACTGTATTAGATAATTAATTCCATGAGCTCTCGCAGAATATTTAAAATTTTCTGCGAAATTAAGACAACTGTCTGTAATTTCCAAATTCTCTGACAATCGGCTCTTGTCCAAGGTTTCGTATTTCAAGTGTTGTGACTCGGATTGCCCTGTATGAGCAATAAGAATAATCGTCATTAAGACAGTCTCGTTTCAAAATTATTCCCAATACCCTATATGTTACACTAAAATCTATGGAAAAATTTGCGTTTGGATTACGTCATCACTATCCGTGCCTTTAGCACGTACTTGGATAAAAATCGCGAAATTGGTATGACACCATAATATTGAAAAGAGTTAAAAATTTATCGAAAAACTACGAAACACATCGTTACAATACTTAATTTTAATGTCGTGTTTCGTAGTTCCACGAGCATTTTTTTGCATTCACTTATTTGGTTTCATGAAAATTGACACGAAAGTTTACCAGTTTTCTTTTCCACTTTGAAAAAACCATCCTGAACAACACCTAAGATTAGTGGCATAACTAGCCTTCAGTGGGCCCGTGTGAAAATGTGGAAAGTGCTCCTCAACGCTTTGGAAATTAGCAATTATTTGTTACCCAATCAATAGTAAAACTACAAGAAACAATCACAATATTTATTGCAAGAATTTGTCCCTTAATAACATTTGTTTACATTGATACTCTTGTGTTTATGAACGATGTGTGCAGTGTTGACGTGACGGTGGAGTCAAACATCTTTTCGCCGTCTATTTTCCCCAATTCACCATCCGGGATAAGGTATGTTTATGCCAAAGCGAAATTGAATGAATGTGATTTGGATGTGTCTCGTGAGTCACACTCTTTCTTATTATATTCTAACCACGTACAGTAATCCCTCGCTACCCAAGGTTTCGGCATCCATGGCTTTGGATATCTCTGCAACAGGGACGGCACATAAGTTGTCGAATTTTTATTTACAGAAAATTTTCATTTTTTTATTAATGTAATTAACTTAGTCCAGTAATTTAAACCAAAGAGCCATTTTATAGCATTTAGCAATTTATTACTTGCTTCTTCTAAATTGTGAGCAAATCCCGATTATGCAACGTCACCCTTTTCTCACGAAAGCGAAATTTCTTCCCGTATTGTAGTAATACAAGAGACTTATGCTGGTATTCAGTACGTAAAATAATTCAGACAATTTAACTCATCGGAGAGCTCGCAAGGAAACTATTTTGTGCCAAAAGAAAAGTACGTAGGGTAAAGTACCGTATATGTTTACGAATGGTTTGTAGGTGACATGGCATTAATTTGGAGTAGTTTTAGAGAAAAAGCAAAAAAATCAGCAAGAAAGGACCAGATCGACCAGACTGTTGAAATAAGTATTTAATTCCCTTATTTTTAAATGATCTATTACGATCCATACATTATTCAGTGAGCCTTCTTGCAATCGTTGGCCATAGCAAAAGTGTAATTAGGTAGAATTACCGAAACCTATGTGGTCACATCTCGATTTGTCTGGTCAAATCCAGAAAATGTGCATTCTTACTAAATTATATCGGGCCGGGTGAATCGAAATTTTCCGGGCAGATCGTGATCTGCCAACACTTCGGGTTTGGCCCGTAACATGTGCATAAAACTGACTCGGTTGGAGTTTTGGCATCGCCAGGGTTCTAGCTAGGGGATCTACTGCATAGAAAATTTAACCTCTGGGAATTCCGTGTCACCTAAATTATCGCTTTGTTATCTTCAAGTGATTGAAATGGAATCTCTTTCATAGAAATTTTATTCCATCGTAGATGGAGCATTTTTGCAGAACCCCTTTTTAAGTGCCAATTTGGGCAATTGAGCTTTTTAGCACCTCATGCCTCGGGTGTGGATTTTTCGGATTTTACTCGATTTTCGCCAGGTTTTCACCCTCCGATTGCCTTTTTTAAATTTAGGGTAAAATCCGAAAAACCCGAAATTATTAGTTTTCTTTAAACACAAATTGTTTTTAGAATTGTTCACACAATTTATATTCTGGTGCTTGCAGGCACCTCAGCACTTGAGTGCAGTCCGAGATGTTCGTGATCAGTCTGTTTATTCTCTTTGTAAACAATTTATTCGTAAGCTTACTTTGTAACACAACCTTAATCTCCTTGGTTCGCTCGCGCCACGAATAGTCAAGGACGCGCCTTAGCTAGTCGCTGTTAGGTCTTTGATAGGCTAAGGAAAAAAGAACCTAAGTATCTGTCAATTGAAAACACTACGAAAGAAAAATTATTTCGCTAATATCTGGTGTGTTTTCAAAAGAAGTTGAGCGGGTAGCAACATATTTGTGCAGCCTGCGTTCCTCTCCACCTGGAGACGTTGAACACAAGATATCACGCTCTCAACCATACTGAAGGTATAATAAAAAGTTACGGTTGTTGATAACATTTTTAAATGTTTAAACAAGATTTTTATTTTAAAATAATTTAATCCGAATTACAAAATAATAAAACCCGAAAATTACCCGAGATTGAACTTTTTTAAAACCTCGAAAAATCTGTAACTTATTTATACCCGATTTTAACCCGAATGAAAAGGAAAATAATGTACCCTATATACCCTAATATACCCTCCGAATGAAATTTTTTTAACCCGAAAAATCCCTACCTTACTTATAACTTGTAGCGAATTTAGCTTAAGGCAGGGGTAGACAGTACCTAAAGGGCGCAAACTATTATGGGGTCGCATCTCACTATCTTTAAAAAAGTTCCGGCTGACGCTACACAAAAAAGAAAATAAAACAAAAACGGTCAGTAACATTTCCACGAATCTTGTCTGAATTTTCGGCGTGATTTTTAGAACGTTTTAGGCGGGTAGTCAGTCCTCGGGCAAAAATGCGTGGGTTCTACGCCAAGATCGTTCACATTCTCAATTTCATTACACGTAAATGAGTGTCGGACATTTTTCGTCTGCACTTTAAACGTGCTTAAAAGTGTCGCATGAATTTGGAACTTAAACCAACGAACGCAAAAAAGAATGAGAATTTATTTTCTTAGTCTATATTCAAATATGATTCGAAGCAATTCACAAAATTGTTTCGAAGACAAAAATTTAAAGTTTTTTGAGAAGAAAATCTTTTGTTACCAGGAACAACCTGTATACTTGCCGATTTTATGAAATTTCATACACTGAATTTTCATCACTTGCTTCAAAGATAAAAAAGCCTTCTTTTCTTTGTTTGAAAATATAAATGATTTTAATATAAGTAGTTTAAAATAGGCGACAACAAATTCGGGATTTGAAACAACGTGCGGAAAAAATGGATACTACATCTATTTGAGAAAATTGAAATGCTTTGCCAAAAGACAACCAAAATCAATTAAAAAAACGAAGAATGGATATATTTTTGTTGTATATACTTCAATCATACACATCGTTCCGCTGATTGCTTTATCTTCATCTATCGGCCTCTCTGTATTAGTCTATGGTTTATAATTGTCGAGCTTTCAAAAATCCTTAGATTCTTGGAAACCCGGCTCAAGAAATTTAGTAATGAGTCTTCATCAAGCAAGAAAATGTCATGAGTACAAGTACTTAGATGAAAAGCAAAGGAAGTAAGAATTATGGGAATAGCTGGTAATAAAACTGAATAAATTAAAACATAAGGAGAGATAAGGAAAGTTCAGGATAGAGCACGTTTTGCTAAAAATTAAAGCCGTTTATTTCATTATTATTTTAATTTTATTAATTTTTTCGCTCCAAAAATATTAAATATTAACATATCCATATCGGCTGTGGTAACCATTACCTACAAATTTGAAAACGTGGCAAAAATAAAAAATTGGTGTAATAAAAATGCAGTTCAAGCTCACTAATATATAGAGTGTTTTCTACCTAACGGGACTAGGATAGAATCCTGATAGTGTCATATTTTCAACGAGAGTCATCCATTGTAAGTGCTGTTGCTAATAAATTTTTGGAATATTTTATACACGAGTAAGCTAATATCTGCACTAAGGTGATCATACATGGCGGTTTTTCCGAGGCAGTCTTGGATTTTGGTCGATTATGATGGCAAGTTTATGAGTATTTCGGTAAGGTGAACAGATTTTTTTTAACTAAAAGGGAGGACATATCCATTTAAAAAAAAAGAAGGACAAAGTAAGGACAAATTTGATGATCAAAAAACCTATAAATATATGGCTTATTTCTTATTTATTTTAATAAAATGACGACTGAAAATGTGTCCGTATTTTATAATAGGCTTAAGGAATTTGACATTTTTCATTTTTAAATATATTGTTTTGAAGAAAAAAATTAATATCTTTATTTAATTATAGAAAAAATATTTTTGCAATACCACATGACATATTTATTCATATTTGCACGATGACTAATTATAACACACGAATTGCAATGGTTAGAATTGGATTCAAACATCTTTAAAATTTTGAAGAAATGATATCATTTCAGCTGAACATATTTATTATAATAAAACGCTTAGGCGGTACGTGGCACACAACAACATTGTATTGCTAAGCAACAGGATATATAAACAGCTGAAACTGAAAGATATCGGCTATCGTTCATTTGCTTGTATAAATTCGTCAAATTGACATACAAACCTCGGACCTGCATATTTTTAATGAAGAATGATCAAGGTTTTTTATTCTTACAGTCTTTTTTCATCTTCTATCGGAAATCGCTTGCATTTCAAGTTTATTCTTATTAATTTGGACTAAATTGAATGTTTATTAAAAAATACATAGGTACGTACTTATGAAATATAATTGTTTCGTGAAATATACTTAAAGGTGATATTAGAATTAGTAGAACTATGCCAATTTAAATAAAAACAAAATATTTGCCATTTTGGAAATAATACATTATAATACTTTTCCGTATTTATATCGCAACCAAATAAACAATGTCTAATGTTTATTTCCTCAATGTCTCTAGCAACGGGATAAATAGCTTCTGTATATCGCATTGAAATACTGTATCATGCTATATAAAGTTAAAACCATTTAGATAATGCTTATATGAAACTATATATTAATTAATGAAATTAATATTTAAATTGTTTACTCAGAATAAAAGTAATGGCTTCAAGAGCAACACGTTACGCTTCACTTGAACTAAGCAATCGTGTATTGGATCGTATACCAGGAGAAGAGATAGTTTACGAAAGTGTAGATACCATCGTAAGTGAGGATGCGACAGATCAACTGGCATACCCCGAAGAATTTTTGAACAGTTTAACGCGAACTGATATGCCTCCGCACAAACTGAGATTGAAACCAGACGCTGTGATCATGTTACTCAGAAATTTAGTAGGTACCTTCGAAAGGCCTGTGTAATGTGACGCGACTCACAGTTACACGACTACAACGTAACATTATCGAAGCAAGAGTTATAGATTTAGATAATTCTGAAACTATTCTCATACCAAGAATTCCACTCATCCCATCAGACACAAACATGCCTTTTAAATGTAAGAGAAAACAATTCCTGGTAAGATTAGCTTTTTCTATGACTATCAACAAGTCGCAGGGACAGACTTTTGATAAAATTTGCCTTCACCTTCAAAAACCAGTATTTAGCCATGGACAATTGTATGTGGGTCTCTCGAGAGTAAGATCATTAGAATTTATAACGATTGTGCCAGAAAATCATGACATAGAAAATTGTGTTTTAAAAGGAATTTTTTAAACTAATGTTTGTGCGGTGCGCTTATAGCGCTTCGAATGTACGGTGCGCTTATTTTAGCGCATCGCATATTAAAATTATTAATGTAAATAAAAATATAGATGTTTTAATTAAAAAAGGTTTCATTTATTTCAAATATTATAGCTTGGCTAGCGCGCAGATGTTCTGCGCGAGTTAGCTAGTTTTATTATATTTGTTGAATAATTGCCTAAGTATGCAATTCAAATTAAGTTTAGCTAACGGATTTAAAAAATCTTTTGGCGCTTTTGGACACTAATCTAAACTAAAATACATGACCTTAACGGGTCAAACAATAGAATAATACGTTCATTGGCTGGCAATGACGCAAAAAACCTGATATTTGAAAAACCTAGTAATTTCTTATATTTGATTGATGCTTCATCATAAAACTACGCAGGGCTTTCCCTCATTGTGAAATGAAAAAGAGCAAGTAAATCTGTGGAAGTATTATGACTTCTACATTAAAAGGTTTTTATGCGATTTACCGTGTTTATTTACTTTGTAAAACCCACCTGTATTGCAATACTAAATTATACTGTACATACACAACATTTAACAACAACCATCGTTTTCAATAGTGTAGAAATTCTTCTGTTAATTTTTCATTCGAATGGCATTTTCCTTTTTACTTGAGAGCATTATGTAGGGTATTCCTAAAATATAAACTGGTATACAATAGACGAATAAAATTCATCATCATCATCATAGGTAGTCTGTCCGTAGATAGGTCCGTGTTTATTCTTGGTTATTCATATACTCCTATTTTCCGCTGTCCTCTTCATGTCTTGATAACTCTCTTTCCCTTTCAAATCGTCAGCTGAAACCTTTTCCTACCTCTTTCCCTTTTTCCGCCTAGTTTTCCTTCTAAATTATATATAATTTATATATAATAATATATAATTAGAAATTTTACCCTCTCTTATAAATAGATAGTTACTCCCTCTCTGTCGTCGAGGAAGGGCTTAGGTCCGAAAAGCTTCCATGTTTTTGTGCGTTTCTTTGTGTTTTTACGTGTCTCGTTAACGCCCCCAGCAGCTCGCCAAATTGGTGTCCACTGAGCTCCCTTCAACACCTTGTTGCCACCGTCATCACTACCTTTCCTTTTCCTTAAGATGTTTCTTTTATCTAATATTGATGTTATGCATATTTACTGCTATTCAAATTTCAAGCTGAAAGGGCACAATATGTAACTTACTTTTCACACGAAAGTTACATTGAGAATAAATAAGAAAAAATCCACTATATTATCGAGAAAACATGACCAAGGTTTCATCATGACAACGTCATCATCAGGTGGGAAAATGTCTTTGTTTGACGTATTTTTTCATTCTCATTGGTTTACCTTTTGCTACAATAATTTGTTTTTGATTGATTTAATCATGCTTTTATTTAAAAAAATATAATTCATTAGACAATCCTTAATTTTGTGGACTTCCATCTTAAGGAAATAAAACATTACTTTGACGAAAATTCCACTATATTATCAAGAAAACATGGGATGATGAAGTTGTCACGTTGAAACATAGGTCGTGTTTTCTCGATAATATAGTGGAATTTTTGTCCAAGTATTGTTTTATTTCCTTACGATGGAAGTCCACAAAATTAAGGATTGTCTAATGAATTATATTTTAAACAAGAAAACTAATCAAGTGAACATCAAGGGTACAAATAGTTAATCTTACGCAGCAGCGGGTAATACAATGTAACTAGTGCGCGCAGATACAGCCAATCAACTAAAATTACGTGATGTTTGCTTCAATTGGTAAAAGGAAGGACGAAAATGCGAAAACGATCAAAAAGGAGGACATAGGAACACAAATAGTTTAAGGAGGGCAATGACTGGAAAAGAAGTACTCTCCTTCCAAAAGGGGTACATCTGGTCACCTTAAATTTTTGGGAAATTTTAAAAATTTCCGCTACTTTATTTAAACTTTATACAGAGCAAGCACATTTTATTTGTTTTACCATAAATAAATGAAACAAGTAGAGTGTTGTCCACGAATATGAATAAAATTAGCGCGTTTTTCGTTCTATCATTAAATTCAGTAATAATTTGCGTTTTGTTTCGCTATGAAGATTTCACCTACTAACGTAATCGACGGAATAACGAGAATTTAGAATTTAATCACATTATGCGTAAATTTAACTTATATTAATGCATTTTTATGAGCTGTACCGCCACATATCCGGTCACTATAGCTTCCTTTGTAACTGGCATCGATATGGAAATGTACGCTAAAAATTTCAGCTTTCCATCTTTTATACCCTTGGAGATGTTTAAAAAAATTAATGGATCCCTACCTATTTTTCAAAACTCAAATATAAAGAAAAATGGCAGCAGTACTGAAATCCAAACTCCAATTTTCAGTTCTCTTTCGTTCATGGTTTCGTCAAAATTTTTATTTGAGCAAATGCAGTGAAACTATGTATAAGCGCATCAAAAACGCAATAAAAATACTGGAAATCACGTATTTACACAGTTTTTACTTATCGGAAAAAGTCATGTCTGTTTTTCTTCCTACAAACATGTCGTGTCTTGATTTTTCTTCGTAAGACTCTGGTCATCCTAGTCTGAATCTCATTTCATTCCTTTGTTTAAAAATACTTAGAAAATGTGCGATTAAGAGGCATTGTGACACTCTGCAACAGCTCACTCAATCACGTTATTCCATAGGAAGAGAAAAGGTTGAGCGATTCTATTTTCATTGGCTATTCATAAATCTGAATGAAGAAATATATATTAGATTTAAAGTCGACGGAGACTGCATCATGCCTTAATTTTCTATAAATGGTGAATTGAAATTCTCACGAAATAGCACCGATATCTCAAGTCGAAAATTGCTTTCTTTGAGTCGAGAGGCATTTAAAGGTTCTGTTTTGGAAACATTATATTACTTCCCACCAAACTGTTAAGGTGTGCTCACAAAATTTAATTCTCTATCAATAATAATTCCATTTAGATTTCAAAGACTTGGATTTACAAACAGTTAGTGCGTCTCACATAAAACTAAAACTATCCGTAAAATTATGGCATGTTGAAACTGAGAAACCAGAATTTCCTTTGGAAACCATGCTAAAAAGTTAAATTAAGAATTTCCCGGTATCATAGAGCAATTCATGTTTGAACAGAATTACCTTTTTTGTTCTGACGGACCAGTAAAATGATTTTTAAGATGGAGCGTTTCGGAGACGTCGGTATTTATAGTAGCTGTCCCATTGTCATGGTGAATATAAAGTACGATAAGTATTTATGTATATACTTATTCAGGGATGGAAATGGTGGTATACGCCGTATACCTAATTCCTGCGTAGATTTTTTACGCAGCTGTGTTGTTTATTTATAACCTCCCCATCGCTTTTCCACTGATTTCAGAGCGTATACATACCTAGTTCTGAAAACTCAATACTATCCCTGTAATTATTTAAATTAGACTCCAGACTTAAGATTTGCTCAATGATTCTTTTTTAAACTAATTTTTTCAGGTAAATAATATCCAGTGAGCCAGGAGTATCTCGAGGATTATGTTAAACGTTTAGCGCAATAGAATATGTGATGCAGAACACCAGGACGGGAAAGATTACGGTCGGACAACGACGTAAACTTTTTCTATAGAATTCCAACTTCGGCCGCAGGATTGTTTATTTCAGACAAGCTTCCAGTATGACTGAAAACTGCTTTCCAAAGATAGCGAATAATTACAAGCAGATGTCCTGCAGAGTGGTTTTTTCTGGCCTTCCTTACTCCATAACAATTTCCTCAGTTCATGCACATTCGTGTCAGTGGTTAAAGTGAATGTTTTTGCAACTATGTATTAAAATCTAAACTATTGTTCAGAGAGGGAGATATTATTCTGTTTTCATTTTTTATAAATATAAGTTCAAGACACTTTACGCAAAACTTGTACGTTGAAATTTTCATAGGCCTTAGTGATTTGTAGTCTCAGGTGATCTCTGTTTTAAACAATGGTCCCTAGATGATATAAATTTTTATTTTCAGGTAATTAAAAAATGAAAATCTCTACTTAATTTCCATAGTCCAACTTTAATTAATTTAATAATAGATGGAATACTCAAATTTGGGCTACAATATACAATATGAACGAAACATACAATGAAGTTGGAGAGAAGCTCGAAGTGAAGCTTGGGAAGAGCAACATAAAATAAATGTTGGGTGATGTGGTTAAACAAGATTGTGCGGCTTACATAAAAGAGCGAAGAAATTGGAATAGCTGTAATCTGGGCGTGGCCGGACGTTATGCCGACGGACGTATATGCCGAACGGTCGTTATGCTGACAGGACGTTAAGCGGACAGGATGGGATAGGCAGGAAATGTTAACAACTGATTTATAAACAATTTTACGGGAACTTTATATTAGCAGTAGCATATAATATTGCACGGGCTATATAGACCACCGGATTGTACATACAACTGAGCAGGTGGATTGAACCGTCAGAGGTATAAACAATTGAACGGGTAATGTGAAACACAAGAAGTATAAACAGTAGAACGGTTGGATTTAACCGAGGGAATTATAAATTTTTGAACGGGTAATTTTAGCCCCCAAGCGTATAAACAATATAATGGGTACACTTTACCGCCAGAGATATCAACAATTGAAGTTGTAATTTGTACCACCAGTACTAGAATATAATATTGCACGGTTAATTTTAACCACCAGAATTATACTATTCAGTAGTGTGAACAATTGAACAAGTAAAGTGTACAACCCTAAGTATAAAAAATTGAAAGGGTTTGTGTAAAACATTATGTATAAACAATTTAACGAGTAATCTGTAGCACCAGACATATAAACAACTGAACGGGTCAATTATATTAGCCTTATTATGAACAAGAATTATTAACAGCAGAACGGGAAATATTTACTACCACTGTTTAAATCGAACGTAGCCAATATATCGATTGTTAACATTTCCCGCCTATTACATCCTGCCCGCATAACGTCCGTCGGCATACCGTCCGTGTACCGGAATCCTTTTATATGAAGCAGAACTTCGCCGTTCGACGATTTCCCTTTCGCATATTCGCGGCCAAGTTTTTGAGGCACAGCTCTGCCGTTCGCAGTCTAAGCGCCTCAACTATTCGCGAATTGGCGCGGAAGATAGTGGTACCCGCATCGCGGTAGATGCTCTAGGCCTCTAGGAAGAGGTTAGTGATAAAAACTGCGAAGTTGGATGGCACGGAATATAAACACCAGAATAATTAATCGAAAATACCGTCGAACCTGAATAACTCAAACCTCAAGGGAAGACAGAAAAACTTCGAGATTTCGAAATTTCGAATTATATAAATTCATTTTAACATATAATAATGAAAAATATATACTACGGTTCATTGAAATATCGACTTATAGACGTGCATATTATTTAGATTTGACTGTAGTTTTTGATTGAATTCGAGCGTCACTATAGGTGAAAATATGTATCGATTCGTTCTTATAATGAAGAACAACATGCCATGACTTTTCATTAAAAAATTACAATTTTTTAAGACGGAGTTAGAATAATATTTTTATATATTTATGTGATTCTTGTATAAGGTGTCCAGATTTTCATAATCTCAAAAGAAGATGTTTTCTTTGAAGAGGAGAAAATCTTCAAAAAGAGGACTGTCCTCTTGAAAAGATGTCTGTTCGCCTTATACTTGTTCCACACTAAAATTTTTGGACGCTCGCCATCGGAGTGGATGAGGTGCGAAGGGAAGAAGAGTTCCGTTTGAGTAATGTCTCACTTTTCGCCTTCCTTTTTCCTTCTCTTTCACTCCTCACTTAATCTATCCGCCATTCTCTTCTCTTTCACCCACGCCTTTCTCATTTCTCTTTTAAATTCCTTTGTTTTCTCTGCCATCTTCCTCTTATTTTCTCTTTCCTCTCTCTATTTCTACTTTCTCAAAAATCTGCATAGTTTCCTGCTTTCTATCTCATCTTTGCCCTCTTGATTTCTCCTTTCCACCAATCTCTCTTTTTCTTTCTCATTGGAAAGCTGTTTTATCTATGTCTTATTCAAATCTCTCATTCCACCTTTATTTTCTTATAGTCCCCAATTATTAGCTTCACTCCCTTCTCTCGATGCATTCTGCTTATATTTTTAGCATTTGCATCCCTATATCTGTCATCTCCCTTTCTCCCTCTTCTTCAATCTTTTATTGCTGCAGTTTTCAAATTATGGGTCGAGAAGGATTCACAAAGAGCCTAAATACAGGATCAGTCCGATACATTTTGCCAAAGTGATTAGACTAAAATTTTGTCTCGGTGTTCGTGATTGAATGAAAGATTAAGAAAATGACGAAAAGAGGCTATTTTATTGAAAAATTTACCATATTATAAACCATATTCTTGAGCAAATTTTCGCGCTGATCGACCGTAAGCAACCAAATCAATTCAATCTCAAGTCAAAGAATCTCAGGAGAAAAGTGAGTTTAAATATAAAAAATTTTTGTCGGTCGAAAAATGTATGCTTAATGCGTGAACATACGATGATTATAGAGCTTAAATAATTTATTTGCATGCGAGTTGCTTCTACTGGAATGCAAATGGACTTTCTCACCGCTATATATATATTCGTCTGTTTTCTTTGTCATCCGTCATGTTCGTCTTTTCTTGTGTACACTTATTAAACAATGTGACAAGTTCTAGTTTAAATCATATAAGGTTCATTAGTATCGATATGCGTGTGTAATAATATGGAAATAAGAGCACGCAGATATATATTAAGGATATACACTGCTCTAACCGCTGGAGGATACGTTTTCTCGAATGCATCCAATTATCCAGAATGACCCAATGGATTTGGTCCTGGAGATACAGAATGTTGCTCCAAGCGTTCAACACTGATCGCATCCTTTGGAAAGGTTTCGAAGCTGTGACTTTTATAACTAAATCATAGGCTTATGTTTTTTTGCCCAAAGCTGACCTTTTCCTAAGGAAACGTGGCACTTTCGCTATCAATTTAAGTTCTCATATCTCTTTTTCTGGATAATTAGGGAAATAATAAATATCGTGAATAATTCTAATAGCCATAAAGCGATTGAATGCTACTGCTTTATGGCTTCATGAGTAACCTATAACATTTTTTTATCCTAACAATCCCGAAAAAAGAATCAAAGATATAGACGTTTTTAAGCATTTTTCATTATGAAACAATCTGAACATAATAATTATTTTTCGATTCTTTGGATGACTTTAAACTCACGTCTCATTACTCTTCTTCTAGTTTTTAAAGATGTTGATTAGTTCTAACGCTTATGATCCACTTTTCAGATTGAAAAGTTGAGAGCAATTACATTAGATGAGGGCTATCTATAAAGTTTCCAAACCACTACTGTTATCGTCAAACATTCTTGAATTTTTATTTGCTGCCTGTTGACCTGACATATTGGACTATTTTGTCTGCCTGATGACGTTGTTGCATGGCATTTAATGCAAATTAGATTAACCTATGATGAATTTAAGATTTAAAAGGCTTTAAAAGGTTGTATTTCTCGTGCGGTGGGGATGATACTCACTTAATGCTTACAAAATAAATGGCATTATTTATGAATAGTGTTCTTCTAAGTTATAATCTTTTTCGGTGATATAAGAATTACTTTTACAAATATGAAAGCACCTAAAGTTAACATATTTCTAATTTAAAAGCACAGAATCAATAAAAAGACCAAGGAGTGAATAACCATATAACGACTCTGAATAGTTTTTTTTGGGACTCACCGTTGGTGCAGTCCAATTAATCACACCTGCCGATACTGGTTATGGAAACATCACGTATGGTCAGTTCCTTGCTTTCAAGTGGTCGCGGAACATCTGTGGAAATATGCTGCGATTGAAAACCATTTAAAAGGCGCGAAAATGGATTAAAAATGGAAGTGGTAAATGTAGAGATGTAGAAAAATTGAAATTATTTAAGGTCATAAATTGTCTATAAATTTGTAATACAAAGTTTGATCGATTGAGTTTTTTTACGGATTAACTATTTATTAAATCTAAAATAACTTTAAAGTAAAAGTAAAGTAAAACGTTTAGCTGATTTCGTTACGTTTTAACGATCATTTGGAGTTGTTTTTTAAACTATTTCAGCTTGATTTCTCCACATTTTTATTGAACAATGGAAAATAAATAGAAATCATCAACTTTCGTCTTGATTGCGTAGTAAACTTACATCGGCCTTCTCATTGAAAAATCAGTTTTTAAACACATTTCGCAACAAGCGCCTATTAGCTACTTGTGTCCGTTTTTCTGTAACATATAACTTTGAAAGAATTATAATTATAATTCGGTAAAGTTGACTTACTAAAATTTAAAAGGACATTAAGTAATGGGAAAATTTACGAAATGGAAAGAAATCTTAAGCTTAAACTGATTGGTCTCGTTGGAAGTAGATCTTTATAAGACAAAAACTTCATTTGTAACATTTTTCAACTAGGCAGGCGTGATATGCAATTTAATTCCATAAATACAAAGAAAGGGAGCAAATTAAACACCAAAAACTACGATAATGACTTTGATCCACCAATTTTGATAGCACCTTCGCATACTGTGGTCATGCTATTCTCGTGCCGCTCGTACACAAAATACGGGTAAAAAGAAAATTTCTCATAATGTTCTCGCAAACACAAATAAAAATTGCTTTTGCTGGTACAAAAACTCACTTTTCTATTCTTGTTAAATTTAATCTGCTAAAAAAGTGGCCAAAGGCTCCACTTTAATTAATAAAACACAATAGGCAAAGTTATAACAAGAAATGTCGGAGCTAAGAAAAAACCCTCTCTTAGGTATCTCTTATATACATAACAAGGTTATGGAAAGACTCCCACGCGAATTTTAAGGGACCCTCCCCCACAAACTTTCCTCTACCACATACGGATAAAAACAACAAAAGCAACGCCATACGCGCTCATTTTTATTAGAAGATACTCTACTTTTTATCTGGTTTATCATAACCTTTTAAAGAAAATTGGAGATACCTAAGATAAATATTATTTTTTCAATTAATGCTACTTAATTACTTATTCTTGAAGCTCTTGTTTACTGTTTGCTATCACATCAGTTTTACATTTGTAATAAAATTATGTTGAGAAATTGCTCATAAATTTGAAGTATTTTTAAATGTAAGACAAATGTAATGGAAATGGAAAGCTTACCTACTTGCGGGCCTAGAATCCGCGTTTCTTAGTTTCTGACTGTGCTCCAACTCGTCTTCCCATTACTCGATGAATTAGTCATTTTCAGCCTCATTTTACTCCTCTCGTTTTGCTTTTCTATTGGCTTCTTTCGTATTTTCCTATCTTTTTTTCTTTACTCTGTTCTATCTCTCTCTTATCTCTTGTCATTTCTTTTCTTAATTCAGCAATTTTGATTAGATCCTGAATTTTCCTCGCTGTTAGTTCTTCTTCGATCTTTCTTTATCCTGTATTCTCCGTATTCACTAGCTAATCTTCTTGGAATTTGATGGAATAATAGAAACTATGCAGAAAGGCATAAGCTGTAATTTTGGGAATAGCTTTGAAACAGAAAAATTCTGCTATGACCGGGAATCGAACCCGGGTCTTCCACTTGCCGGGCGGATATCCGCCCGGCAAGTGGAAGACCCGGGTTCGATTCCCGGTCATAGCAGAATTTTTCTGTTTCAAAGCTATTATTGGAATTTGTTTTACTCTTTGTCTTCTATTCCCTATTATTCGATATTAACTTTCAGCACCACTTTCATCTATTCTATGAAGGAATATACATATAATTCCGATTTTATCCTAAAATAGTTTTAAGGACTAAAGGAAATGTCTTTATACGACATGCCAAAGAACCGAGGCTGAAATTAATAAATACGCAGTTCTATAAAAACTTACAACTTGAAGAAGTTTCTTTTTCATATAAAGATGAAAGGTAGTCTCTATCTATATAAAACTCAACCTGTCAGGCTGGCTGGAGTCTGCCGTTTACTTCAAATATTTCTCGCTTAATATCCTCGGATCTACTAAGCCTAACGAGCTGAAATTTTCACAATCGTTAAACCCTCATTAGATTATCTCCAGAAAAATCAAACATTTCGGAAAAAGTCCCGGATTCGTCTCCGGGAGACAATTATATTTTCCCATAAGTTTACACGGGATTTTCGATTTTTAAGGGGCAAGATTTTTTCTTTCATTCATCAAAATACTTAAATATCTGCCAATCTTCTCCATTTTTACTTTATTCTACAGCTATAACTATAAAATATCTTACTATTGCAATGATTAGATGTTACACAGAGTTAAATTATCAGAAATACGCATTTCTTTCGAAATTTTTTCGCTTTTTCGTACTCTTTCCGGGTGTTGCCATGGCGTCCAGCATTGTTGACTCCGATTGAATTAGCGTCTATTAAACCTTCAAATAGACGAAAGAATTACGTTATTGGCTTTTTATGAAGCATCGAAATTATTGTTGTAGCATCGACAAATGTAATAGATTGCAACTTAATTGATTGCGGATAATTTTGATTGTGTGGTTCACCCGTGTGTATTGCAGGCAGAAAATTTTGGATTAAAAAAAAGTGGTAACCCCCAGATTGCACCAATCCTTTTGAGTGTTACATTTGTGCTAAAGTTGAGAAATAAATCCAGATTAGATTTTTATTTTAGATTTTAGCCCACGTAACTTAACCATCCTAGCACCTGGAGGAGAAACAACAAATATTGTTTATAAGGAAGTATTATAAACGAAAGTTAAAGTATTATGATATTTATTACTATTTTAGATTATTTTCAGACAGCCTCCGGTATCTGTGTTTTATTTCGTTCTCGGACTTATTTTTCAGTTATGTTATTTTAACCTTCAACAAAATAAATTACTGTGCCGCTTTAATATCCCGAGCGAAGCCGGGTACATCTGGTACTATATATATATATATATATATATATATATATATATATATATATATATATATATATATATATATATATATCTAACAATAATAAAAGGCTACTTCTGTCCTTTTGTCTCTTTGTCCCTTTGTCTCAACTTTTCTTTTCTGTATTTATAATGTTGAAGCGAATCTGAACAAATTACAAGTGTCCATTATAGCAACGAGATTAAACAAACTATTGTAATTGTTCATGTTGTAAGTCTCTTTATTTTAATGTGGATTTGCATTGATACGAGCATTCCTACGTTTTTGAAGGGATATTTCTGCTAATAAGTTTTTATTTATCGTACTTATTATTGATAGTAAGTTTTTATTTACCTTAAAAACGTTTTATCTTTATTCATTTAAGATTATTCTGAAAACTGTTTTCCCTATGAAAAGGCCATTGAAAACCTCGTTGGTGAATTTTTGCGATAACTGGGAGTTTCATTAAGAATTACCTGCGTCTGGAAAATCAAGGTACATGTATGATTTTGATGAATATTATTAGTATTATTAAATTATTATTAAATTCTTATCGCTCCTATTATAATATTGCCTTATACATGCATTTTACTATTATTACATTAGAACTACATTCGTATTGCTCTACTATTAATAATCATTAATGCGATCTTCTCGGAATAGTTCACATTGAAAATTCATTTGAGAACTACTATAGATGACTATATTTGTTTATGTAGTTTGTGCCATGAACATAATTTTATTCTTTGGAACTGTTCACTTTTCTTATTTTTAAGTTAGGTGACTAAAATATGAAATATTCAATAGTTTCGCTCCTACTAGTGTCTCCTAAAGTATCTAAAGCTGAATTACTCTGAACGAGAGCAGTATATTTTCGTTGATTATGAGCAATATGAATGGATATGGCAGTATTTTCTTTAATGAAACAAAAGATACTATCAAAATTCTTACTACTCATATACCAAACATTCTTACGTTTGCCACTGAGTTCTCTATTTCTGACTGCCATTCTCTCAACTGTAAAAAGATTAAAGGTTAAATATAGAGACCCCACATCACTCAACAGCTGGTAGACACTTTTGCAACTTTTACGCCCATGCAAGCAGAAAGGTTATCATAATTATATTATAGAGTTTAATCATATTAAAGTATTAACTATATAAAAGTTGATTATAAAAATTCATTTTTATATCGTCACTTGTTTCCTTTACGTTTGAACTCGAGATTTAGGACGGAGAAAATTTACGCGGATATTTTTGCAGCATTAATGTGCAGTCGCGTGAAAGGAAACTTTACTTTTTGGTAATAATGACATATTTTGCTACTGGCTGTTGAATCATACACAGCAAAGTAATAAAAATAAAACAGATATTTTCCTCCAATGTCCAGTCCGTCTGTACTACAGTCACTAGAAGTTTTTAACTTCATCTCTACTTCAGGAATTCATGGGTTGCAAACTAATTAACCGGCTTGGAAAGTTATTATATCATCGCTTAATGAAGGACAAGTAGATTCCAGAGGCTTCTTCACGCAAGATGTTGCGCTCTAACGAAAACGGGGAAACTACACGGTTAATGGCTGTGATATTATTGAGCTCTTAATTCTGGAAACCGAAATCTGACAGATAGCTATTAATAATCTGATAAAATAATTCACTAATAATCTGATGCACGTTATAGTTTACAACAAAATATGTAAGTCGAATCCAAATCATTGTCAAGCTTTTAATGTCTTTAATTTGACACCTACTATAACCAACTCGAACCTATGAAGAAGAGTTATTTGAGTTTGCACAAAGAGGTGTCACCTGGATAAAAAAGAATCCCACGACACACTTTTTCGCTTATACTACTTTGCGACAGAAATGACATACGTTCAAAATGCGCTGGCATATCTCACTAAAACTCCACCTAAACTGTAAATTAAACTATACTTGGGATATGCCAAACGCGTTTAGAATATTCAAGAAATGAGAAAGGACAAAAAATGTATGCTCTAGTAACAGTTTAAAGTTCAATTGATTTGAGCTTTCCGTAGCTATCATTTTTGCTTCCTGATCGTTGCTAATGCTTCTCGAAAGAGTTAGAAAACACATTTCCCTGGAAAAAATGCTAAACCAGCTGGAGATAATCAGGTTATCGAAATATGTTGCATTATTTTATCTCGAATGTTTCACAAAAATTATTATTTTATTGAATTTCATATTTTATCAAATTTGAACAATATATGAATATGTAGGATCGCTGTTTTTAATTCACTTATTAGGAATACATTAATCTTACTAATGAATATAATCACATTTTCTCTCTCTCTTTCTCTGAATCTCTGTTACTGTCTAATGCCTACGGAGTTAAATGGGAGAATGAGAAAAGTGCATTTCTTTTCATTCTTTTACAATCAAACATTCAGGGATTACTTAGCTGTGCAACTTTAACATTATAAGCTGCTTGCCGCCAAGATTGAAGTTGAAATTTGATTCCAGAAGCGTTTTTTTCTTCATTTGATTAATACGGGGATGAGTGTATTCGTCTATTAAAATTACTTAAAATCATCGTAAAAGTTCGAGATTTGAAACAACGAACGCAAAAAGAACAAATTTTTTCCCTGTCATCGATATTTGAATACGCGTCGAATCGATCAACAAATTATTTTTAGCGTGAAAATTTGACGCATTTTTACGTGAAAATCTTTTGTTCGTGTAATTGCGTACGATTGAATTGGATAATAACTTTGCGTCGCATCTATAAACATATTCACGAAATTTAGACGTTGTTTTGAATTAAAAAACCTTGTTTTCGATAATAACGATAGCGATAACATGACGGTAACGAAAATAAACTAAGATTAAGTTTTTCGTTGATATTGTGTTTATGAAGTCAGTTATAAAGATTAAAATTGCTGTATCTTTTAATGACTTTGAGGAAAACTTCTGTGAAAGTAGAGTGCATTTTTAATCTTCGACTAAAACAGAAAAATAAAATTTATATAAATTTATTCGAATGAAATCACGCTTTGTATGCAGTAAAAAGTAAAAAATAAATTTAAAACTCACATAATGGAATGTTACGGAAAGTAAAAATTGTTTTGGTAATATAAAAGTTGTCTACCGAAATGTTTAACAAGTAAATCATCATTAATATTTCTTTGTCACCCAACTTTTGTATTCCGAAAACTATTAATATTTTTTGAAACATTTAATCGTGTACATTTTATATTTATTTTTTATTTTTAGTGCATATAAAAGTTTGTTCCATTAATTTTTTGTTTTAACTTTATTTTAACATAATACTTCATTCATACGTACCCGTCATTTGTGGCGGGAAATTGCACTAGTCACTATAAAATAGGATTTTATATGAAACTTTCTGGAAATACGTTCAGTTTTTGAGGGAAGTATCCCCAATGTATCTTCATGAAAACCCATATTTATAATTATAAATGTTTTGACGGAGATTACGTTGGTCAGATAAGAGACTGCCTACATTTCTTTCTTGGATTTGTATTCTGCTATGATAATTGCCGAACGTGTTCATCTTTTTTTACTGTATGGTCGTTCTAGAAGCATAAACATTTGTGTATTATTTCTAAACTGAAATGAGATGTATTTCTAGATGAAATTAGTCTAATTTATTTGTACTTTTCTTATTATACATGGCATTACACTAAAAAATAACTGTCTCAAATAATAATCATAAGGGAGAAAGATATAAATTAAGAAATTGATAGTTCACTTTTAAATAAACGGCGCAATATACATTGCGCAAACTTTCTCATATACCTATATACGTTTGGTCTCACTACACTCTTTGCCCCAACAGAGTTGTGTGCTTGGCATTTCACTGCCAATTATGTTAATGCGTAGCAACAGAACCAAATCGATTGACACCATCGACCTCTCTCATATCTGATACCTCTCACTAATAAGCGCGTGGCGTTAACAGAGAGGTGCGGAATTTTAGACTAGGGAATACCCGGGTTCCCCCCCCCCCCTCCCCTCGGACGCGTGCGCTGAGCGTCTTGTACAGAAATAATGCCACTAGACGATATATACTAGTAACTTTTTGGGACATGTGGCTTAGTTTGTGACATCAGGCTGTACGATTGGATGGATTTTAATTCAAATTCTTGTAGCCACTTTTGAGTATATCGAATTTTGTTTCAAAATATCCAAGAAGAAAATATAGTTCATCTCTTCAGAATGTCTTTTATGAATGATATCATCCATAAATATGAGATATGATTCGATTTAGTTTAACCGTATAGGCTGTAGTAAGATTTTGAGTGGATCGCGGCGGAGGCATGACGTCATAGGGCGTAGGTAAGGTAGCTTAGCGTATATTGTAATGTCACTGGACGGCATATAGAGTGTGCAAGAGATATATTGCTTACGTAGTATTATTTGTGACATCAGGCTCTACAATTGGATTGATTTTTGAGTAAATGCAATATTTCTAAAAATCGCCATTATTTCTGTAAAAGACGCTCAACGCACGTGTCAGAGAGGAGGGGGAACCCGGGGATTCCCTAGTCTAAAATTCCGTAACTCTCTGTTAACGCCACGCGCTTATTAGTGAGAGGTATTAGACGTGAGAGGTTGATGGTATCAGTCACTTTGGTTCTGTCGCTACGCATTATTGACATAATTGGCAGTGAATTGCCAAGCACACAGTTAATTTCAGGGCAAAGAGTTTAGTGAGACCAAACGTATATAGGTATTTGAGAAAGTTTGTGCAATGTATTTTGTGCCGTTTATTTTCTTTTTAAATTAAGTGGAGCCGATAATAACTAAATAAATCCAACATTTAATCTTTATGACTATAAAAGAGACATTATATTGGCAACCTGAAATTAAACTGACTTCTCAATGGAGCTACTCTCCAGGGAAATAAGAATGTTACTATTTCCATCTGAAACTGAGGAACAATTTTATTTTATCTTTTTAATGTGGAATGCTCCAGCAGAGGCGATCGTCTTTTTGCCTTAAGTTCTCCATCTCCTTCCAACGATCCTTCTGACCTTTTTTCTTCCCCTCTCTCTATCTCACTTACTTCAGCATCTCACTGCAACATTGTTTCATCCAGTTTGCACTTTTCCGTCTCTTTTTCCCCTCCGTCTCGTTATTCGAATCGCTCTTTTTATCGTCTCACTCCATCTCACGCTCACTGCATCTCTATCTCTCGTTTTTTGCCGTCAACTTCGAACAAACTTACTTAGTCCACATGAATTCTCGCAGAGATAATATTTACAAAATATGATATGAACGTGCATCTAACTTACATATTTTATTTTAATTTAATGAATATATCGAATTTGGTCCTGGTTTATATTTGTAGTGGCAGGGCCTGCCAGAGGTACCGGCTTACCGGGCGGCTATCCGGGGCGCCAAACTCTTGGGGGCACCCTCCAATACATAACCTGGTAGTAAATGAACGTTGGCTAGCAGTTTATATCGCGGAACAGGGTGGAATATCGCTGGCATTCTTTTATGTTTCATTGTCAAAATTCTTTATGAAGCAATGAATAAATTAACATGTACCTTTCAAATATCTTGGTTAACATTTACTGAAGGGAGCGCTGGTGTGGTTTGTCGCTTGTGGCGCCAAATAAAATGGCTGCTCTTTTGTACACGTAACTCTATCATCATTATAATGACTTCCGGAAAAGTCATAAGTATAGATGTGACGTAATTTATTACGGTTATCCTGCATTGATTTCAACTACACTACAGTAAATATCATTCAGGCCTAAAATAGCAATATAGGCGTTATTTCAACTTCTCCAACAAGCCAAATACTAAATCGCCTTGCTCATATTGATGGAATTAAAGAAAACATTTTGTGTTTTATTTTGTATGCCGGTATTGTTCTAAATGTTAAATTATAATGTTCGAATTAATGTACTTCTTTCATAACCTCTAGGTTTAAATATCCAACATAGATAATTATCAGTTGCTATCAAGTTCAAATTTATATGGATTCAGTATTTGACTGTTTACATACCCAATAAAAAGTAATGGAGACATGATCCTGCGTTACATTAAAGTATTTCAAAACGAAAACTAAACGTAATTTTTTCTTTTTTATTATTAACGAAAATAAAAATAAATTATTCCATAAATGTCGTAATTTTGTAATCAGGATTTTCATATTATTTGAAGCTTTCTTTATTGTTTTACAAGTGAGTATGTGAAAAATATTTCTGTCAGTCGTCTGAAGTCCATAGTTCCAAAACATTTTTATTACCTAACTAGGCCTGGTTCCATCGAAAATTGCTGATCATTTACGACGATCATTTCGGTGTTTGACTTTATCGGCGAATTTCAAAAAGTCGTTCCCTCTATATCATCCAAGGTCGCAAAAATTCACTAACAGATGCCGGATCTGGGGTAGGTTATGCAATGTGCACACCTCAGGTGAGAGCCGCATAGCAACTGGCCCGCTACTCTCCGCTTGGCCCCATCTCCCTGCATCCCCCTCTCTCCCTGCTCCCCTCTCTCTCTGCATCCCCTCTCTCCCTCCACAGCCTCCTCGTTCGCCAACCCAACCCTTCCCTGCCGCTAGTGTCCACGGGACAACACGATCCACCCACGGCCATCTTCCCAATAACTATCTTGCCTCTGTCCCAACTTCCATCTCCCCTCTCTATCCCTTCGCTTCTATCACTTCCACCTTCGACTTCTTTTAAGGTCTCCTTGGTTTAAATCCCTCTCATGAAATCTTACCGATCTCTTCCTCTCTCTCTAGTTTACTTCCGTAATTATTTTATATCTCTCACATCCCCTTTCCTTCCTTCCCTCTTTCTCCTGCCGCTGTGCTTCACATTTCTCTTCCAACCCCTTTATTTTTTTCTTCGTCTAAATTTTCTTCGCATTCTCCTATCCCATTGACTTTTCGCGTTTCATTTCTCTTATATGCAATTCGGTGATTTATTTCATAGTTTCGTAATATGATTATATGTGTTCTTATTTTGATTTTTATGTGCTTTACATACCTAATTTTATCGTTACTTAGTAAGTGGTAAGATAATTAGTGTTTAACCCATTAGCGGCTTCTGAAGGAATATTACGTTCAGTTCACGTGACACTGTAGCATCTACCGACATAATATCACTGACACTGCTGTAATTTTCCGTTTTGAATAGAATGTAATGATCATTATTAGTCGCGGATGTAGAAAATTTCACAATTAATGCAGTATCTACAGTGTTGTAACCTAAAATTAATGAAACTGTTAAGAGGATAAGAAACCATACGAAAAGGGATTTTATAAACATGATTTGAATCTTAAGAAGTTCTAAAAGATTTTAATAAAATGATAATGCTCAATAAAGAAATTGGCTAAAATAATCACATTTATAAAATTACATGTTAACTTGCGACAATATTTGCAGTTGTTACTCAAGATAGATAATGAATTACAAGCTATTTGTTGCAAGTATAACCTCTTCTAGAAAATATATTATTGTTTAAAAAAAATTAAATTGAACCATGTGCCTTGAATTGAATCTATACGCATAAATGATAATAAAATAGATCTATTTCAATCGAGCTCCAAACGGCATTTTTTGATCATAAAAAACTTCAACTGTTTAATATCAACTATTAATTCGTATTGTGTTGCATAAACAATACTAGAATTTAGCTTAAAAGGAGTATTTCGCTATAGTTTTTAATTCAAATAACATAATTTTTATCAACACATCTTAAAATTGATCTCAAAGCAGTCTTAACAGGTAAATCAATTATCAGTCAAAAGGTAGAAGCTTTTTCGTCTGATTTCGAACTATATTGATTAAAGAGCGCTCAACATTATATTAAACGGCCGTCATGCCAAATAAACGCGAATACAATCATGTAGTTATCTGCCAATCTTGAGGATAATGACCGCAATTCACCTCAATAAGAAGGACGCCGTTTTTCCACTCGCAATTATCCTCGAATAAAAAACACTAGAATGCGAGAATTTCGCACGAAAATAAACGAGCCGCGTAGTGCGGCATTAACGTCACTGCTGGACACGCTCGGGATGGGAGACGCCCCCGTTTCACGCGCGCTCTGCCGGCGAGAAATTTCGGCGAACGTCGCTCGCATTCCTTCTCTGCAATCCTGCATAGGGCGTGCAAACGGGAAAGCCGGGTAAGGGGAAGGAAGGAGAGAGTAAGAAAAGGGAAAAGCAAGGAAGAGAAGGAAGGGCTGAGAAGTATCGCGTTGCCAGCGGGGGGAACGGATTCTCCCCGGAGATGTGTCGGCCGTCTCCAAGGTGGAAACCTCCGACCGCCGCCTCCCCGGGAACCGATTTGCCTCGTCGACCCTCCCTGTCTCTCTTCTTCCCGAACATTCTGTTTCGTGTGTGCTGCCGTTGCGGCTCCCGCAGAGGATGTGGCTGCCCCGCAGCCGACGGCCACCGACCGCATCGCCCCGTGGCGTTCTCCGCTTCAACCCCCGATTCCCTCTCCCCGCAAAACCACTCCTCCGACGCCATCCCCTCCCCCATCCATCCATCCCTCGAATCATTGCTCTTTCTCTCCTCCCCCTGCGAATCTCCCTCCCTCTCTTTCTCCTAGCCTCTCTCCGGTCCTCGCTCTACTGGAGCTCCTTCCTCCGTGTCCTCTTCGCCGTCGACCATCTCTCGCGCTTTGTCCACCCCCGCTTCCTTCTCCCCGAACCGCAGCCCTCGCTCCTTCCCCTTCCGCTCAACGACCGATCGAGTTCTTGTCTTCAGGGGTCGCTGTTATTCGCGGGGAATGAGATCATAGGAAAAGATGCAGTGGAGGCTAGGGATTCGTCGCGCCACGGCGTTATAGGAAAGAGTAACTTGAAGTTTGGAAAATTCTCATGTTTCCTGCCCATATACGTGTTCTGGTACCGCGGGTTTCCTTGCTTAGAGGGTCTACTGGCCGATTCGAAGGAGAATATTTACATATGAGCACGTACGCACGCAAGAAAACGTGTGTGCTTATTATTATTTATAATATTATTATTATTTATAATAGATATAAATACACGAATGTAATCTAATCCGGAATTCCATGGTCCGGAAATATCTCTGATTCGGAATGGTTCCGGAATTCTGATTTATCCGGAAAAACATCCTTGGTCCGGAAAGATAGTGCGGATAGCGTTACGATTTTCCCGTTCTCTTTGTTCCCATATCTTAAGAAAGGATTTTATACAATGTATTGGCTTTCATTTTCTTCTATTCGCCTTTATTCTATATTTTTTCCCATCAACGAAATATTTTCCGCAATATATATTATATCTGCTTATTTTAATCAGGCTAATTTAAACCTCGCTTCTCTGCCGTATTCAACATTTAGTTATATCCTTTTTCTTCTCGTTTTTTATACCACACGCTCACCTCGAAATGTTTTAATGGACTATCGCCCACATCAATTTTAATCTGAGACGAGGGCCGATTCATTATTTCGCTTCAAGGAAAATATTTAAATATTCTCTTTTTGAAATCTTCATTTGGAAAACATCAAAGGCTTGTGCTATCACAGCGTGTCATAGATAACTAAGGATATCTTCCTTCTAATATCTTTTACTGCTGCTTTTATTCTATTCTTTATTCATCATCTAAAATAAAGAAAAAACGACTGTGAACGAATACATAAACGAAAGAAAATCGAAACGAAACGAAACATCGAATAAGATAATTCTTTACAATTTAAGGAGAAAAATAATTAACAGGATAACTAACCACAAAGAAAAAACAATATTAAGAACAATAAAAATATAAAATCGGCTACTAAAAAGAAGCATGTATCGGGAGTTATTTTAAATCCAAACATTTACTTATTTTTAAAAAAATATTTGCTTACAGCTGAAGTTTAGCTACGATTACACGGATACATTATTTTAGATTATGAATTATTTTTCCTAGTTTTCTCAATAATCTGTCAGTAAAATTAGTCGACGAGGCGGTTTTGATCGAGTTTATTGATGATTTCTTAACGTCATTGTTAACTGGTAGTATTTGATTATACCTTTAAAGAAGGTAATTTTAGTCTCAAAAAGTACATTAAGAAAACGAAATGATTTATTTACTCAGGGAGGAGTAATTATTATCTGATATCAACGTGAATGTCTTCGATATTGGAAATCTCAATGCAGATATGAGAGAAATATAATATCTAAAAATGTATAGAGATGAGTCGCACCCAATAATATTTTATAATAACTGTGCATATATCTTCCGGTTAAGTTATTAGAATCGATAAGGATATAGTATTAAGTTGGCAGAGGGAGAGATATAATTTTTAATATCGTAGTTTTCTAAAACCTGTACCCGAATTTGGTATTGTGTCAAAAGTTGGATCAAAACATAGCAGAGATTTAGAAACAGCGGGTCACGGCTCTCCCCATGCATACTAGAACTTCCCATTCCTGAAAACTTCACTCTTCTCGCGTCAGTAGTTTGGTTACAATACCATTCCAAAGTTATACATTTTCCAAATTTGAAGTCATCTAGCGGAAAATCTATGAGCTATGAGATAAATAAGAGCTATCTAATTAAAAAAGAATGTAATTTTTCAAATATCTCTTAAAAAGATGATTGTCCACAGACAGACGAATGGGCTGAGTGATCTCATAAGCAAGTTTTTATTTTAAGAAAACGCGCTAAAAAGAGCGTAAAATGCAATATAAATTAATATTTGAAACTGTATGGTCCGCTGATTGCGGGAAATTGTCTTACATTGCTTTCTACCTATCTTTATAAGGTCGTCAACGTAAGAGAGTGGCATTCGAACATGAAGTACCAGAGCAAGTCGCAAGGAATTAAATCCCGATTAAATTTCATTCATCATTATTTTACATTAATAGATAAATAGATAAACAAACCGTGATCGAGCATGGAAATCTTTATATGTTCCTCCGCATGATTTATTTCACCTATCTTTTGCAAAAACCCGTTGTTTGGCACAGATTAGTAATAGCATCACGTAGAATCAGCTAAAAACGCTGCATTTAACGCAGTTTTCGAACTAATGCATGTTATCCATTATATATTGAATTTGCAGTAATAACCTTTCTAGGTGATCTCATAAGTACGAAACTAGAGCACTTCTTTGGTGCTCACTTTGTAAATAAAATTCACCCATGACTTTATTTCTCCAAGATTTGCGCTTCATCTTTTTAATTATGCAAGGAATCACCTTTTGATTATTTCTTTAGGTATTTTATGTTTACTGGATAACTTATTAATTGAGAAAGCAATTAAAATGTTATGTCCAGTACTTGATGATGAATTTCTAAAAAATGCAACTTAAGCTCAATAATCTATAGAGCTGTTGTATTTGGTTTCAGAAAGGAACTTCGGAACTAATCTGTGTGAAGAGGAGGGAATAAGTTATAAGATGGAATGACCATTTGGTTTAATTTTGATTTGATTTCAGTAGTGGTTGATAACTTGGGAATAAATAGAAATAAGGAAAAAGTAGGAAAGAAAGAAGACAAACTATTTTTGAAATAAGAAATTAAAACGCGGCTGAATGTAAACTACTTTGAAGTTTCTGGTGAGTTTTGTCAGCATCTATAAAAATATAAAATACCGCTTAATTGATCGCGAAGTCCGTTAATTTAGTCAATTGTTAGAAATCATTTGCGTTTTCCCTGTCACTGGTAGGTAAATATAATATTAAAGTTATTATTAGTTTCAGTCGTATTATTTCGTCAAATCTTGCAATATTTCAAATATTTTTGGATTCCACTACAGGAAGATTTCCATAAAAAGATAAAAGCTGTCACGAAGCATCTAATATGCTGTATTCGTCAGAGAAGCAATTTTTCTCTGCTGCCACTTATAGTTTGAAAGATGTTTAATGTACTATAGCTATGACAGTCAAGTTTAATGGCAAATATAACCGCAGCCCAGGCTTGTGACGAGGTTTCTGTGAAGCTTATTTAATAGAGTATTAAATGGAAAATGATACATTGAAGGAATTTAGTTTTTTGCATTCGTTTATACATCACACGCGCTACGTTTTCTCTCCTTTTTCATTGATACAGGTCGTGAAACGATAATTATTGGCGTTTACAAGTTTCTAGGACGTGATTAAAGGTTTTCGCCAGATGACCAAGATTTTGACCTCGTAAAAAAGAGAAAGCGCAATGAGGAAGGGATTTTTGTACCAGAACAAATTTTTGAACTCGACTTAGGTCAATTTCGAAGTGGAACGGTTTGATGGGGCTTATTCGCAAGTATACGCTACCGTAGTCATTATTTTAAATGCGACATCGATGAGTAATTTTTTATACCTCAAACTGAAGTGTATTCATAAAAGGGGTAATTAGGCGTTCTCTACATAAACCCATAACAAAATTTATTGGAGGAAAGGTGGTCACTAACTACCCACTACAGCAAATGGCAACAAATTACGCTCCATACGCTCTATCTCATCAGAGCATTGAGATTGAAAGAGTTAATAATACTAACTAAGCTCTTGTAAAATTGGTTTAAGATCTATAATTTGATGTTTAAGTAGTTATAAAGTATTTGTTAGAATCAGCACTCGGCGAATTTACGTCGAGAACGGAGGCATGTAACTGAAATCCATGTATAGTTTACTTTTATACATTTCGTGGCAGACCTTTCATTGTAGGTTTAACAGCTTTTAGTTTCTCTCAGTTGCCATAAAATGCTTCTTCTACGTTACCTAAGAAAAAATCGTATTAAATTAATAGAAATAACCTCTGCAGCTTATTAAATTCTTCTTCCATCGAGAAAGAATAATATTTCCTTATCTTCCTTGCAAAATCACATTTTCGTTACAAGAAAGAAAGTTGTGTCGCGATAGAGGCCTTTGTCGTAGAGATGGACTAGGCAATGGCAGAACGAAGGAAAGTCCAATGCATGGAGATTTATCAGACGATGCGGAATCCTGGGCAATGTAGTCTGAGAAAGCGATTTTGAAGAAGAGTTCAGAGGTCTATGAGGTGAGAGTTTGAGGGTTGAACGAGACCAGATAAGACGTTCTAAGCGTAAACGGATGAAGTAGAGAGAGAATTGGAATGTAAACCTTGTGATTAAGGAAGCGATAGAACAGGTGTGGTTAGGACGGCTCCTGAGGGAGCGAGGATCCTCAGAGGGGAAGGGAGTTGGAGAGGAAGGAAGCCTGAAGGGAGGAGGAGAAGGAAAGAGAGCTGCGATTACAAACCGTTTAAAAGGAATAGGACGGTTGCGACGGCATGGAAACCGGGAAGAAAGAAATCGTGGGAAAAGAGACTCGCCGCCGTGAGGCAGATTTTCGATCGATGATTGCAGCTTATTTTAGATTATAACAGCTACCCAAACATTGAGACGTGTGGTAACGTAATTCTACTAATAAATGCTGTTTGAAAAACAAAATGGATAAGCTTTGATGTTTTCGATATGGGCTTACCTTACCCATAGGAGCAACTCATGTACTTATGTATATGTTTACATGTTGATAACTATAAAACGAGGATAATTGTAGATTCTCTTTTTAGTTTTATAAACAAAAACATGACTACCAGTTCATGAATCCGTCCTAATGAACGAAATGCTTATAAATGCATGTTTCTTATTTCAAAAATGCATTATGATATGTATCTTTAACAAAGTCCACTTGGGAAGGCTCGACTTTGTGGAATGATTCCATAATATAAATAAAGGTAATTATTGTAAATTTCTACTATACAGGAATTTATTCGACCGGTTTCGACTGATGATCCCATCCCAGACAAAACCGGTCCAATAAGTTAGTGTCTAGTGGAAATTTACAATTCGGCAGTAACAGATAGAGACTGTTCGCTAAATATATTGTTTGACTTTAGCATTCTATAACTTAGCACTAGAGATAAGAAAAACATTAATTATAAGGTTTCATAAGAGCGTGAGTGAAATGGAATGAAGCGGCATGAAATTATTCGGCGGCTGATCGTAATGGAATATCATTTGCTAAATGATTTTTTCTGCTAAGGTCGAAACAAATGGAATGTCGGAAAAAATGAGATCGTCGTTGTGTTACATTGCAACTAACTGTATATATGTTTATATAAATGAATTTTCTTCATTATTGTTCGCAATACCTAAAAACCAATTCAGGAAAAGAATAATTCACGGATTTCAATCTTCTGATTAATGAAATGTAGCACATATATGATGACATCAATTTAATTTTAGTTTCTGAAGAAAAACTACATGCGATGATGATGAATTTCATTCTTTACTCATATCGTTTAATATAATTGAAATCCATTAAAAAATACGGCGGAATAGTTTTATTTCGTCTCATGCATTTCCTTGCACTGGCAACACCTGACTAGATTTCTGTGGTAACCAGTTGTATCAAGGGCGAGTCGCTGCAGAAAAGAGTCGCAAAAAAGGAGGCAATTAAGAAAAGTTAGTTTTGTGATTCTATTCCTTATCAAGGTTAAAGTTGCCATCACTGATTTATAAAAGAGAAAGTTATTTCTGGCTAAAAGGCTATGTTCCACGAAATTTTAATTTTATTAGGAGCCACATTGAAAAAATACTATATCCCCTACTATGTCTACCAAATGAGTATAGTGGGTGGTAATAACGAAATGAAACAAAGATTTTCTAAAAATAAGTTTTGAGTTAAATCGAGAGAACTAATTAAATTTGTGAGTTTTATTAATTTAAAATTTCGGTAGCCAGATTTTTTTGCAGGGCTGTGATACATCTTTAAATACATATGGAATTCAGTGCGCATTTAAGAAATACGTATCGGTCATTCACTTGAAAAAATGATAATTTATTCTTAATATAACGATGCATGACCGAAGTTAAATTAAATCGTGTTAGTATATTTTTTACAACTTCTCATGCATCTATTTTCAACATTGTATGTATAACAATGTAGGCAAATATGCTATTTGTAATAATACGTAATCTCAGGTCGTACGGCTTAAGGTGTTTTATATGAAAATCGTCTATATTTTTCAAATATTCATCTCAAAATCATCTACATAGAAGGAGTGAATGTATTCTGAGCAAATCGACATTTCTGTCGGTTATTCAGCCAGATTTGAAAAATAACGGATTTACCCACTTGGCTCAAGTGGCCATCGATAGAATCAAACTTCCGGCCTGAATGTGTGACGTGCAATTTCTGCGAAAACTTGCAGTGAGCTGAACTGGTTCGAACCTTCGTCACCTTTTACTTGGCGTCATCACTCCTTCGAGACACAACCGGCAAAACCGAACCTATCGAAACTCGTAGACTTACCCATCGCCTCGGAGCTATCGATCCTTTTCGAAGATTTTTTCCTTTTTCGTATCTCGCTGCGAGTCTAAAAGATGCCGTGCCGTCGCTATCGCACTATTTTCGTTCTATTCCATTCCGACACACACTGTTTATCAAGCACTGCCGGCGTTTTTACGAGTCGCCCTAATACGGTTCACACAGATGCACAGTCTATGAGTCACGGCGCCAATCCAAGGCAGGAGCATTCACTCGGATCCGGCAGGAGTCGTTTCCGACGGGAGGAATAAAGCGTGAATGCTACCCACGCACTACTACCGAAGCTATCGTCTCCGAAGGACCCGTCGTGGTCCTTACCTTATGCGGACGATCGTCCTTTTCTTTCGAGGAAGTTGTTTCCGGTGCTTCCAATTCCCTGATCCTCCTGCTCCGCGGGCATGGATTGCCGGGGACGAAATCTCTTTCCTTCCTGGTGGCGGAATCGTCTTCGGCGGAGCGTCCGCCAGCACTCGGCCAGTTCCCGCGTCTGGCTTCGCGACCGACCACGTCCTCCACACTCCCACACACCAGCCTCTCTCTGTCTTTGTATCTCTCTGTCCCTCAACCCGCTTGCCCTTGTCCTCCGGCGTACGCTCCCTTTCGCCGCTGCCCTTCGACGTGAGCTCCTCCAATGGGAGTAGCTGATACTTCGAGACGATGGCCAATGGACGAGCGCAATTGTTTTGGTGGACAGAAGAAGAGGTGAGGAGGAGAAGAAGGGGTTGAAGGAGAACTCAACTTTGCGTGTAAAGGAGGGTTGGGAGGAGAGGGGAAGAGATGGAGAGGGAGGACGAGGTAGAGGGAGGAATCAGAGGGAGGAAATGTAAGAGAGAGATAGATTCACGGAGTTGAACAGGAAGACACTAAGGGGTTAGCGGCGATGAAAATGAATCAGGATGGCATTGAGGGCAAAAGATTTCTCAAATCAATTGTCTCGATTTCAATTTGAATTTTTTTTAGGTTGATATGTCGCGACTAATTTTGGTTAAACCGCGGTCGGTTTAAAGAAAAATGTCATTTCTGGATGACAGTAGGAATGTGCCATAAAATAAAAAAATCGGTGCAAAAATACATAACCAAAAGTAAATTCTAATATTGAAAAATCACTTAGTAGATGTATAAATTTAATTTTTACGAATATTTGATGAAAAAGTACAAAATACGTTGAAATTATATTGGAGACTTTAACGCTTGATTGGAAAGGAAATCGCGTAAATGTTTTATCTTTCTTATTACTGTAAATACAAGTAATTGAAGACGGATATTTATCTAATTCGATCAGATTAATGCTTTTCTACTTTTGCAACATTCTAAATCTTTTCGGGATAATTGTTTTTTGGAGCATAAAAACTCTTCTTTCTCAAAACCGTGCTTACAAATATTCCATAAACTTGAAAAGAAATTTCTTTCTATTGCATAGTTAAATAACTTGGTTTTAGCATCGAATTAAATATAAAGTATTACTGAATTTTATAATTTTGTTTGAAATATATCACACAAGAATTTACAGTTACCAATAAAATTTGATAGTGTAATAGCATGCTTGTCTCTTGACAGTTAATGGAAATTTCTTCAGGCGTGAAAGAACGGAAAGTAAGGTCACACGCGCATTCAGACACGTGCGCGCGCAGAGGAAACCCCTAGCTCCAGAATTAGCCCTCCCTTTAACGAATGATTCACATGGCGTTGATATTAACATCCTAAAGCCATTATTGCCAACATATATTTATAAATCATGGTTACTAGATGCTGATAAATAAGATTTGTCTCTCATACTCTCTTTACCATTAACTCGATTCATTTCAGTTTATTCTACCGTTTCCAAACTTTTCTTTTTTTCCCTTTATTAATTATTATATATTTCTTCCGTGTTGGTGAAAATTTAAAATATTTTGCAAATGTAAATAAATGCATAATTTTCTCTTTTAAGTAGATATTTTATCATTACAATGAGCCTGATAAAATATTATTTAAATATTATTTTTACATTAAATACCGAAAATTGAATTGCAGTTACTCTTCTATATTACCCCAATTCTCAATTCTCTTTTTCTTTGCTATAGCAATCCAAGAGGTTGATTAGCCAAAAATATACACTTTTTCTTTGCTTAAATATATACTGCTATCTCTCTTCTGACTCGATTTATCTCGGTTTCTTCTTCAATTTCCTTCCTTCTTCTCTTTTCTCTCCACCCCTTTTCATCTCTTTCCTCTTCTTCCCATTATATGGGGATTGCATGTTCGGCACAAAGGAAGAGAAGATGAGATGGAGGGTGGTCGTCCTTTCCTGGCGGCTGAGAGAGAAGAGAGAGTTCCGTTACATGGTGACCTTAATGCTCTAAAGGAATGGGTATCTTTGAATGTCTAACCAATAAAATTTTAGTTTGAGTATGGAGATGAACTATAATGCTCCCAAAAGAATATTTGTTCATACCCAATTCAATGTCAAAATGGAGTAATCAATTTTAAATAGTTCGCTTTCGGGAAGTTTTGTTTGATTGTAAGATATCACCTGTTTTAGTTTAGGCTTTGTGTCCATAAAGCATTATTATGGAAAGTGTTATTTTTGTGAAAGATAATTGCATTATTGTTCGCCTAAATATATAACTGATATGTTAACATCCGTTTACCTGTAAAATAATTTCAATTAATCACATCATAGAGCTTAGGCTCAACTTTGTGAAGTTTACTAATCCTAACAACAGAAAAATAACTCCGTAACTTCCACGAGAATAAAACATTGTCTTAGAAATTTCTGAGTTATTTTTTTCTGAGTCTATAATGTCAATTAAAAGGATTTACTTGGGTTCATCATTTGCCCATTTGAAGTACTGGAATTTCAATTAGGTACGCTGACGTTTCACTTATGAATTTAGTGAAGCGTATCTTCAGTAGATCACCCAGTGGTTATAAAATAAATGCGTTTTTTTATTATACACTTTATGTAACCACTCAAAAACTTAAGAGCTATTGTTGATATAGCATGCCACATCTAATTGATTTATCATAATGATATTTACACCTCATATCAAAAAAGTTATTACTTAATAAACCATTGAATTGTTAATTCTTTCTCTGCCGTTAAGAAGTTACGGCACAGAAAGTATTATTTAATAATAAGACTTCGACGTAGCCTACAAATTTGACTATTAATAAGCTGCCAATTGGGTAATAATTAAAATTCAATACAATTATTTCTGTTATTTTATTTCTGGCGAAATATATAATGCTCTGCTTAACTGCGAACAAATATACGCATCTGAAACTTTTGAAATCACAACATATAAATATATGTTTAAATAGATAATTAAAGTTTCGTAATTTCATAAATTTCACGCCCCAGTAATTTTGAAATTCGATATTATTATACAGATATCTTCAGTTATGTGACCACAGAATTCCTGCATTCAAAATGGAAAAATGTAATTAATAGTAATTTTAATCAACTGCTATTTGGAAGTCATGTGAAATCGGCAATAGACATAATCGAAATAACGATAATATGTCAAAAATTTATTCCACCTCTGACACAAAATTTAAAGTTTTGTAAAATTTAATAAAAGTTGGACGTTTTTAACTCTACAAATGAATAATTTTGAGAGAAGCACAGATTTATTGATCGATAGTTGAACAGAAACTTTAATATTTATATTTGTATCTTACAGAACAATATGTTCACAAACATTTTCAGAGGTAACTGGAATAAAATCACACTTGCAGTATAAGATCATGGATGCAGATATTTCATTTAAGTTTAACTATTCTCCCGTAAATGGGATTATTGTGTTTACATTTAACATATATTTTATTGATAAAAGCCTTTAAATTTGTTTGATTTATAAGATTGTTACACGTTATATATTATAGATTTATAAAACTTACCTTTTTAAACGGTCGGATGCTAGCAAGAGATCAATGCTCGGTAGCTCGAGAAATTAATTTTTTTGTGAGCAAAAAGGTACGGGAAGTACAATCATCAGATTGAAAGTTTTTCATCGGTAGATGTACGTGCTATTGTATAAGTAATCTGGTAATCTACATTCTGATGTTTTCATATCGGCATTAAGATATTAATACGATTGAAATCGACCATAATAATTTGAGGCAATCACGACACACTGTCACAGCAGGAATCAGAAGATCATGAATTTTTCTGTATCGAATTATTTCAAAATTCCCTGAATTAAGGGGGGTAGAGAAATCAAATGGTATATTTGTAGATTTGTTGCTCTAGTTAATTCAAAGAGATAACTTCTTATTGTTATGTGACATTGCGGATTATATAAAATATTAAGTGCGAAATATATAATACGACAAATTAAGACAACACTTGTGGAGGATATTTCCTTATCATGAGATTCATAAAGCAATTTCTATGGAAAAACTCTTATTATACTAAGTAATTTTTTTATTAAACCAAGAATGATTACTTGCAGATGTTTGTAAGCATTATTACGTGCCACAATGTTAGAAAAAGGAGAAAGGTATGGATTTAATGTGATATTCACATGAAATGGCTCATAGAAAGTTGCCTGAGAAAGACCTAACAAAATAAGGTTGCACGGAAATTCTGCTGGGAACTGAGCAAAATTGTGAAAAAATAATCAGAAAATTTTTAAAAAGTTTAAATAATAAAAACATATTTATTATCTGATGGAGGACTGAACCAGCTAATCTCTGAGGATCTGTGCTTTGTTGATGTCAAGATAAAAATGAAAGAGACAGAGGGAGAAAGAGGAAACCAGTGGATATTGTAGCGTAGTGGGGAGGCAAAATGTGTCACGGTAGGGGGGATTGCGTAGGTGGTTTTGACGAGCATGTTATTCGGAGAAGCTGTTGAGGGATAACTTTGCTCATTTGCTTAAATAGTGAGCTCGACGCTCGAAATACTTGTACGCAACCGCCAATAAGCTGCGCCCGCACCAGGGAGAGAGTATTCCCTCATCTCACCCTTGCCACGCCCACATCGCCTCTCGTTCTTAGACGTCGATCGGCGCGAGTTAACACAGAAAAACTTTAAAAAGGACGATTTTTCCGCTTTGCTCAAGACGGGCGGGGTCATTGGCCCAGAAGCAAGTAGAGGGAGAGAGAGCGGCATTTGCGGGATGAAGGTGAACCTAAAAGTGGGGGAGAGAGGTGGAGAGTGAGGGGGAGGGAGGGAGTGGGAGGGCGGGAGAGGGGTAGGAAAAAGGGGAGGCGCGGAAGGACGAGGGGGAATCGGAGAATGGGAGGTTCGTTCGAAAGGAGGCAAGTGATCGGAGGCAACCAAAAGAGAAAATCGTACCGTTTTAAAATAGATTTTTAATCCGAGATGTTGGAAGAGGATTCAGGTTTCGCTGATTCCTTTAAAGTACTGTTTTTAAAAAATGCGATTGCGAAATCAATTTATATCTGTAGACTACCATTTCATTCAGCATCAACCGAAACTAATTCCCCTCAATTTTGAATTCTCGGTCCTGCTTGAAAGAGAAAGTTTTTTCGTGACCTCATTTTGGTATATTTATAAGGAATTATCATTAATTGCTTTTCTGATAAATAATCTTATGTTTTATGCTAAGTTAACGTCTTATCGTACTTGGTCGACGCTGTTAACAAAGACAGTTATAATTTATTAATTTTGTTATTTCCATGTAGTCATTCAATTATTTTCATCAACCAGGTTATTTTATGTTAACTTGATGAGGTCTGAAAACTTTAGTACAGAATGCAATCCTGATACTTTAGATTTATGGCGATTATAATGCTTGTTGTGGCGTGTTACTGAATGTTTTTAAGAACAAAGTAAAACAGAATCGTGTTCATCCGACTACTAGGATAGACTGTGTGACAAATTAAGATTGAAACTTTTTTAATGGGTAGATGATATTATAGATTGTAGGCAAACAATAAATCGATGCTTTTGGAGAAAATTAATTGAAGAATTAAAAGTAATACACTAAACGGATACTTCGATTTGAGTTTTAGCAACAACTTACCCTTTTGACTTCGAGTTCAAAAGAGAATAAAGGGACAAAGCAAACGGAGATTCAATCATTATAGTTATATCAGCTAAAACAATACAACTGAGTTACGAAGTAGCCTGCTACATTATCTTAAGAATAAAAAATGAGATTAAAATCGTTATGGAAGCAAAATAAATGGATGGGCTGATAAAACAATTATTGCTAAAAATTTCCAAGAACGTAACGCAAAATAATGAATTTATACGAGAGATGATCCGCAAATTCAAGGTTGCAGGAAGGCCTATCATGAATTACAAAAGGCATGCGTCAGGTCCACTCCGCTCATGATTAAAATTCCTACGCTGAGAAAACAGAAACGGGCGGACGTAAGAGACGTTGATGATGAGGGTCAGCCAGTTTTGCTCACGAAAATACTTGAGCACTTTTAATGAACTTCTGCGCAACGAGAGCGTTCAAATGAAACGACCGAGAAATTTTAAAACAGGAATCGTTTATTTTGATCTAAAATGGGAAAATAAGGTGGCATGGGCAGTAGTAGAAAGCCAAAAAAGCGAGATAGGCTCACTTTTTAAGGCTGGGGTTAAATTACATCCTGAAACGCACATTTACTGAATATAAGGGAACTGATGATTCAAGGAGCTTAAAACTGAGCTCATATATTTGAAAAAGAGCACTTTTATTAAGCGGCACGTAATATATTCGGACAGTGTTAGATTCAAAAGTTTTGTAAATGAAGGTAGCTAGAAGGATAGATGAAGAAGAATGACTAAATCAAAGAAAAGATTTTTTTAAATAGCATCATTTTAGAATTGAGAATCTTAATGATTACAACGGCGAGATCCAAGAGAAAGTACTCAGAGACATAAATGGAAAGAAGAGTTTTGCTGGAAGGAACGTTCGAAGAGTGAAGATAGAGCCTGCGACATGGGGAGGGTCTTTCAATTCCAGATTATTTGGAAGATAGCGACAGCTGCGAGATATTGAAAAGAAGGGCGGCGGCGATTACAACATACAATGGGCTTCGGACTTTACATGCCATGAAGCAGGAAATGTAGCGCCGATTAAACAACGATATTCATAAAACGTTATTCGTACGACCTTTCACATATTTAGTCGTAAATAGAAAAGTGGATGGGGTGAAATTTAAACCTTTTGTGGAGAAATACTTAGTTAAAAATTGACACACTGGAATGTCAGTATGTATATTCTTTTTATTTCATTATGCGTACTAATGTTCAATTAAATAAATATTGACTTATAAATTCACGTTTTTAAAGTGCTATCAAGTTATAAGATTGAAAAACAATGTTTCTCCAATAGATTAAAAGGTTGAGAAAATCATGTGTGCTTTTCGGTTACAAAGCAGCCATCGTGAGTAGTGATTCACCTACAGAATCTTGAAATCACCACCGGTGAAGGTGAATCACCACTGACGATGGCGGCTTTGTAACCGAAATGCGCATCTGGTTTTCCCTACTTTTTAATGACTGTTGGAGAAGCATTGTTTATCAGTTTTTATTATCAACTATAAGGTGAGTTTGGTGACTATTTTTAGAAATCAGAAGATATTCGTAAACTCGGCATTCCGAAAATTATTTTCGTTTAAGTTGACTCTATATAAATGAATATTGTGATACGTTTGTTGGAGGTAAGATATCGGCGAGAAATATTTAAGAGTCGCTGGACAAAATATCTTCCGCTAGTTCTTTATTTTACATAACTGGACGTTTTTATTATAACCTCATTGAATTCGGATTATAGTGAGCCTGTTTTGCCGAAACTAAAGTTTAAAACAAAAATTATCTGTTTTAGCATAGTAAAGTTAACAATAATATTTTAATCATTTGTTAACGTATTTTAAAAACCTAATTTAATTTGATTTTATTCAGGGAAGTTACTGGACTTATTCCTCTCGTGAAATCGTGTTATGTTGTTTATGCAGTGCGGAGAGAGAATGTTTTCTGAATTTTTTTCAATTAATTCTTTCATAAAAAGTGTTAATAAAGATGTATAGCACTTTATATTAGAAAATATTTCAGGGTACCATCATCATTATAATCGTTTTACATTTCCGTAGGTTTCTCGCTCGCCTAACACAATCTGTACCTTTCTCTTTATCTTTTCATTGCCATCACGTTCTGTTAATGCATCTAATAACCCTTTCTCTTCCTTCCTTTTTGCATCCTTCCTAATATCCTCCCTTCTATGACTTTTTTCAGCAGACCTTTCAAAATTTGGTCGACCCTTCTCGTCTGTCTTCCTCTAATTAAGCTTATCTCTTTGAAACTTTCTTGAGGATACCATGACATTTCTAACCCACTCGTACAGATACCCAATTTATTACATCGATTAAAGTAGAGCGACCCTTACCATCATAAATGTCTTGTTCAGCTAAACAACGATACGAATATGGAAAAGGAAAATTCGTTCTCTCTTCATCTCTATCTTCATTAACTTCCATAGCCAGGTTACCGAAAACTATACCGTATTTGAGGAAAATCAGGAATGGCACAAAATTCTCCATTTTTAGCGTTTTTTAAATCCTCTTACGCGTTCGATTTGTCCGTCTGTCTGACGAGCTAACTTCTCCTAAACGAAAGCAGCTAAAGACTTCGGTTTTTCGCTAATAGATTTATTATTCTGTCCCGTTGCGCACGTTTTCTTGTGGAAGTTCGTCTGTCCGTCACTCCGACGCGTTAACTCGTAAACGAAAGCATCTAGTATCTTAAAGTCTTTATATTTTTGCCAATCGATCCGGTATTCTGTTTCGTTGTCCACGTTTTCTCGGTTTTTCCATCCGTCTGTCTGCCCTCCTTACTGTCTTTTTGTCGCATTTACTCCTCCTAAACGAAAGCAGATAAGAGACTTCGTGTTTTTGCCATTAGATTTAGTATTCTGTCTCGTTGTGCACGTCTTCTTGCGGAGATTCTAGTAACTAACAGAATGTGAGTAAAAATTTAATTTTAATTTCCTTTTTTATAAACGTTTTGTTTTTTGTGATTTTCGATTTTTCTCGTCGGTTGTGTCAGTCGACCTACCAACATGCCAAATTTCAGATTTCTATCCCTTCTAGAAGTACCTTAGAGTTTTGTGTCAGTGAGTGAGTGAGGCACAAGTAGCTATATTATTATAGATATTAACTTTCTGTATTAACAATTTCTTTTGAAAAAAAACGCCATTTACTGTCTGCTTCAGTAGTTCTTTCCTTACTTGTTTAAATAGTCGATGAGGCTAACTTATCGAGTTTCTGGGAGAAAAAATGAAAGAAGACGACGAGACGCGGAAGAAACTTCGTTGATGAGGTCGCATGGAGGAAGGGATAGGGAAAAGGACCGTGGTTGATTAGAAAGCGCGATTCAAGCAATGGAATCCTCGCGTGAAATATCGACAACTTCAGGCGTCGGTTGATGGCGTTGAAAAAGGGTTCGGGGAAGCTGTGGGAGACCGCAAAAGGGAAAGAGGGTCGAGGGAATCTGAGAGAGGCGACGAAAAGGGGAAATGATAGCAAGGAGACGCGGACATGGAGGCATTTGGCGGGTTTGGAGAGGTGAAGAGGGAAGCGAGAAAAGCGGCGGTAAAGTCACAACTCCGTCCGCCCCCTTCTCCTCCTCCGCCCTCCATTAGGACCTTGTCCTTCGCACCTCTTTTTGCTTTTTATTTCTCCGGCTCTCTGTTTATTTCGGTCCCGGATTCAGGATGGTGAGCCGGAATAGGGTGTGGCGACTCCTCCTTTGCTCAAACGCTTCCTCATTCCCACATAATCCCTTTTCGATTTGTTTTTTTGTCGTGTATTTCATTCCCTTTCGTTAGCGAAGCTGCGCGCCCGACCTTCTCTGATAACAGCGCCCGGACATCAAGAGATCCTGAAGTAAGTTCTCGAAACGAACCGTTCCCAAATATACGAATTCAATGTTATTCGAACGATCGATGTTTTCTCTTCCTCTTTATTTAAATATTAAAGCGGAATTTGTGAGTTACCCGTGAAGCGGAACTCGATTGGATTTCTGCGTCCTGAATAAGGAGCTAAAGGATACCGTCAAGGTGAAGGCTAAGCGGAAATATAAATCCCGGTGAAAATTTATAAATTGCAAGAATTAAATATTGGAAACGTAATGTAGGCTAGATAGGCTCGCTCGTAGTTATCCACCCTGCCGACACAGATTTTGATCTGTGTTCCCTCTAATATTTTAAGGTTCTGCTCGGCCGGCCAAACTTCGTGAGAAGCAGTGGTATTGCGAACCCAAAAATAAAGGTTTCCAAGGGCTCCCCTTAGAGTGGAAGAAGAATTTTCCGTCTATGAGTGATGTCACGGAAACTATAAATGTTCTTCTTTTTAAGAAAGGAACACCTTGTGTAATATTGTCTACAATTTTTCATTTAATATTCTCTGACTTGTGCTCGGTAAAAATATGGCTGTGCGCGGAGGGAAAATAAACGTGCGCGGCCGCGCACCCACGCACTGATTATGATCGATATTAAGTCAAAAGTAGCGATGTCTGCAGATAAATATTTTGTCGGTAAAAATGAAAGATCAATAACATCTTTGAAAATATTTTGTAATTTTAAATTCATTCAGTAATGGTTAAGTGTATATATTTACAGTATGAGAATAATTTTTTTAATTTGACCGTCTCTTCTGCCTTTTAACTACGCCATAGTCTGTCTAAATTTTATATCGATCGTAATTTTTTAATCAAGCTACCATAGAAACATTTTTTCGAACGGGTACGAATACGTAAAATTATCTTCAGGTAAGTTTAAAAATGATTTTTTTTTAAATCAGGAAATGATGTAGTTTTGTTGTGATTGTTATCATATTGCTTCACTATATAAAAGATTTTTGGTCTTTACTGTTCACGTTTCCTCAAATATATTTAGTCTTATTAAGAAATTTTCTTTCGACCAATTAGAATTTACCGGTAGAAACGTGCTTATTTAAATATAATTATTATCTTTTTAAATCAGTATATTTTCCAATATTCGCATTAATGAGATCACTTAATAGCATATATAAAAAATTAAAATAAATAAATTTATAGATATATAAGAATCAGAAATTGAGCTTCATAGGTGAAAAAATATCCTTATATATTTTTAGTGGATATTTAATTACCTCCGAGTTATTTCAGACATCGTAATTATTGCTTTCATGTAGTAGGAAATTTAGATATCTGGAAAATCTCAATTATACCACTATGCAATGAAAATTGTGCATTTAAGGATTTCGTTGTTTTATGCCATAATCCATCTTAATCTGTAAACGGAAGAAGGATTCTCTCGACTTTTCTAGTTATTTCGATTACGTTCTTCTCTCTATGAAGTTGATCCGATGGGTTCCTGGTGTTCATAGCCCGTCGGTCTCATCTGGAGTGCCGTAAAGAAATCGCCAAGACCTAGAATCTAACCAGGAACACCTTATCGCAATTTATTAATATTTGACTGGCGCATCCTGCGATCGTACTTCGGTGGGAACGAGCAATCATTAGATCCCATTTGGATCACCTCGTTTGGCCACGCTAAACACAGGCTGTGGGCATATCAACGTGGGCAGCCGGCGGAGAATGCGGGGCGCGGTCGTTCAGCGGGGAGAGGTACGGTGTGGGAGTGGAGGATGGGGCGCCTCGAGAGCGAAGGCATGGGCGTGGGGCAAGTGAGAGGGGCGAGAAAGAAGGAGGAGGATGGGGAGAGGGTGGCGCGGGCGGAACGCGCTCCCCGCGGAGAGGGAGGGTGAGAGGAGTCGAGGGGATAGAATGGGGAATGAGGGGGAGGGGAGGATGAGATGCCCTCTCGGAGGGGCGTGGATTCACGGTGATTGATCCGCATCCTCCTCATTCGTTCGCTCGTGTAGGATTCCCCAGTTTGATCCTCCTCGCCCTCTCGGCGGTGAGCTCTCAGAAGCGACCAAGAAGGAAGCGATGGCGAAATAGAGGATGCTCTCGAAAAGAAAACATTCCCTCCTCATGAAATAATGATAGATAACTTGTCCGAAATCTTTTCTAAGCGTCATTCACTTTTCAGAGATATGCTGCTCCCTATCCGATCTACATTTTAATTTCCATCGTCTTCTTGTTGCCTTTCACCGTGGAGAGTTCAAACGAGGAGGATGCGGCGGTGAAAGAGAAGGGAGGTGGGTGCAGCTCTAGAACACGTGTCGAGCCTCCATAACTCACCGGGTAGTCGAATTGCTTTCCTCCGCTGACCTTCGTGTCGACGCGCGCGCCGCCCTCACGCCCGACCGCTTAGAATCGAGTGTCCGATGACGGATACCGGAATCCCGCGCAACTATGAAACAGCGGGAAAATCAGCAATTATTCGGTTAGCGTTGACTGATCGGAATAAAGCAGAATCCCGCTATTCCTGATTTTATCTTACTTTAAAATTGCTGTCACCTTGAAGGGAGAAAGTGTTACGGGATCGATGTGGAACTACACTGTCCGTTAAATCATGGGTTGTGAGATTCCCCGTTTGTCTTGTGCTATGGACAGTTGTATAAAACTCCTTAAGCCAAAAAAAAAAAAAAAAAAATTGTAGGGTAAGCCCTATGCATTTCGCCCACTAAGTGGGCATCTTCAGGGGAGAACCTGCCTTGGCAGTGAACAAGGTTCACTGCCAAGGCAGGTTCACCCTACAATTTTTTTTTTTTGGCTTAAGGAGTTTTATACAACTGTTCAACTTGGAGCCAAAGTGATTACGAGCTACCATCTACTGTTGTGCTATGGAGTTGTTTGAGATTTCTCACGCTATTTATTCCTTGGCCAATTTAATATAATACATCGGAACAAATGAAACAACCATGTAAAAATTCCACTCTGTATATATATATATATATATATATATATGGTAGAAGTTTTACAAATATTAGTTTATGTGCTTCGAAGTATGGAATTCCACATAATTAAGACATTCATAGTGGATTATAAAATACTATATATTCAAGTTGTTATTATTTTTACACAAATTTATTTATTTTTCGTAAATAAAAATCCCTCAAATTTTCCAGATTGGAAATTGGCATTAGCATAGCATATTTTACATTTAACTTACAATTTTATTGTGTGAGTTTACATCACCCTGAACTGAAGTGCATTTAAAATGATTCTTTCCGTATTATATATAATTCGGTTGAAGGCGTGACAAATTCGGTAACCGATGTTTGAAGGAATAGCCATATTTTACAACATTTCGAAATTTTACAATGGATTTTTAACCAGACCTGCATGATATATCACCCAGAAAATCTTTTCAAATGTTCGCGGTATTATAAAATTCGTCCAACACTAACTATATTCAGAAAATTGGTTTTTGGATATTGCGGATTATAGGAATAAAAAAGAATGTTGATAGAGAGATGTTTTTATCAACGTTGGCAATTTATAAAAGATTTTGCAGTACTTTTAACCACATCATCGCCATTTGATAACAATGAACGAAAATCAAGATATCTTAGGATCATTGAACTGTTCACCTTTAAGGGTGAGTTGATCTTTAGTATATAGAAATTTTATTCTCGAATATTTTTGTTCTGGTTATTAAAAACTCATTTTATGCTAGCAAGAAGTCCAGGCCAGGACTAAGGACTGGTTTCCCAACGTTGACGTGTCGAATTGCTTACTCATGTTGACAGGAAACGTAATAATCGTCTCCCTGGCAACACTCCATTTAAATGCGATTTAAAACGTCAAAAACGCTACCACTCACTAGAAATTCGATCGACTATCAAATTTCTCTGATAGGAGTTAGAATTTAAATTCTTTTTCCCTAGAACAGTACAAACTCAGCTCCGATATCACAATTTTAAGATATTTTAAGAACCAAAGGAATAAACGGCGCAATACACATTGCACAAACTTTGGATCCCAGCCTAAAAAACCATTCAATTTTGGCTCTTTGATAATTTAAGTTTGTAGAGAATGATTATATTAATTCATACTTACCTATCATAAAGAAAGTCGCCAAATTTCAAGTTATATTTTAGGTATATTTTAATTCAAATTTAATGATAATTTAAATTTAATGCTGTTTTTATATGAGTATATTATAATTAACTCTAAAATAAATATGGGTATTATCGGGCAGTGAATACATGGTATTAAATAATTTTATTGCATAACAAGAGAGGATTGATGAACACTTCATGCGTGCATACATGCAAGGCAGAGGCGCTCTATTCGAATTATATAAACATGTTAATATTAATAGCTGAAAATTGTGCCAAAACGTTGTAAAACGATACAACTGAAGTGATTCCAAAGAAAATTAAATATTTCATAGATAGATGGTATTCCTGCTTTGGTTGAATGAACCATTTTTATCATTTTCTTATTGCCTTTTCGCACTCCACTCGACAGTTTCGGTTATGATACTTGTGGACAGGCGGACGGACACGACCTGATCCTAAGGCATCAATTTTTTCTTTTTATAAAGAATGCCTAAAATTTATAAACGCTATTTATTAAGAGCATGCTTTATATGGAGATGGTATAGGTTTGAATATTATTTCGCACAGTTTTTATAAGTTTGAGAGAAAATGTGAAGGCAGAAGCGCTGAAAAAGAATTTCATCCGATTAATTTAATTAAAGACGAAATCATGGCAGAAGTTAATAGAGTATCAAGATATAGTTAAGTTATCGATATAAGTTGAATTCTTTAATTACCATATACTACAATGTAGCAGCCAATGGTTTTCTTTTGGCTCTATCATATTTGACCTGAATATGTATTTATGTAAATGTGATACATTTAAATTTATTTTACGCTCACTGAACATATTTGATTTACCGCACAGCTTGATCATATATGAGACAAAGTGATCGATGTTATTAATTTTAGGAAATAATTGACAAGTGGAGAGGAGGCCATACAAGTTAAACCTAATAGCCTCAACATAAAAAATTTTCGGCGCTCGTGCTGCAGTAATCGTGATAGTAAGAAAGGAACATTTATTTTCGTTGATTTTAGGTTCATCAAGTAACATTTTAGTTGAGTTTCATCCCAACCGTTTTATGTTATTGACATATGTATAAATGCACATAAAAGCATAGAAAAATACTACTTTAATATTTGGTAATGAGATGATATTCCCTCTGAAAAAACAGGTATTAGGAAAGCTGATCATAGTTGCATGATAAGGTCATTACAAAATTCAAAAACCTTATACAGAAATACACAATTATAATATGAACAATATCACCTTCAGAATTCAGCAGAATTTTTCTACAACATAATTTAGAAAATTCGTTTGCTTATGATATTTATAAAAATATGATATAATTAGATTAACCAGTTCTCATGAAATAAACTTTGTCTCTTACTAGAACCTGAGCTAAGGAATTTTTTGTCCAGGATCAACGGTTTTACCTTTTTCCTAAAAGTTTCCGAAATAAAAAATGTTGGAGAATTACTATTTTTTCTAGTTTTATCAATTTTACTCAAATACTTAAATAATTCCAAACGATTTATACGTCTTGCTTTATTGTTTCATAATTTCGGCTGGAGGTTGCTAAAGACTTTTCCAGTAGGAGAGCTGACCTTTATACGCACAAAAGTGGAAAGTTGCAGTTATTATGAGCAAATGTGTTCTTCAATAGTATCAATCATGACATTATTGTTGATTTTAAAGGGTTGTATCGATACAAGTTCGCCCCTGAAGATGCCCACTTAGTGGACGAAATGCGTCGTGTTTTTAGTAAATTTTTATGGCTGAAGGAGTTGTCTCACTGATGATAAGGTATTCTGTTAGTTAAATCTTGTTATAGTAGTGGAGTAGTCTCTCTTTAATTCGCGTAGCAAAGAGTAAAACGAATAGAAGTGCTTCATAAACCCTCTTATGCATCATTTGTTACGGACAGAAAGAGGAAAGACAAAAATAGCCACACCCTTAAGATATATTTAATCGTTCATTCTTCCTCTCCATTCGCATCGCTCTTGAAACATTTATGGTAAACCTTTTCGATATGCTTAGTATGAAATGGAATACAAACAAATATTTCATTATGTATGTCACTCATGATTATAACATCATTCACCGAATTTTACATTTCTCTCAGTTATGCCATTTATAGATTGCTAGATCCACTGTTATGAAATCAGCTATAGAACTTTGTATATACCTTCAATAACGAAAATTGTTTGCTGTACCAAGTAGGTCTGTTGGATTGGAAAAATGACCATATATACTTGAGCACTGTGGAAAGAAGATTAAGTTTTTTAAATCTGTAAATCTGTAAAATACTAATTTTTATATATCAAGAAATATTTTATTGGGTGTTGATGATCGCGCCCGTAAACTCTCTTAGACCAATTTTATTAGTGATTACAAGGTTCATGTGTTATTCAGCTATAAGTTATTAACGAAGACATTTTCAGAAATATGTTAATTTAGAACAGCAGAAGAACAAAAACTTTAATAAATGGAAAGATGGGATTAGAATTTGGGAAGAGACGAATACGAAGAGAAGAATATGACCTGCTAGTTTCATTTTATGTACCAGAAGCTACGTATATAAAATACGCAGCAAAGATTAATTAAGCTATTTCAACGTCGAATTTTAAATATAAAAATTTACGCGGTACTTTCACATTCATGCAACAGAAAATATATACATCAATGGAATTCTGTTTCAAGAAATAGTATCAAAAAAGAAAATCACTTTCTGCAGCTTCATCCTACCGCTTCTCCAAAAATACAAAATGTTATTTTTTTGGCAGGTATTTGTAAATTTTCTTAAAATTTCTTAAATGGGTTTGTATGAGAATGGAAAGTGAGGGTCCTTCTTGGAACAGATTCAAATACATTCTGCTTGCACCATCTACCGACAAATTAGCACAACCAACGTACAAAATTGCTACATTCTTATTTCTCACCTTTACACGTAAGAGCGCTCCTACCGTCGAAATAATAACTTAAAATTCAAAAACTACAATAAAAATTTCAATTATATTTAATATCAGTTTATTATATTCTAAGACGTAATAGCTTTTTAATAATTTCAAAAATACATGATCCAGGTGAATATAATTTCAAATAAATCTGGACAAAAACTTAATTTTACAAAGGATTTCATAATGGTATCCAGGGCATGCTTCTACTGGTAAGAATCGTATGTTAGCCTCATCTTTCCAGCAAGTGCATTGTATTCAAGTGGAGAGGGTTTAGGACGAGCGAGTACAAGGAAAGGGTTGGAGTGGTAGATATGAAAAAATGAGGATAATAGAAAGAAGAGACTGGAATGCCGTTTGGAAAGATTTATTTTCTCATTATAAAGGAAATCAAATGATAGAATTTATTATCTATCTCAACCCTGCGCTTAAATAATTGTGCTTTCTTTACTTTATTTATTTTTAAAGTACTTCGATAACCAGAGGAATTAGCAAAGATATTTGATGGGTTTAATCAAACGTAATCGGCTTCGGAGAAATTTAATCTATTTCATTAAACGCCGCAGCGTGTCTGTAGCACTTGGACAGAACTCATCGGTGTAGGTAGTTTCTCTTTTGCCTCCAAGATGACGCCAGCGAACTCTGTATATGCGTTAGCTTAAGGATGAAGTTATTAAAAGATGGATCTCAAATAAAATCTCACTGTTTGTACGAAAGGCCCGAGAAAACCGATTTAGCTTATAACATTTTCAAAAATGGTGATAAAATCAAGCAGAATATTCCGATAAAGGTTTACCGAGTTTCGGTGCTCGTTCGAAGGGTGAATTTTACTAGATACTTAAAATTAGCAGCCAATTTTTCAAACATTGCAATTTTGACAAAAGAAGATGTCTATTATGGTCTTGGGTGATTTAATTAATTGTAAAAGGCAAATTAGAAGAGCTTTATTAAAGCAATAACTGCTGAGATTATGAGTTTAAAGAAATTTCATATGCCTAAAGAGAGATAAATGAATCAGAAATGCCGACGGGTAAGGGTATTATTAAGAATTGAAATGTGGTTCAGGAAGGTGGAAATATTATGAAATAAATTTATGTCAGCCAAACCCTACACACAATCCGATATTACACAACCTCCTAGTTAATAATCAAACCACCCCCGTCTCTTTCTCCCGCATCACTCTCATACTCATACATACAAACTCGCTAGACCTAAACCCAAACGTGCACCTACACTGCCTCCTTCCTCACTTATCTCCTCCCGTTCCAGAATCCACTTTCCTCCACCAACTTGAGCTCCATTCCTCAAACTCTCTCAACCCCTCTCTCTCACTCCCTTCCTCCTCACTCTCTCCCTCTACGCCGATTTCATTCTCTCACCAACTCTGCCACGTTACTCTCCTTTTCGCAGACACTATTACTACCCCTCTCCACCATTGAAACAGGTAAAAAAAACACTTCCTAGACATTTTAAAGGCCCTCCTTAGCGCAACGGTCCGTCTGAACGACCGCGTCGTTGTGACGCGTACAAAGTCGTGCTTTGCCCTGCGCATGTTCAGTATCTGTTCATAGTCACAGCTAAGCATGGGAAAAACATTAATTTGCTTCAGGGGCCTAACTTTTTCCCGGAAACGCCTGGTTTATGAAAATGCCATCAGCGCCCTGTCCTGAGTTTTTACTTTCGGAAATAGTAAACGTAAATGGACTAATAACATGCTTTGCAAACAGCAATAGGTACTCTAATGAGATTTTATTATTAAATTTAAAGAGTAATGGATCAAAAGGCTGCCAAGCTTTAAAATAATAGCCTACAATAAATTTAAATTCTTATGCATTGAAGTGATCAAAATTTTTGAGTAAATGATACGAGAAAGACTTTTATCGGTGTGTACTAGTTGTGATTACATAGGTTAATATAGAATCTGAATTAATAACTGTCTAAAAATTGATTTTTAAGATAAAATTGCTTCCAAAAATTACGTTTCTTGTGCAGGTGAATTGGTTGGATTGTACAAGAAACTTAGATCGAAGCGATTTGATATATTGTTTTCGCGTGATTTATCGATTCGCGTTATGGTGTAATCTGCACGACTGAAATGTGATCCGAATATGGAAACAAATCAAATCATGTAAGGGTTTTATTGATCTAGCTGTCCCAAAACCCTCTGTTGGCCAAAAACTGATCTCTAATCCTGCGTCCTCAATCTCTCGTTTTAATCCTCGCTCACACTTTTCAATATCTTCTCACTCCTCTTCCTCCAAATATCGTCCGAATCACACCCCTTCCAACATTTACTCACCCCCCCAGACTACTTTCTCTCCTCACTCCCTCTCCCTCCCATTTTTCCTTCCAGCACCGAAACTCTCTCTTTCTCCAAATTCATCCTCAACCCCTTATACCTCTAGACACGCTTCATTCTCCTTTCTCTAAAAAAAACTCTCCCACTGCGTAACATGGCCCTCCCGTCTCTTAAAATGCTGTTTCCTCTCATTCCACAATTCAAAATAACACTCACCCAACCAGGTAATTTTCACCTCTTCTCTCTCCCCCCTCTCTTCCCAACCCTCTATCCTTACAAAAAATCAATCTCCACTTCACACTCATTCCTTCTTACTCAAACGTCGCCACATATTTCCATCACATTTTAGTGTATTTTTTAACTGTCCAACCCTTTAATCTACTGTCTGCTATCACCTATCTTTCCCTAAAGTTCCAACCCCGCAGTACCAATCCCACGTTCCCATTCCTATGGTCCCAGATCTGCAGTTTCGTTCCTATAATCCCATTACTTGTAGTCCAATTCCCGTAGTACCATTCCCGCTGGCCCTTTACTGTAATCATATTCCCTTGGTCCTATTCACTTTGTCCCATTTCCACTGTCATATTCCCGCAGTCCCATTCCCGTTGTCCTATTTCCTTAGTCTCATTTTCACAGTCATATTCCCGAGGTTCCGCCCCCTTAATTCCATTTCCCCGTTTACATTATTGTTGCCCCATTCCCGCAGTCCTTTTCTCGAGATCCATCCCCGCAGTTCTAATCTCGTAATCACATTCTTGCAGTCCCGTTCTCGTAATGCTATTCCCGGGGTTTCATTCCCGTGGTCCCTTTCCCGTCATCCCATTTCGTTGTTTTAGTTCCTCTGTTCCATTCCCGTAACTTCATTCCTGCAGTCCCGTTGACGCGGTTCAATTCCTCTGACATGTTTCCCGTGATCCGATTAACTTCGCTCCATTCCCGTAATCCCATTCCCGTTGTCTTAATCCCGATGTCCTTTTTCTGCAATTCTGTTACTCTTTTCCTCTACGTATTCGAATCGGCGAATGCTTCAGACATACTCCTATCCATCGGGACGCACCATATCTCTCTAAATTCGCGCTTCTTCTGTCTCTCAGCCTTCTCTCTCTCTCTCTCCAAGGCCAATTCTCTGCTTCTCAACTCGCTTAAATGCTGTCTCCTCTAACTGATGTTTATATATTTCCGCAATTCCTCTCTCCTTTCGTTCACCGATCCTACGCCACCTAAGTAGTGCCCGCGAAGTTTCGCTTTGTAAGTAAAAATTCTTAGGAAGTAATACCACAAGAAAGTGAGAAATAGTTACACGTGTATATCGACATATCAGAAAATATTGATGACGTTGCAGCACAGTCGCACGTGTCGTGGTTAAGAGAAATACTCTTGTATGATCTTACAAATTTTTTCTAGCATGTTATCCATTTCTCTTCATAATAATGATATAAGACTCACTTGTTATTTTACCCACATTTGAACGATGGCCTTCGTTGCATGCTGAAATTTCGTTGTTTTTCATGACGGGGGAATCCCAAGTGCGGTACATCGGTGGAAAAATAAGAGAAAATCTTCCACATTCTCTACGCGTCCTCCATGCGCTATCGTTACCCAGAATCTTAAAAAAATTGCCATTAAATTTGTATCGAAAATATAAATCTTCTTATGATATATTTTACGCCAGGTTTTTTAGCGTTCGACGGCTCTCCTACACCCTACTTTCCTATGTTGGAGGAAGTACTTTGACGTAGAAAGTACAAGCATTCGAAACTAGAATTTGAATGTCTTTATTTGCATGAATTACTTCTGGATACGTGCCATGTTGAGAGAGCGAGGGTCGAACCAGGAGAAAGAATCCTTTGACTTTTCACGGTTTGATTTTTTTTATTGGAACCAATCCGCACATAGTTTTATCGCCAATGTTCCTCGCGTTGGCTTATCCTGCGACATATATTTGAGGAGACTTTATAATTCGCGATATCTTTTGTCAGCATTGTCTGTATATTTTTTCAATTGTTTAAACTGTGTATCTTGGGTGTATTAGTTTTTTGTGTTTCTCGAAACGTTTCATTGAATTATTCAAACATGTATATGTATCTATCTCCTTCGTCTCGTGAAACCGCACGATATCTTCCCACGGTCACAATAAATGGCCACCGGTCCTTCTTGGCAACAGATGGTTCACAAGGCGCGACATGGGCTGAATAAGAACTCATCGATTGACGTATTTCATGTTTAGGTCAATCCCACATAGCGTCTCTTCCAAAAGTTTGAGTCTTCCGTTATGAGTACCCAATGATATTGATGCGATCAGAATTGAAATTATTGATTCAATTTAAATTTGTAAGAAAACTAACATTCCACCCATATTAAATGTCACCATTTAGAGAAGTCCACGATGTTTCTATAGTCATCATTCTCGACTTCGTCACCCAGAATTCTCCGAATACCAAATCCTGGAAGAAATGGTCTCGAAAAAGGATAAATCATGATTTTTATCGTTAAGATGATATATGAGATTAGTTTCACAAGTCATTAATTTCCCGAAAATATGCTGCAGCAAATAATGGTGTTCGCATAAAACGATTTAGATTTTTAGACAAGAAACGTATATATTTATCGGAAAAGTGATTTATTAAATGGATTTTTTACCATGAGGACTGTAAGAGAACACCTCCATCTCGAGAAAATCCATTAAGGTTTCATTACTACACTCCAATGCTTAGCTAATTTACCAGCTATTCCCTCTCATATCGTGTAATTGCACCTGTAACCATATATATTTTAAAGCCCATTTTATGCTGACACAAACGAATGTGAACTTATTTTTTATGGTCATAGATTCGCTTTTTTATTGCGGCACTAGTTCAAACATCATGTGGTGTGTGTGTGATAGTGTGTGTGCGTACACACCCAATAACACACATATGTATATAATTATAAAAAACAAAAATTTGCTTTTATTTATAGCGAAAAGGATCGGTGTTTGCAGTGAAAGTGAACTTATTACTGGTTGGATTATTTAAATTTAGCCAGTATGAATGAGACAATTATTTTCTTTTTGTTTGGCTTCTAAATTATCTATCGCCAAAATTGTCGTATGTTAAACTTGAGTTAATTGCAGCCGAGATGGGAAGCAGATGGAAAGAGTTGTAAATTGCGATGTGTTGCCGTTCCTGTAGACAGCTACTTCCATTTGGGTGACATAATTGCGTAGATACGATAGTCATTTGGTAGGCAATTTGCTCATCAAAAGAAGCGATTCTCTGAAATCTGACAGAAATGAGTGAAAGCTACAGGTATAAAGTTTATATTCCTTGATTTATAAGTTATAAGAAAACCCCGAAGTCTCCACCAAATCTCTGCCCAATTCATATACTCGCAGTTATCTATCCTGCTACTGCATGAGATAGAATTTCAAATATTTGTTATAAAGTTGGGAATTTGAAGTATGATGTGTTTACACTTGGAAGATTCTTCTAAATGTATGAAAAAGAAATATTGTCTAAGAACACTATATTTATGAATTATGATATGTAGAACGGTGCTGTATCTTTAAGAGAATCTGGATAATAAAAAACTTAGTATGTTCTTATTCGTTGTGTTTTAAATTTCATCTTGTGAGTTTGGTCTTGTTTTCATTTCGTCTCTTTATCGCTCCATTCATAGGATCATCGTCAGGGATGGACATTATTGAAAATTATTCTTACGGACAATATGGAAAGAAATTACGGACAACCCAACTTTTTACGGACATTTTTTTGCGTAATATTAATGTCTCAAAAAGAGACATTTGAGCAATATTTAATGCTGCCATTCATACACCGCAACATAAATATCATTTAGGTTTGTTTAGCACACTTATCTGGCTTAGGGAAATAGGAAATTTCGAATGTGTTCAGTAAAAATTCTCGGAAAACAAACACTACCTGATTTTTCATTCACAGCATTCTGTTTCATATTTTTATTTTGTACCTACTGAAAAAGAAAGGTTAAGATAATATATTTTTTAAATCAGCGGTATTCAACCTAAAGTACGCATATCGCTGGGAATACGCGAGAACTTTCAAAGGGATACAATATTAAGGATCTAATGTAAACAAATAGCAAAATCTAATAATTATCTCACCCATAAATATACGTAAATCATGTATTATAAATAGCTGCTTCTTACGGAGGATATAGGATATATATATAGGATATATATAGGACTAGCTGAAAAGCTCGGCTTCGCCCGGGAAAGTTTTCTTTTAAGTAGCAAACGATTTTTATTATTTATTGTTTTTATTGATGTATCACTTTTGATGTCATATTACAATAAAACTAATACAATTAATTCTGAAATTGACGAACTGTTGCTGTTGGATACTCCAAGTTTATCAAACATTCCCCAATCCCTAATTACGCAAGCGATGTTTACATTAACATTTACTAATTCGTATTGCATTGTAAAGTTTTACCATTAATATAATTACGCATTAACGTCTTACTTAATATTCACATGGATAGATGCACCGAGGCCTTTAAAGCAGCAATAAAATTATGTTTATTATGTCAATACTATTAGCCAAAACGTAAACAATAAACAACATTTTGGTTACCAAAAAAATGTAAGTAAATGTATAGATTTATGTTGCAATAAATCTTTCAATGTTAATTGTGAAAGATAACAACGTTCCAATATTCCTTACAAATCATTTGACACGCTTTAAAAGTATTCATACACTATATTTAGGCATAAATCCATTTGTATCCTTTATCTTGGCGTTGGCTATTCATCCTCTACTACGCGCCACGGCGTGGATTTTGCCTTTGAAGAGGAAAACAATTAAGAAATTTAGCTTTGATGCCGCCTAAAAAATGTTAATAAAGTTTGCGCTTAAAGGATAATTTCGAGCGATTTAACATGCAATACGACAAAAAATGAACAGAATTACAATATTCAGTCTTTTGTGCGTAAAATAAGCCATTTCGCGTGATCGTAAGTTAATATTTAGGTATATTTATATCCACATCAGTGAAGGGCTGCATGGAATTTTGAGGCTTCTATGCATTCTTATGGAAATAGTATTTCGTTGACCCCATGGGTTATAAGAGACCCCATGGTCTGCAAACCTAGACCAAGTTCTTCCTTTGGTCCATAGGATGGCCCATGAAATTATGGGGGTTGATGAACTGTATATAATAATAGCTTTAATTTAGTGCTTCTAAAGAGAATCAGTGGATTGTATTAAAATGCAATTGATTTAAAACTACGGTGTAAACTTATAACGACGTCAAAATCCAAAAACAGGAAATATTAGAGAATTGTGAAAAAAGTAATGTCGTGTTGGAGCTGAAATTTCTAAGTTATTTAAAGCTTGGTGCACATACCCAAATAAACATTTGAAAATATCGATGAATATGTTGTTGCGGCCGTTGAAATTTTTTAAAATTTAAACAAATAGACAAATATAATTTCACTTCTAGATAAGCTACAACTTTAAAATTTGTCATAAGTGTGTGTGGATTTAGTGCCCTACAGTGGGAAAGGTATAATATTCTTAAAATTGCAAAGTTTAGGGATTGTTTAACTGTATTATTATTACATAAGAAAAGAACAAAAATCGGCGCAGAGGTGAAATCTTTAGAGTTAAATAAATATTTCCAATGATGAAATATCTCCCTGAAAAATCTGATGTGGCCATCACATGACTTTCTCCATACCTGTAATATTTCTAAAAACAACAAATAGGTTACATAATCATAAATCTTTTAAGAAACTGAGAAAATTTTACTTTACAAAGAACATAAATAAACTCAAACTATAGCCTTCTTATATTGGATTTAGCTACAAAGATCCAACAATTAAGAAAACAATAAGGAGCGTCACTAAGACGTAACTAAGTGTAAATTGTTATCAACAGTCGTCGGTAGGTGGCGTGGTGGTGGCAGCTAAAATATTTAGTTTTTAATACATCTTTTAAACAATGTATTATATGGGAAAATGTTTCAAACAAAGGTTATAGAAAATTTAATGTCCTACAACTGTTATTCCAGTACGTTTTTACATGTATCAAATATTAAAGCAAATATTTCAAAATAACGGATAAGTGACAAGAGTAAACGCCCACTTCCGGTTGACCGATTTTTACCAAAAACTAATCAGTTCTTGTAACTTTCATAAAAATGTTAAATGTAAAGTTTCGCACTGACCTGATTAATAGTGTTTGAGTTAGAGCACCCACAAAAAAGCTGTCACACACACACACGCACGGGCACGCGCACGCACGCACGCACACACACCAGACGTTGACCGAGACGGACGTGTTTTCGATCGCTCCTCTAGTCTGCTCTTAAGCTTCACCAGGCTGGCGGTTTCCCGGCGAGAACGTTCCTTTTATTTCCTCGCCATTGAAACCATTCAGCCTCTCAGCTTTTGCTAAATCTTAAGCTTAGCTTAAGAAATTCTTTCCTTTGATACACGTTTCTTTATTTTCTTTCATTGCGGGATTTACTGCTGAGAACTTCATTTTAACTCAGATCTGCGACGGGCTTTGGCCCGTCGTGCTTTTGTGCTATTTGCTTTTTCTCTGATATCGTAATTTATTTGCGCATCGTATTACGTTATTTCACTACCTGGAAGTGGACTACCAGCAATGAGTAGCCCTGACAGGGCGAGGCCGCAAGGCCTCAATAACAAAGCCATGGACGAGTTAACCACATCGCCAATCGTTTTACGAAGAGTGGGAGGTAGTATGAGAATGTCCCATGTTACCGTTAACGATTTGCCTACTGAGGATCAATCCACAAAAGCCAAGAATGCAGGTGTAGTCGCAAAATATGTTAGCTACGCGGATGTGATAAATGGCAAAACGTACGATCTGCCACAAAAGGTGGCGGACACTAGAGGGAGGGAGAATTGCGGGGCCAATTCTAGCATAGCGATACAACCGGGAAAGATTATCCCATTGCAAGGAGGCCATTCCAAGAAGTTGGGAATTATACTCCATTGCACCGAGAACCCCTCAATTCTAGATTATGAATATGCTGTCGGGGATGCCCTCGGTAGTGGAACATACATTGCCCATTCGACTAAATCTTCAAACGACCGTGTCTGCATATACAGTCAAACTCGTTTATAACGAGCACGGTTGTAACGAGGTCACGGCTATAGTGAGCAAATGCTACATCCAAGATAAGTTTACGAGTATTTACATACAAATATTTCACGTATATAACGAGCACGCTTCACGGATATATCGAGCAAACTTCGACCACTTCTCACTGTTTCAAACGCGGTGGCGGTCAGCCCCTTCAATCCTCATAGTGACCCAAGATATGTAACCTTGTGTTCTCGAGTCCAGCCTCTACACCCTATCCCTCGGGGAGGTTAAAGACCGCGGCGTTGTTGTTAAAAAATAATCCCTTCGTCCAAACCAAGAATTCCCAACTTGCAGGTACAGTGGCACCCGCGGAGGTCCTTTGTTCTCTCCTCCCAACCCCCAGCTTTTTTACAGCCAGGAGGTTGTGTTTGGAAGGGGGGTAAGGGGCTAAGGGCATGTACAATGGTGCCCGCCCCCGTCGCTCAGCCGAATGCACCCAACACCCTTTCCCACGTAAAGATGGGAAATCCCAGATTTAATCCGTCTCCTCATTAACTCTTCCTGGAATTGGTATGCTCGCAGTTTGCAAAGAAAGTTCGTAGCGTTGATCACAAAAATCAGTTGAGATTTTTCCCTTGAACGAGTAACATGTCCGTACATAAAAGGAAGTGTCTGTCTATTCGCGAAAAGGTTGATATTATTCGAGAGTTAGAACGTGGTGAAAAAAATGTTTAAGTGTGCAAAAAATTTAATTTATCGTCGTCTACGGTTTCAACCTTATGGAAAAACAAAGAAGCGATTTTATCTGCACTAGAGAACAACCTAACAACGAACAAGAAAATGAGGAAGTGTGACTTGGGTACTGTTGATCAAGCACTGCTGGAGTGGTTTAAGACGCAGAGAAATGCTGGTTTCCCCATCAACGGCCCCATTTTAAAGGTACAGGCAGATAAATTTGCAAAACAGTTAGGACATGAAAACTTCACATGCAATAATGGGTGGCTCGATCGTTTTAAAAATCGGCATAACATTGTTTATGCGAAAGTCAGTGGAGAGGCACTGTCAGCAGATTCAAAAACGGCAAGTGAATGGGTGAAAAGTGTTTGGGAGGAGTGTCGAAAAGGTTACAGAGAAGAAGACATCTACAATGCCGACGAAACTGGACTGTTTTACAACATGATGCCTGATGCAACGTTTAAATTCAAAGGTGACAAATGTGTTGGTGGCAAAAGACCTAAGAATCGTTTAACAGTTTTAATGTGCGCAAACATGAATGGGAGTGACAAAAAAAACTTTTTGTTATTGGTAAGTCACAAAAGCCGCTTTGTTTCAATAATGTAAAGAAGCTTCCCGTTGAATATGCAGGTAATAAAAAGGCATGGATGACTTCCAATATTTTTCAGCAATATGTAAGTCAGTGGAACAACGAGTTACGGAGGAAAAATAGAAACATTTTACTCCTTGTCGATAACTGTCCTGCGCACCCACATATGCAGGAATTATCCAATGTAAAACTTGTGTTTTTGCCTAGAAATGCGACTTCTATTTTGCAGCCAATGGACATGGGGATAATTAAAAGTTTTAAAGGCCATTTCAAGCGATTTTTTGTTCTACAGTTGATTGAAAGTAGGGAAAGAGGTTTAGATGGTAACGTCTCTGTATTGGATGCAATTCATTTGATGACAGATGCATGGGACAATGTTTCACCTACAACGATCATAAACTGTTTTCGGAAGTCTGGTTTAATATCGGGAGAATTTTCGATTGATAACCATAACGTTGATGTAGATGATCTACCTCTGTCAGAATGGCTTAAAGAAAACGGAATTGCGAATTTTGACCATGTAAATGACATTGACAATTTTGTTCATGTTGATGATGATTTGATTACCAGTGGAATTCCTACGGAGAGTGAAATAATAGAGACAGTACAAAACACAGCAGACAGTGATGAAGACATTGTTGAATGTGTCGAAGACACAATCCCGACGAAAGCCGTGCCAACTTACTCTCAAGCTCAGGATGCTGTGGAAACATTAAATGATTTTTTTGAAAACATTGACATTTCCGATGGTGTTTTTAGTGCAATAAGTGTAATAAGAGGAAACTTAAGAGACTTCAAAGTGAAATCTATGAAACAGGCTACCATTCAAAGTTATTTTTCTAAAAAGGGGAGTGATTAAGGATGCAGCTGTGAGTAAATTTTATATGTACAAATGTTTATTTTAAATTTTCTAGTTCATTCTCATTTTTATGTTTTTCCATAAATTTACTAAATAAACTTTCTGTTTATATATTCACTTTTACTTCTTATGTCTTATTTCACCATACGCATGCATGCTTTTGCCTTCACGGATATTAAGTTTAACGGCTATAACGAGCAAAACTAGACGGTCCCGTGGCGCTCGTTATATCCGAGTTTGACTGTACTTCAATTCTGAGGATAAAATACATAAATTTATGGAAGCTTAAATGATCAATTCATCGAGGCTAGAACGATGATCGGAAAAATTGATCGACTAATTATTTCTAACGTCCCACCAGAAGTATCCAACAATGATTAAATTGACGTCATACAGGAAGCAGTGACGGCAGGGGGAGGGAACTCTTATTTGGTTCTCGTCAGATACATCAAGTTCGGGCAGGCTTTCTTGAGCGCTGTCGTCCAGCGCCAAGCCGAATTTGAAGTGATCATGTGATCATGTTGAGAAGTTGTAACGGTTGAACTAGGTAACTGCGTAACTGAAAGTTTATCCGCCATTACGGGAAATCTTGGGAAAGAGTTATTTTTTAGTACAGGTAAGGATGTTTTGACTATAGAGGAGTATATGAATGAATGGTTAACAACTTCATATATGCTGGTGATACATGTGACTCTCTGTGTGTGTTAATTAAGTTATTTTCTGTACGTTGCAACGTTTCCACTAGCTTGCAAAAATGAATCAAGCAGAAAAGATAGTGCATTCACGTAAGTGCTACGCACTAAACTGCAAACATACGAGGGGAACGAGCGGAGATCTAAAGTTGAAATTACATTCGTTTCCTCGCACGGAATCTACATAAGTACTATTAGCTATATTTGTAAAAATATTTTTGAAAGTCGACAGAATTATATGCAGTAATATCTCGATATACGAAGTAGAAGCGCTCCGTGAGTTGCTTTCGAGTATTGAAACAATATATCGATTAATTAATGTACTTCTGTATTTCATTACGTATAGTACTACATATTGTGTAATAATATTATGTACCGAGAAAAATAAAGAATGAGTTACGTTTCTTTTTGAGATTAATCTTACTATGGTTGTGTTTACGTATGTGAAATTATATCCAGATTGCAATTTGGAACACACGAACCTTGTTCTACCGCCCAACTCAGCTTAGTTGTTATTTTTGATCCTTTAATAAGTGGCTGAGAACGTTCTCTCGGATCTGTTTGTTTATTCCTAAAAAAGGCTGTGGCCTTATATCTATTGCATAATAAGTATAGCTAATTTGACATCCTATACATATATGTATATGTCCTGGGATGAATAAAAATTATTATTGTTATGGGATTGCAATTTTTAACTTGAAACCTCTCGTTTCGAGATACGGCGAGTATATCGTGGACTACCTGTAGTAAAAAGGTCAACACTTTGTTGAGCCGATATTTAGTGTACAGATTATTCGCATATCGAGTTATTACTGTAGTTAGATATGTATCTCAGCATTTTCAACTTTAATAATAGTAACCATTTAACGAGATACTTCACTATGGCTTCTTTTCATGTGATGCATATCTTCACTTTAGGCTCTTTAGGAGCAAAGTTGTATTTGATGCATATGTTGAAGTGTTAATAATTCTGTAATGTTATCATTCCAGGTGCCGAGAATCTGGTGGCTAGTTTCTGCAGCTTTCATATGTTAATTATTCTTTCGTCTGTTACAAACATTCTACTGTATTATTTTTTCAATGTGTGCATGTTTCCTATATTTATTGAACAATAATTGATCTATGTGGTTCAATTCCATTTCATATCTGTTATATGTAAATATGTACAATATTTCTTCTGCAATAAAACTATTTAAATTTAAATTGTTATTCTTTCTATTCTCACCCATTACTCCTCTGGTTACGTTATTCGTAAAAAGGTTTGATTTGCTAAATAAATAAATTAGCGTCATTTATTGAAAAATAATGAATCAAACTAAATTGGTGTATGATTTTTGAAAATTGCGCTCGCCGTCTGTACGAAGCTGCCATTGGCTGCTGAAATTCGTCTGCTAGCTGCCTGTTCTCCGCTTCGATTGGCTGCAAAAATGACGTCATACGTCACAACGCAACAGCAGCGCCAGCTAGCCAGTGCCTGCCCGAACTTTTTGTACTAGCCAGCTAAGACCACGATTTTAACATGGGAGTTCGCTCCCCCTGGTGACGGCGTGTGGCCCAATCAGAACGTTAACAATAGGAGCGAAGAGAAGTTTCGAACACATACTATCCTTTCGAAGGGCCGTGCCGGTAATGCAACGGAACAATACAATGTTGCGGGATTCAATCCTTCTCTACATAGTAGGCTCTTTCAATAGGATTTATTTATCCTTTGAGGACACTCGCTGCTTTAAGTGCAGGAAAGAAGCCCACCTAGCAAGAGCATGTCCAGGGAATACGACTGAAAAAGATTCAACACCAACAGATAAGGATATTCCTGCTACCTCCAGTAGCATAGAAGCTGTAATTCAGACTGCCTACCACATCACAACAGAGAGCTAACACGGGAGATATTGCGGAGTCAAAAGGCGAGCATGCCACGGCTTCCATCTCCACATCACCGATTTCCAGTTTGCCCTCAGACAAAAAAGGTAACGCCGCACGAATAAATGGTGAGCAAGGCCCCTTCGTCATTTCACCTTCCCTATGCCCTCCATCTCCACACCCTCACCAAAATATAGATGGTGAGACACCTTTGGAACAATAAGATTCCATTAAACCAATAGACTTGTCAATTGTAGATTCCCCCTCCACGGAAACCTTGCTTCCGTCACAACCGAGATCAGTCCTCAGCACGACTCTCCCTACCGCAAAACCTCTGCCTCCCTCCTCCTCCTATCCTCACTCCCCTCCCTCTGCCTCGAGCACTGACACTGGCGCGTTTGAAACGCAGCCGCCCGAATATAATATGGACATAATGAGCGCGGAAACTGTCGATGCTTACCTGACGCATGTACGCACGACTAAGAGGCCCACTATGGATGAAGTAGGTCCGGGTGATGCACAGTTGACTGCCTTCGTGAACACACACGATCCAGATATTTAATGCTGCAAGGAAGAAATACAGAGGCAGCCTCTCTTCCAAGTCTTTGTCAGAATAATTTTTATTTTAACCATCCAAGCACTCCGCACACGGGCATAGAAATTGCTATAAAAATACTCTAAATAATTTAGTCACTTATTCGCATGTAATTTTTCAGGGACATATTCAAGAACTGAGGTTAAAGTTTAGTGACATGAAGACTCAACTGCTTAGTATTTACAACTTTTATGGTCCACAGGACTCGCAGACAGCGCTAGAAGCCGCTGAGGTGTTGTACAATTATATTGCCCGACTTCTACCTATAATATTTTCATCTGCATGATTTTTAGCTGGAGATTTTAACACCACACTAGTGCCTGAGAGTGATAGAAGTGCTGGGGTACAAAGGAATCCGAAATTTGCAAACTCCCTTGGCAGGATAGTTTATCATCACGATTTTACAGATATATGGACGGAATTAAAGACAGACGAGATTGCTTATACTTTCAGCAGCCAGCAATCATCCTCCAGACTAGATCGTTTTTATTTTTCAAAAATAAATCTTCCTTCAATACAAGCGATAGCGATAAAAGCCGTTCCTTCATTTTATTACCATAAGGCGGTATTGATAACTAGATTTACAATTAGTCACCATGGCCTTTTAAAGGAATTATATATTCGAACACAAAGTCGTCACAAATTCGCTAGATTGCAGCACTGACGAGGGTTCCAGTGTGACCCATGAATCACGTCACGTTGCTTCATGGCGCGCGCGGCGCGCTCCCAGAATTGAGACTACGTAGTTGATACTAGTCCGTGGTGTCGTAAAAGTTCATATCGTACTTCACTAATATTTCTAAACGAATACTTTTACCGAGTTATTCTATCCCTCATATAAATAAAAATATGAATATAAAATACAATTCTTTGACTGATAGGTCTTTGTATAGACAGAAGTACAAGGTTGAGTGGGAAAAGAAATTAAAGTGGTTAATAAAAGGAAAAGCTGATTTCTCGGCAACATGCACTGTCTGTAATTCTGATTTCAAGATATCAAAAGGAGGCCTAAAAGATCTCAAATGCCACGAGACAGCAGAATGTCGCAAGAGGAACCGGACGTTTGAAAGTAGTTCTCTAATTACGAGTTTTGTGATTAAGACAACAGTGACGTTGTTGACGCCGAATTAAGATGGGCGAATTTTGTTTGCGAAACTACGCAGAAACTACTGGGCGGATGTTGATGAAATTTGGTATTTAGGACATAGGGGCAAAGAAACTAAGAAAATTACATAAATAGTTTGCATGACCTTTTCGGGAGTACTATTTTACAGGTGACAAAAAACGATCTTTTCTTTATGTCTCGTACAATATAACTTATAACAAAAAAGTCTTTAAAGAACTTTGTAGAAGTAATCAAATGGCATATGTCTTGTTCGATATTTCCATTGAAGGAGTAGCCGATTTCAAGAAAATCAAACGAGAAAGTCGTAATTCACTTTAGACACGTTTTTATTTGTTGTCAACGAAAACCATCTTCGTGACAACTCATGTAAACAATATCTGCTGTAAATACCTAATTAATTCAATTTTCTTTCTTGAGCTCCCAACATTAGGAAATTGGATAATCTACGACAAAGGAATGAACGTGAACATAAAAATTACATTACTACTATTCTAGTGAGGTAAGTTTTAAATAATTGTCGATTGTTTTATTAATTACAATTGATTAGAAAATTAGTCGGTGAAACAAAAATTCGATATTTCCGTGGCATCACTACTGGCACTTCAGTTCTTGTACGTTATATCAAGCCATTAATATTCATCTTTTGTGACATGGTTGTATAAATCGTAAAGACCGCCTCTGCCTCGCATGTCTGCACGCATGTTGTGTGCATCTTTTCACTCTGGTTTTTATAAAAATAAGGATCGGAACAAAAGAACCGGTTATAAACAATCGGTTCCGGTTATTTCGGTTCTTGAGAGAACAGGCAGAACCGGGGAACCAAAGAACCAATCGTTCCATCCCTAGTGATAATCAAACTTGATAAATAGTTGTATCACACTAAAATATCAACTATTATGTGGATTGACGCCGTCATATAGCCGCTGAAACATTATTGCTGAAGGAAGATTGTTAAAAGTAGTATTTCTAAATTGCTCAAGTTTATGGTACCCGGGTATTCGATTAATATTTTACCGAGTTACCTCGAATATTTAATGGAAAAATAAAATTTAAATAAATATTCATTTATAGGATATTTTATTTGTTTTATTGATGCAAGAGTTGTTGAATGATTAAAAAAATAGTATTTCAAACAAATTAAAGCTTTCAAAGTGCAGGTTTTCATGCGGTTTCGCAATTTCGAGATGAAAGAACCAGCTAATGAAAAAACACGCATAGAAGCAGTGGAAGTCGGCTGAACAGTCAGCAGTACTTGATAGAATTTCTTCAGTCTGTCAGTTCGTTTTCCATTATTTGCTTCCAATAGTTTGAACTCTTTATCTATGTTTAACTGCTGAGATTCTTTTGCCTTTGCCGTGGTGAATGATACAATGCATTTCTGCAATTTCAAGTACTCATTCTGTACTTCTTCTTCATGACCGTCGACGTCGTCAGAACTTTCTGAGTCCTGAATATCGCTTGGATAAAACCGATTAATTAGAGCTGTGGCAGTGGTAATCTTTCCAGGTTTTGTGGAATAAGTGAAAAGCCCGTGCCCATAAGTTGGACTGGAATCGCAAGTAAAGCTCACATCTGTTGAAACTTTCTGTGCCGCGAAGGTGAAAAGCGTAGTGTCGTTACTTACAGGTATTGTTTGAAACTCTTTTAAAGTAGGTGTGTAAAGTAATTTATTTAATTGTTAAATAGAATTTATTGGTTAAATTATTATAGTTGCACCTGTAAGCTGTCGAAAATGATAGTAAATTTGTAATTTTAATTTTTTCAATAATAATCGAGTACTCGAACAAAATTACTCGGGTACTAGAAAAATCGAAGGAAATCACTGGTTGAGAGGCGTCAGAGAGCTAGGAGGAGCTGGACGAGGGGTCGGAAACCTTTTCTTCACAGCGGGCTACATTCTGAGTTTTGAATGTTTTGGAGGGCCGCATTGGAAGTCAAGAATGCCTCGGCGTGTCGGATGAGTGAACAGATCGGAAGTTATCTAGAGTTTCTGTGGTCTTAAATAACCGAAAATCAAGACTACATAATTTACTAGTGATAAAATTGCACAAGAAAAGGTTTCGAGATTTGAAATAGCCCATCTAAAACATTCACGATCATGTTTTCAATACAGCTTCGCGGGCCGCATAAAGCGCTCTCGGGAGCCGCAAATGGCCCGTGGGCCGTAGATTGGCGTCCCTTGAGCTGGACGATATATATCCGATACTTTATAATGTTGAGGACAAAAACATTGTTTTCCAATTAAGATTGAGGCAATCACCTAATATTAACGCATTTTGATCGGTCAGTAGCTTATATAATCCATTTGTGTTCCTTCGAATTCCATTCCTTCATCTTTTTATAAATTCACCCTTCCTCAAACTGATCCTCGTTCCATATATTTTCCTTCCTCTGTGTCTCTTTCCCAAGCTCCTTCCTAAGCTTGGCCGCCAAAATAGCTCCCTTCTCTCTTATATTGTCCCAAACACTTGAGTCACCTCATTACAATGGTACTGACTACCTAAATTCTTCCACTTTTCAGTAATTCTCGATGTTCCAAATTCTCAGGGACAAGCTTTATAAAAACTTAACAATGCGGCAAATGAAATTAAGTTGAAGGGAAGGAAAAACAACGAAAATATCATAAATGAAGGAAAACATTTGCTCGAAGTAAATACGAAAACGACAGTTGGGAATGTTATGGTTTGGAGTTTTTACTGAAAATATAGAATACAAGAGTAAAATGAGAATAGCGAATAGTTAGATTTAAAAAGTAATCAAAGATCATCATCAGGCATGAGAGAGTCAAGTTTCGCAGTTGCGTTAATAATTCTTTGGATAGTCGAATGAAAGTATATCAATACTTGGAATAAAAGATACCAACCAGGTGAATAAATTGTTGAACTACTAAAAATACATTTAAATTAATGTCGCTCTCGTCATGTAACGTACACGTAACGCCAGTAAATTCATTTGGTTATTATAAGGTTATATTTGGAAGAATATAATTCGTTCATTGGTGGCCAGCTATGTAGATTTGAGATCCTTTCACGTGCAATTAACCTACTTCTCAAGCTAAAGAAAAAGACGGTTCGACCCATTTAAATTGTAAATAGAGTTGTATAAGACGCAGGATAGAAATTAATATAGTAAATTATTGATCAAGAAATTACAGATAAGACGAACGACCCGTTATCCGATTTTACTATTGCTCGTTTTTAAACCAGAAAATGCAATTGCATCAATATTAAACTTGTGAGGAAAGCGTTATCAGAAGTATCAACTGTCTGACGAAACGCTGAATTTGCGCGGTCTCCTCAAACCGCACGAACATGAGGCTGGACGACCTCCGAAAAAATCGAACTTTCAGCAGGATTCGTACTCGCTGCCCTTACGAGCAGAAGTAGCAGCCAGCGTCCTAACCACTACGACACCGGCACCCACGCGTAAATGGAATATGGCGGCTGATCATATCGTGAAAATATTCCAAGGCGCTTAGAAATGATCGAATTTGATCGAGGTTAATGTTTCGTATCTTACCCATGACATTGGATCTTGCGGTAGCAAAGTATGAGTCTTTAAAACAATGACATAATGGACCTTAGAAAGGCAAGTGTAAATAATACCGAATGATGTGTTGCCGTCTGGTATGACAAATGCCGATTTCCTTATCCGTTTTGGATCTTGGAAGCCAAAATACATTTTGTGAATTTGTTAAACCAAATTTAAAAATCATTTCCCATAATTTAGTAGAAATATTAGTGGTGAAAAATCGACACTTACTGAACACAATTCGTTTTCGTCGATATTGAAATTTTTATCGACATTTATCGATTTCAATCTAGTCCTATCAAGCCTAGTCATAACGTATCTTGTTTACATCGGTTCCTATGAAGATTGCTTTTGCGAGAAACAATTAAGAAACCATATTTACCTTTCCGTAGCTCTTATATGATCTGTGAGGTACCCATTAAAAAAAATATTCGGATAGAGGACAATATTTTACACAAAAGACCATGAGAGCACATAATTACGGCTTATAGTTTCGGAGATAATGGATATTTGATTTTAAGAGTCATAAATAATATATAATAATATATTGGTCGCTTGTAAAAATTAGCAGAAGTTGCAGAACGAAACATATAATCTTATTGAGAAAGAATAAAAAGGAAAGTTAGCAAGGTAAGATAATAAGACGATATTTAGTTCAATTTTCTCATTATTGTTTCAAACAAAGCCATTGAAAAATTATTTATACTCATATATGCTTATATAATATAATATGGTTGGACAATATGAGTTCTCTCGAGGTAAAACAATCCGGAGGTAAAATAGTCCCCCAATCGGATCTCCGGGCGGGGACTGCCTTGAGGAAAACATTTGTCGAAAGTAAATTACGAATAGGGACTTGGAACGTAAGAACTATGAGAAAGGCAGGAAAGCTAGAGAACCTGAAAGAAGAAATGAGAAGAAATAGAGTTGACATTATAGGGCTAAGCGAAACTAGATGGGAAGGAGAAGGACAGTTCGACTCGGAAGAATTCACGGTAGTTTATTCTGGAGGAAATAGTGGGGAAAGGGGAGTAGCTCTGGTACTTAGGAAAGATATGATGAAAAGCGTGACAAAGATAATAGCAACGAACGATAGACTGATGGCAATAAAGCTAAAAGCAGTCCCAGTGGACATGCTGATAATCCAGGTATATATGCCAACGTCAGCTCATGACGATGAAGAAATAGATGAGATCTATGAGCAAATTAATGAAATTTACGAAGAAGACGGAAGAGGAAAAGTAAACTGCATAATAATGGGAGATTGGAACAGCATAGTCGGTGAAGGACAGGAAGAAAATGTTGTCGGGCAATACGGACTTGGGAAGAGAAATCGAGGAGGGGAGAAACTCGTAGAATTCTGCATCAATAATGACCTTGTAGTGACTAATACATGGTTCAAAAACCATAAACGAAGGTTATACACATGGAAAAGCCCAGGAGATAGAATGAGATGCCAAATAGATTACATCCTTGTAAAACAAAGATTCAGGAACAGCATAAAGAACGCCAAGGCATTGCAAGGAGCAGACATTGATTCAGATCACAGTCTTCTAATACTTGACATGAGTACAAAGCTCAAACAAATAAGAAAAACGAGAAGAGAAAGACAGACGTGGGACCTAGAAAAACTGAAAGAAAGGCAGAATGTAGTCAGCATGAAGTTGGAAGATAACCTAAGAAAGTTGGAAAACAAACCGAAGACCGTTGATATAGAATGGGATGAAATTAAAACCAGTATCAAGGATACCTTGGATAAAGAGATTGGAAAACAAGAGAAGAAAATCAGAAAACCATGGATCACGAAGGAAATGCTGGAGAAAATGGATGAGAGACGAAAATGGAAAAACGTTAACAGTGAAGAAGGTAGAGCCAACTATAGGCGTATAAACAATGAGTTGAGAAGGGTAACAGATAAAGCTAGAGAAAATTGGATAAAAGGAAAATGTGATGAAATAGAACAAATGGAGAAGTTAGGACGGTACGATATGATGTACGCTAGGGCACTGGAATTAGAAGATAAGAAGTCTAATGGAATTTGTGGTAAAGGAATTATGAATACGGATGGGAAGATAGTCTCAGAAACAAAGGATGTAGCACAGGTATGGGAAGAATACATGAAAGAATTATACAGCAAACAGGCAGGAGCGGCAAAAATAGAACTGGAAAATGAGGAAAACATTGAAGAAGACAACTTAGGACCAAGTATTATGGAGAGCGAAGTAGAAAAGGCGATAGTGGAAATAAAGAAGGGGAAAGCCACGGGCAGCGATGGAATACCGGCTGAGATACTTAAAGTCATAGGATCAGAAGGACTAAAAGTGATCACGAAATTAATTAATAAGATTTACGACACGGGAGAGTGGCCTCAGGATTTCCTAGAAGTAACAATGATCCCTCTAAAGAAGAAGCCAAAGGCAATGCAGTGTAAAGATTACAGAACTATAAGCCTTCTGTCACACACATCGAAGATCATCACGAGGATTCTTAATAAAAGGCTGGAGAAAAAGGCAGAAGAAAAAATAGGGGAAGATCAATTCGGTTTCAGAAAAGGACGAGGAACTAGAGATGCTATAGGAGTAGTTAGAATCATATCAGAAAGGGCAATAGAATACAGTCAAGATATCTGCGCATGTTTCGTAGACTGGCAGAAGGCCTTTGATAGAGTAAATTGGGTAAAGTTGATGAAGATATTAAAGGATATAGGTGTAGACTGGAAAGACAGGAGACTGATTAGGAATCTATATGAGAATCAAGTTGTAAAGGTCAGGTTTGAGAATGTGGACACCTGCGGAATAAATATCGGTAGAGGAGTAAGACAAGGCTGCTGCCTATCGCCAACCCTATTCAATATATATGGAGAAAGTCTAATGCAAGAAGCTTTAGAAGGCACAGGGGATTTCAAAATTGGAGGAAGGATTATAAGAACAGTGAAATACGCAGATGATCAAGTACTTCTAGCAAGAAAGGAAGAGGAGCTACAAAAAATGATAAATAGACTAGTGATAACAGGTAGAAAATACGGTATGGAAATAAATACAGAAAAATCCAAGGTCATTCGAATATCGGGTAAAGAAGAGAATCTGAACATAACTATTGGGGGAAAGCCATTAGAACAAGTTTCAGAATATAAATACCTTGGAAGTATCATAACACGAGAGGCAAAATGTACGGATGAGATCAAAACTAGAATAGGAAAAGCAAAAGCGGCTTTCAGGAGAAAGAAACAACTACTTACAGGGAATATAAGGGAAGATATCCGCAAGAAGTTGATAAAATGCTACGTATGGAGTATAGCATTGTATGGGGCAGAAACATGGACGCTAAGGAAAAATGACATCAAATACTTGGAAAGCTTTGAAATGTGGACTTGGAGGAGAATGCTGAAGATAAAATGGACAGATAGGATGAAAAACGATGAAGTGCTACGAAGAATAGGAGAGAAGCGAATGATTATACAGACTATCAGAAAGAGGAAGGCTAACTGGGTTGGACATTACCTGAGGAGAGAGAGTATGATTAAAGACGTGTTAGAAGGAAAACTAGATGGGAAAAGGGAAAGAGGTAGGAAAAGGTTTCAGCTGATAGACGATTTGAAAGGGAAAGAGAGTTATCAAGATATAAAGAGGACAGCGGAAAATAGGAGTATATGGAGAACCAAGTTTAACCAAGAATAATCACGGACCTGTCTACGGACAGACTACCTATGATGATGCTTATATTAAATAAATAATTACTGTAACCGAGTACGAACACTAACAGACACATAAAAAGAGAACAAAATGTCTGGAAAAACAGGAATGATTATCCTTGGTCTCCTTAGGACAGCGGTTTACAAATTGTTGTTCGCCAACCCAATGAGGGCTCTTGGGAAAAAAACCGTAATGGCGGGAACAAAATTCCGCCAAAATTCCTAATTTACGGAAAAATTAAAATCGGCGCTTTTAATTTCTCTATACGTAGCATAGGGAAAAGTATTGATTTCATTAACCCTAGGATGCCTGCCTGAAGAAATCTACACATTTACATAGGTGGGGTGAAAAAAGACCCGCTGTGAAATAAGGATACTTTCTAATGCTTTATTAATATTTATTGCATTATTTTTTATAATAATAATCCGTACATGTTTTAAATATTATAAAATATTTTTATTAATTTAAAAATAATTATTAACATTTACTGTAATCATATATTGTATGTTCCTTACATATGGTTATGCAACGCTTTGAGCATCTTCTACCACATTGTCTGTCCTTCTTTGATGGGAAAAGTGTTCACATCTTATTTTTCCTGCTCTTAGTGTCTCACTAATAACGTTTACCGGTAGAGGAATGGATTTTCCTATATCCACCATCGTAGCTTTCGACAAACGAGGATTTTTTAAATCTCCTTTCCATGTACGGCAGAATCAGTTCTTTGGATAGCTTTTCTAGAAACAGCCTTCTTCTATGTCTTTTTCAACATTCAAACTGTGGTTGTTTCTCTAAAAATACTCGCATTGAGTTGATCGCTGCGACATCCATAACGTTGCACCATACTGCGAAAGGCCATCTCTTTGTTTGTCGCTTGCACGTACCTATTTTCTGATCCATTACATCAACGCCACCTTTTGTTTTATCATAAAAATTCATTATCTATGGTTTTTTCTGTGTTCCATCAATCGCACTATCATAATGTTGTGTACTCAATAATACTACGGAATAGTTCTTTTTTGGTACATAACTAAGGTCATCTGCTTTTTGAACCCAAATATTGATGAGAATTTTTCCCTGCCTCGATTTGGCAACATTTCTCTCGGAATTTCCCTCTTATTTTTTCTTATTGTCCCAACTGCTGTGATACCAATGCACAACAATTGCTCAAAAAGGGGAACGCTAGTGAAAAAATTGTGCACAGTAATATTCCTTCCGGAATTTTTAATTGCTTTTGTTAGATTCAAAACTGTGTTAGCTACGATACCTGATTGTTTTTGAGTTTTCTAAGATTTCTCACTCTTGTTTTCAACTGTCAATTTCCCAGAAAACCATATTTGTAATCTGATTGAAGGGACACAAAAGCAGTATGAAGTAGTAGAGAAATAAGAGGACTGGTTAAAAACACCCATCGTACGAAAATATGTAATGACAGTCATTTTTTCAATATATAGACATGCTATAGAAAGTTATAACTCTGAAATAAAGACAAAATAGTGAAAAGGAGTTCCTTAAAGCATTCCTAAAATATTATATCTGTAGTTAAAAACTGTATAAATTATAGCAATATTTCATAGCACTCGGGTGTAAAATACCCCACCTATGCATCTTAAGGTTAAAAAAATCGATTCCGAGATTTCAACGGAAATACACGTTTTGAGGTCCACTGAACACCTTTTAACCATTTTCTCGATGATGACTGTTTGTGTGTGTGTTTGTGAGTTTTTTTGTGGGTGCTCTAACTCAAAAACTATTTATCAGGTCATCGCGAAATATTATATTTAACATTTTTATGAAAGTATCAAGAACTGAATAGTTTTCGGTAAAAATCAGTCAACCGGAAGTGGGCGTTTACTCTTGTCACTTATCCGTTATTTTTAAATATTTGTTTTAATATTTGATATATGTACAAACGTACTAGAATAAAAGTTGTAGGAAATTTAATTTTCTACAATCTCTGTTTGAAACACTTTCCCATATAATGCATTGTTTAAGAGATATCTTAAAAACTAAATATTTTAGCTGCCACCACCACACCAACCACCGACTATTGATGCTTAGTTACGTCTTAGTAACGCTCCTTTATAGTTTATTATTGTTGGAGCTTCGTGGCTATATCCAATATCAGAAGACAATGGTTTGAGATTATTTCTGTTATTTTTAGTCCTTAAATTTTTCTCTCATTTCCTTAAAATATTTATTATCACTAGTACAAAAGCCCGTCAATATGACGGGTATGCATGGATTAAATATTAAATTTAAGGTTCTTTCCATCCTTCCTTCTTTTCTCTCTTCCATCCTCCTCCCTCATTTTTTAAGTTTATATTAGATTTTTTCGGATTTTTCGACATTTCATAAAGAGGTTGCAATGAAACAAAACCATGAAGGACAAAAACCGATTGAAAATTTATGTGAAAAGTTTCATGTAAATTTAAAACAAATAACACGTAGCGTAAAAACTGTAAGTCAGAAACGACTCCAATGCATTGTAATGATGGGTAACTCAAAATTTCAAATAGGAAGATACTACACGCGTACATTAAAAATCTCTTTTAGTTTGCAAATTTTATTGGGCAGTTTAAAGCAAATTACTATATTGACAATGATTATGATTAAATTCTTTCTATAATTAAGCAAGATATTTGACGCGTGGCCGGTGCATTTATAGTGATTACAGAAAAATGTGTGAATTAAAAAAGCTACTTTCGTTGTTAAGGCAAACAAAAAAAAAGTTAATTAAAATATTAACGGTCGTATGTTCGTTCGCATTTCTTCCACGCTTTAGAAATGGCACTGCAGTAAACAAACCTATCGTTCAAATTAAGCCATCAATTCTTTCCTTTCGATTAAAATGCATTCAAAATATAATAGAAGAGTTCTCACAATTGATTTCAAATACAATTTCAAAGTTCATGTCATTGTTTTTAGATATAGACGTAATTTTGCTAGATCAGCAACAATACCGTCGCGCTTGACGACGAAATTTTTTCCTCTCAAATTTAGTAAACTTTTCGTGTAAATAACAAATTTTTGGAACGATTAGACGCCTATTCGAAAATAAATGGCTGGAAAATTAATATCCGTTCTTTTAGGCGTCATTTGGTGCAAGTTTCGTATTCATATCGCAATTCTAAGTGATTTTAAAATGCAAATGAAAAATGTGCTGCAACAGTGAAAACCAATTAGAGAACGGGAGCCGTATGGTTTCCTATTGAGTTATCTCGGACCCTTTTCCCCTTTTCAGATTCTATTAAATTAAACATGAACATTTACTGAAAAATTAAACGACATAAAAAGTAATATTAATATTGCCTTTTTTATTTATTAACGGAGGCTCTTTGTTGATGGATATCAAAACAGTCATAACTGGGCTTGGTAGTTTTCGACGCTTATTTTTCTTAAAAATCTACACTAAAATCGACGTTTATATTTTTCAAAAAATATACGACAAAAATCGACATTTATTTTTATGAATTTTATAAGCCTTGGTAGGTTCCGACGTTTAAATTTCTTAAGCAGAGTGGAAAAATGCACACATCATTCGTGCATACATGCGTGGCAGAGGCATTATTTACGATTTATACAATCATGTTAAAAAATATAAATATTAATGGCTTAGTATAGGGCGTTCATTTTAAAACGCAACCCATAATTCTCATTTGTCGTAGAACCATATTTATTATAGATACAGTGGAATGCAAACTCAAATGCAGTTCACAAAAGATGCTGAAAGTGTCCACCATTCTCCTGAATGCAAGCATTCACTCGTTTCACCATATTCTGTGCCACTCGACGAAGACACCTTTGATTTATGCTTGCAATGGCCTCTGAGATACTCACTTTCAGTTCTTCTAAGGTGTGAGGATTACTGTCGTATAATTGTCCTTTGAGATGGCCCCATAGAAAGAAATCTGGTGGAGACAGGTCAGGAGATCTAGGGGGCCACAAGCCTTGCGAAATCAACTGTTCTCCAAAAAATTCTCGCAACAATGCCATGGTCGTTCGCGCGGTATGGTAAGAGGCTCCTAAAACCACGCATTCCTCTCGTCGATCTCCAACAAAGCAACAAACTGCATTAAAATGTCTTGATATCGTTCTGAGACCTATTATGCTTTTTGAGATCTAAATTAGAAAGAATTCACCTATGATCTTCGAATCTATCCCATTTAAAATAAAAAAATATTTAGTTTCTTGTTCCGTTCATTTATTCATTTATTTTATTTATTTAGTTCGAAGTTCCTCATCTTAAACATTTAATTCGCATATTTTGGGGCAATATTGGCATTAAATTGGGATGTTGCCTTGCCAACCTGTTATATTGTTAAACCTCGAAATCCTGCTGTTATTTCAATCCTTATGGGTGAAGGCGTGATTTGAATGCTCTTACAATTAGGACGAGAGAGAGAAATTATTTTCATAGCAACCAATGTAAACAACATTTGTTGCGTTATTTACGAGAAGGAGTACATTTGAATGTAGAATATTAATTATTCGCATAATAAAATTAGGTACTTAGAATCATCGTAGGAGTTCGAAACTTGAAACAACGAACGCCTAAAAGAACGAAAGTTTGTTTTCTTGCCACCCAAAGAAAGTCAAGGCATATTTAAGTTCATTTATTATTTCACAAAAACCTTTCCCGTTGAATTTCAACGGGCATCTCCCTAGTAGGCTTATTGTTTTGTCGTTGAGTCTGTCCGTCTGGATAACTGTTTAGGTATTACGGGATGAGCTAGGAAGCTGAAACTTTCAAATTATTTACAGAACAGTGCATTTGCACAAATAAACATTTCAATTTTACCATATATGAATTGTGGAGGCCGTTAAAATTATTTAAATTTAAACAATTAGAAAAATATTATTTTACTTATAGAAGTGCTACAACTTTAAAATTTGGCTGAAATGTGTAGCATTAGTACCCCATAATGAAGAAAGTGTAAAATATTTAAGATTGCAACATTTGGGGATTGTTTTAAACTAATATTTTTACATGTGGGAAAAACGAAAATCGCTGCGTAGGTGAAATCTTTAGGATTAATATAATATTTGTAATGATGAAATATCTGTCTGAAAAATAAATGTATTTTCAAGGTGAGATGAAATGCTTGCAGTATGCAAGCACCAACTACTAGTCATTATATATCGACGACTCTTACAGAGGAGGAGATAACATATAACATACTAATAGTTGGCGCTTGCATTCTGCAAGCATATCATCTCAACATAAAAAAACATTCATATTTCATATTTCATCATTACAAATATTTTTTTAATTCTAAATATTTCACCTGCGGAGCGATTTTCGTTTTTTCCTTGTGTAAAAATAATATATTATACAATCCCAAAACTTTGCAATTTTAAGAATTTTATACATCCTCCATTATGGGGTACTAATGCTACACATTTCTGCAAAATTTTAAAGTTGTAGTACTTTTAGAAGTGAAATAATATTTTTCCAATTGTTTATATTTTAAACATTTTTAACGGCCGCCTCAATATGGTTATGGAGATATTTAAATGCTTATTTGTGCAAATGTACTACTCTGTACATAACTTGAAAATTTCAGATTCTTAGCTCATACCGTAATGTGTAAACATTTATCTATTTGTTTAAACTTTAAGAATTTTTAACTGCCAAACAAATTAAAATATCAAAATTTGTGTAATCCCTATTTCGTTTTATTTACGAATTCTACCTTTAAAAAAACTTTCAACTCCGTAGCACATGTGAAAATACATAAACCTTGAAAATTTGGTTAAACAATTGCGAATTTTTAGCGGCCGCATTGTTGCACTTTTTTTAAGATTTTCGTTTTTTCTAGTAGGTTTTGCACAAAATCGTACCTAAGAAAAAAATTTCGAATCCCCAACACATATGGAAGTGCCTAAACATTAGTATCCTTTTATATGTATGTTATATCCTCCTCCTCCTCTGTAAGAAACGTCTATATATAATGATAGGATGATACTAATGTCCAGACCAAACTACAATAGCTAGAGAGCTGAAAGTTTTAGTTTTTGTAGATATGACAAAGAAACTTTCAGATAAAATGAGACTTCTTACCTAAGTGACATGAGTTTGACTCCAGAAATTCCGAAATTTGCGTTTTTTCCCACATGAAAAGCATTGCGCCATTTTTGTAAATTAATTATGGGCACTTTCCGGTAAGCTAGAAAAATGAAATTATCAGTGTTGCTAGATGGCCGCAATATCTATTAGGAATTATTGTTACTTTTGCTTACGGTGTCTTGGGTTCGACTCCAGAGACCCCGGAATATCTCCCATACGTTAGCATGGAAAAACGTAATCTAGTGTGTAGACCAATCTAATAAGTTTAGGAAGCTGAAATTTTGCAAGATTATAGAACTTTTCTCATAACCAAATATAAAAATGAAAAATTTTAAAATTGTTAATTTTTAGGGGTTGTTTTAACCCCATTTGAACATTAAAGTTTAATAATTTTTTAGGTTCTACGGGATGAGCTAGGAAGCTGCAATTTTCAAATTATTTACAGAACAGTGCATTTGCACAAATAAGCATTTCAATCTCTCCATATATATATTGCGGCAACCGTTAAAAATGTTTAAATTTTAAACAATTAGAAAAATATTATTTTACTTCTAGAAGTGTTACAACTTTAAAAATTGGCTCAAATGTGTAGCATTAGTACCCCATAATGGAGAAAGTCTAAAATGTTTAAAATTGCAAAATTTGGGGATTGTTTTAAACTATTATTTTTACATGTGGGAAAAACGAGAATCGCTGCGTAGGTGAAATCTTTAGGATTAATATAATATTTGTAATGATGAAATGTCTGTCTGAAAAATGAATGTTTTTTCAAGGTGAGATGAAATGCTTGCAGTATGCAAGCACCTTCTACTAGTATTCTAATATGTACACGCGTTATTTTGCCGCACAAATACGCGTGATGAATTTAATATTCCGTTCGAATGAATTTGTGCTATTTTATAACGCTAAATTTTTGAAATTCGGGAACACAGAGAGCCACATATCCTCGATGACTTTAAAGCTATTAAAGCCAATATAAGTATAAAATAAATGATTAAATGGAAAGTAGGCATCATAAGTTCTGTTTGGATCATGTTGTTTAGCCTACTTTCCAAAAAATGGAAAGTAGTCTTAAGGGCGCTGCACACTCGGTTTTTCCGACAGTTTTAACCGTACCGTTAAAACTGTACTGGTAAAACGGAGAGTGAGGAGGGCAAATCTGGAAGAATGTACTGGAACGAGCGAAATCTATCACCGCTTGATTTTTGCTCGGTCCAGTCACGGTGTGCGGGCAAGCCTGCCAGTGTGGATCGTCTTCGTTCCAAAACCGTCCAGTTTTCTCAAGTCGTGGTGTGCTGCATAAAGTCACAATGGCGATATACTATTAAAATTTCTAAATTTCGACGCTGATTTGAAGTTTAAACAATACCTTGGTTGCGATGAATAATACGACGATAAAGAAAATGAACAAATTATCGAGGTTGCGCGGTCTGCAATACATCCCCGAAAGTGGCCTTCGGCCGCAATTTTCTCTCGTCTTATAATAGTTTGTCGACCTCCGTAACGGTGATAAATGGGATTTACTCCATAAAGGAACGAAATATTCGTTCAAAATTTCTCATAAAATAACACGTAAAAAGAAGCTTTTCGACGTGCAGGATATTATTCTTTTTGAGATTAAAATTAGAAAGAATTAACAAACGACCTGCGGATCTGAATGCTTTTGAAGAATAAATTATATCTTACCCGAAATTAAAGTCGCAATTATGTGGTCTCGCGGACTGTTTTGTGGCAAATGTAGTCCTCTATCAGAATATTTTATTTAAATATATAGCTTACAGACAGGCCCGGCCCAAGATATTTTGGCTCCCCAAGCGCGGAGCCTTTCGGGCGCCCTCGTCGGTAATAAATTTTGCGATCTTGTTTGATAGAGATTGTTACCATCCAAATAGGTGATGAGATATCTTGTTTAATTATCACAAAATAATAAAGTTTTCCAGTAATGAAATAGGCTACCGGTCCACGCACGTCCCCAAAAAATAGTATAAAAGGAAAACATACATTTTTTAACCCCCAAAATTCATGATCTTTCATTCTTCAATATTAATTCTATTATTTCTTTATTGTTACGAGTAGATTAATTTTTAAATATTTATAAATAAAGATTAAAATACTTTCACTTAATAAATTAATTATGATCTCTTCGGTCTGAAATCTGTTTTTTGGGGTTAAAAAATTTGTTTTTCTTTTATACTGTTTTTATGGGACCTGCGTGGTCCGGATCCAATGAAATATGTTTACAGAGAATTTATTATTAAATTTTCATACGTTTTTACAGGAAATTTTTCATGCTTTTACTAAAAAAAATTTAAAATTTGATTGTTTTGAATTTATATCTATTTAATAATAAAAAGTTTTGATATAAAAATTTTTAATACACAGAATAATAAGATTAAAATGTTACTAATAAAAATAACACAAATTAAATATATTTACGTCGACTTGAATGTAAAAGTCACAAATATTTACAAGAATTTCTGTTTTCTGGCTTTTACAGATGCAAAGTCTTGAAGTAGGTTTTCAAATTTGATTTTTTTAGAACATCGTGCTCTATAGAAATAGTTGCCAGACCTGTCAGTCGCTCTTGAGACATAGTTGATCTCAAGTAATTTTTAATAATTTTTAATTTAGAGAAACTTCTTTCACACGACGCTACCGTTATTGGGAGAGTTAGCATAATTCTCAATGCAACTGCCAAATTAGGAGCAAAATCATTTAGTAAAACAAATTGCAACACATCTAACGGTGTCCAATCCGTTTTTATTAAAGGGGACATTGCTGTTATTTCCTCTAACATTTCCGAGCCATCCAAATCAGTCTCATTGATATCATTTGAGTTTGTTAGTGCTGCTTGTATATCCAAACATTTTTTAAAAAGTTCATCTTTGGAAATGTTTTTAATATTATTTACATCATATATAAAACGGAATAAATTACCGTGGTTATGTAATTGTATAACACTTTCTTCTACGGACATGATTACTACGTCATAGACATAGAAACAAAAATCTACTTTGAATTGCGTCTTCAAATCAATAAGGGATTAATCTGGAGCAGAGTTAAAAGTTTTTCGTCGGGGACGAATACGAGTCTTTATGAGAAAAAATGGTCGGACTTCCAAATCAACGGCAATTATTTTTGCCTCTTCTAAAACTTCATCAAATGCAATGTCCGACCGACATTTCTTTAGGGTTTCTATGGTTGATTTTAATGTATCAACAACTTTCGAAATGCATATTTTTTCTTCCTGTGAATACTTGCTGGCTATGTTAATCGTCTTTAAAATATTATACCAGACAACAATACAGCAAATAAAACGGAAATCTTTCATTTGATTAGCCATTGTTTCTGCTTCATGTCGAGCAATTGGATCAAAGGATGAATCTTCACTTATTTCATAAAGAGAATCGTAAATATCACCAGAATGAAACCTGAAAGGTTTGATCGCCTCTATTCTACTTTCCCATCTAGTTTCACTAAATGATTTTAAAGTTAACTTAGCAACATTTTTAATTAAAACAGACCAGCGTCTTGTAGATCCACTCATAAAAACATAGATAGCTTGTATTATACTAAAAAATGAAACAGCGATATGAGATGATTTAGCAGCATCATTGATGACAAGATTCAAGGAGTGAGCATGGCAAGGAACAAAAAACGATCGATTATTTACATCAAGTATCCTTTTTTGATCACCCGAGTGTCTACCTTTCATGTTTGAAGCATTGTCGTAACCTTGACCGCGCATATTACTCATAGGAATACCTAACTTTTCAAGTTCCATAAAAATTGCATCGGTAAGTTCTGATGAAGTTGTTCTCTCCACCGGAATGAAATTCAGAAAGTGCTCACAAATTTCTACCCTTTGATTGATGCTGAGGAAACGTATTATTATTGACATCTGTTCAATATTGCTTATGTCTGGTGTAAAATCAACAATTATCGAATAATATTTTGCCTGCTTCAAATTTTCTAATATTTTATTTCGCACTGCCGTGGACATTAGCTGTATTAGTTCATTTTGAATAGTTTTTCCTAAATAGTGACTATGGTGTTCATTTGATTTTACTCTTTGCAGATGCTCTGCCATGACTGAATCAAATTTTGCCAGCAACTCTACTAATTGTAGATAATTACCATTATTGCTTTCATGCAATCTGTCTGATGAGCCCCTAAATGCGAGACATTGACGGCCGAGAAATTCGACTATAACAAACAATCTTTCTAATACTCCTTGCCAATGACGAGTTTCAGCACTCAAATTTTTTTGTAAATACAAATCTAATGTTTCATTACCAAAAATCCTTTTCTTGAATTCTATCCATTTTTTATGTAATTCAAAGTGAATTGGTGAGGTTTCATGTTCTTTAAGGGTTTGACTCAAATTTCTCCAGTCATTATAACCATCTTCAGTTATAGAAATTTTTGTCAAGCTAAAGAGTTTACAAAAAAAGCAAAACACTGCGTTTTTAATTGTTGAGTAAACAAGCCATGTTCTATCAATCTCCTCTCCATTTCTCAGCTTCCTTTTGACGTTTGCAACAGTAAATCGTCGGTTATTCTTATCTTTAGGGTAATTAATATCTGCTCTTGGCTTTGTTGGTCCTCTTAAAACTGCCTCTAATCTAGATGAATCTGTGATAACAGAGGGCCAGGTTGCAGGATCCGAAATATTGTCAACAATTCTATCTCTAAATTCATATCCACGATCAGAATTGATCGCACTATCCGCCACTTCCGTAGACCTATGCGAAGATGGCTCATTTTTCTTGACCTCGAGAACCACATTTTCCTGTATTGCGGATTCTCTCAAAGCCGGATCTTCTTTTAAGAATTTTTGTATAGATACCGATTGCTTTTTAATTTCTAATTGAATCTCAGCTTTTCTCTTGCGATATTCGGCTCCCGATAATTTTTTACGACCAAGCATCGTGTTTTTAACTGTAATGTAGAAATAGTATCTTAATTGTTTATAATATTTATATAAAAATATAATATAAAGCTGAATATTATTGTAATATTATTTGTTATTTTTACAGCAGTAATATTTAAAATGAAATTGTAAATGGGAATCATCGTGATCCTAAAGATCGAATTTTGTGAATAACTCGATTAGAAATAAACTTAGAAGTCTGAAATTCCTCAGAGTATCATTGTTAATGATTGTCTGCGTAATGATCTAAAATAATTTCGTGAACGATCACGGGTTCAAATACAGAGGACGAGGATGAGATAAAACGTAAAAATCACAGTTTTATTTTAATGGGTTTCATTTTTGTTTCCTTTAAAACATCTGAAAATCAAGATATTGTTACTAATATTTGCTTGAACCCACCTAAATTAATAGATTCTTATTCTTGTCGTATTTTACTATCTCAATCGAAATCGCTTTTATTGAATTTATGTTCAAGTTTCTCTAACTTTTACAAAATTTCCATGGTTACGTGTATTGTTGACCTCGGTAATTTCAGTGCTTGGAAAATAAACTTTCTCGGAATTGAATGAAGTTATGGATTAAATAAAAATAAATCGGATGTTACTTATGTCTTTTAATCTATATAAGACTAGCATTGTATTTTTGGTTGTCTGACATATTTCAATGCTCAATCTCGGATATTTTAATCTCCGGTAATTTTTATTCCTCCAAGTTTATTTTTAACGAGTTGTGCAATTAATTCATTAAAAACCAAACAAATCCCTTATGAATTATTCAATTGAATTCATAAAATTATAATATTATAAATTTTAATGGTCGCAGAACAGAAATCAAATAATTTATGACATTGTTTATAAGAAAAGGCTAAGTTAGAGATCTTAACTATATAATTTTGTTAATTTCTTATTTAGGCAATTTATGAATTCATTAAAATATTAAACATCCCATTAAAACAATCTAAATATAACAAGTACCTGTTAAGAATGAACAACAGCGAGCAATGGAGGGCGGGTGAAGAGCGTCAGTGAACAGGGAACGTGCCTCCTATTAAGATAATTAATATGGATTGAAAGAATTCAATAATTTTTTGCAAAAATAAATGAAAATGTTTCTCTTACGTTTCCCGACAAATGTTCAAGATTGTATAAAACACTGTCTTACCTCCATAAATTATAATCCTTTCAGTCAAAGGTGTTACGTTGATCTCTTCGTAGGAAACGTAGAATTTGCCACTTCCCTTCCTTCTTGAAACACTAAATATACTCCTGCAACTTATAACACAACTTATAACAGATACAGGCCAACGGAGAGTATTCACCGCGCTCTTCTCCTTACTTAGTAAGAATGGTGAGAATACAGCGCGCTTCATAGTAGATTGTGTTTTCCCAGGAGTTTTAATTTTTCAAGAAAAAGAATGAGATAGAATGATAAGACACGGAACGACATGAAGACCTATGTGTCGCCCGAATGAAAGTGTACCGCCCCCAATGTTTCCTACCGATTCTCTTTGTTTTGCGCTCCAGGGATTTCTCCGGGACCCTCGGGAGACGGAAAGACATGAAGACCTTTGGGTCACCTGAATGAAAGTGTACCGCCCCCAATGTTTCCTACCGATTCTCTTTGATTTGCGCTCCAGAGATTTCCCCGGGACCCTCGGGAGAAATGCATTCTTTGAGCATAGAGGCACAGGTCTCACTTCCGATTTTATGACCCTCAGAATTTCCCCAGAAATTTCCTCTGGCCGGCCTCAAAGTTCCTACCAGGAAAGCGCATGCCTATTAAGGCTATTAAGAAAGGCCGCCAAAGAAAAGGAAAATCGCAGCATCGCTCTCCTGCACAGCTGCACTTTGAAAACTGACCGTGTGAAATATTTGCAAGGATCCCCAAGACGAGGGAATTTTTCGAGCCTGGTTCAATTATTCGGTTTTTCCAATTTCCTTTTCGCCTTTCTTAGACCGATTTGTTCAAACGATATATCCGAACGTCTTCTCCCCGTTACCAGCTGAATATCTTTCCTGATTTTTGTCAGCTGCCAACGCAACAGAATTTAAATATTTTCTAAATTCTTGTGAATGAAAATCTGCGCCCCCAAAATTTTGCCGCCCCAAGCGATGCATGGTTCGCTTGTATTGTCGGGCCGGCCCTGCTTACAGATAATATAAGAGCTAGAAAGATAAATTTATGGTTTTTCATTGTTGTTTGACAGATGTCATTTAACGAAATTCGAGTATAAGTTTATTAAAGTATTCATGTAAACTTGAAGTTATAATTGACGGATAGCGATGGTCCGCCTGCGATAAACACGTACCGACTTAACCGTGCGGGTAAAACTTGGAAGAAAATGAAAGTGTGGAGGCGACCTCGGTGTACGGGGGGAAAAGCTAACCGTACGGTCGACCTGTTGGAAAACCGAGAGTTTTGGAGCGCCCTCTATGAGATTGCCTGGGTGTCCATGTGTGTGTGTGTTGTGTGTGTCTGTGGGTGGGTGTGCCTCCCACTAACGTCTTCATGAATGAACCAATTTCAACTAAATTTGGAACATAGAATATGCACATATATTAATGATCAAAATGACACATTTGGACCAAATCTACTAAGCAGCGGTGCCAAAATTGCAAAGTTTGACTTTTCGATAATTATGAATTTGGGAGGAACAGCCCAAACCGATTTCAAGAAAATTTTGTATGAAGTAAGCGTTCAACATAAAATAACAAAATCAATGTGTTTAGTATAGATATATAGACAGCAGTGCTGCCAAAATAAAAGGAATAAAAAGTTCTTTTTACACGTATTTGTGTTGAGCTGTCCTCATCAATTTTAACCAAATTTAATACTTATAATATACACATATACAAAACCATAATAACATATTTAAACCGAATCAGCCAAACAGTTGTGCCACAGTTACAAATTAAACTCATTCAGTAATAAAGGATTTTGAAGAAATTGGCCGAACGGATTTCAATTAAATGGTGTATACAAGATTTATACAACATACCATAATTAAATCAAGATGTTAAAAGCGGAGCTAAAGAACAGGACTACTACAATAAAAAGTTCAATAATATTTTTACACGTATTTTTAGAGAACTGACCCCATGGATTTTAACCAAATATAGTATATTTTATCTTCATATAAATAAATAAGCAAAGTATCATATTTAAACCGGGTCGACTAAACATGGCTACTACAATATCAAGGTTAGAACTTTTCTGTAACTATGACTTTGGAAGTTATTGGTTAAACGGATTTCAAAGGAATTTTGTTTGTAGGGCGAGGGAAAACGAGATGAATATGTTTAGAACAGATCAAATAAGCAGGGCTACCACAATGTAAGGAAAAATAATTTTCTGATTTCAAAACAAATACATTATACTACAGCAAATTTGACGAAAAGCACTTCTGTACCACGGGAAACCTGTGTACACTCCTACTTGTTAAATATTAAAATTGTATTTAAAGGAAAGTAGATGGATCAGTTCTTTACAGAACTACTTGTTTAAATTTCAATGATCCTGTTATTTATTTACGTTAAAATATACCGCTAAGTAACAATTAAAAGCAAAGCTAACTTAAACAAAGAGAGGATTAGGACATAAGGACTTTTATTAAATTGATTTTCGCGAAATTTGACTGATAGTATTGACGCTGACGCTGTTAGAGGGATAAGGGAAGGCGTAAAACTCGATGTTAAAATGTCAATGAGCGTCATATACCAATTTTTATTAGAAATACAGGCTATGTACTTGCTTAAACACCCGTCAAATAATTGGCTGCATTTACGTAAAGAATGGTTTTTTGTAGTGTGAATCTACATTCCAATATTTATCTTATTTTTATTATCGTAATAAAAAAGTTAAGTTTATCTCTAAATCTTTTTGTATCATATTTGATAACGCAGCACAAATAATTGCCCAAAGAGAAAAGTTTTATTTTTAAATTTCACAAAACTAACTATTTTCTCAAATAGCTCGGTCAAAGTTTAATGCCGTAAATAAATGGTTTTATGTTCGTAATTAAAATATGTAAAATGTATACTTTAGCTATGCGTTAATTGAAAATAGCAACGTTAATAAATATTTGTATATATGACTTAATGTCAGCGTTTAATGAATCAAACAAAATAAATGTCAAATACCGTATTTACCCGAATATAGCGCGATGTTTTTATCTTGAAATTGGACTTGAAAATTAACTCACGTGTTATATTCGAGGACTAGTGATTAATTAGAGTGGTGGCTGGCAAGTTCTCGGTCCAAATAGGAAGGAGTTGGATTTGAATATTCATATGTTAGGTTTTTTGCAAATAGTCTCCTTGATGTTGATGTACTATTATAAAACTCTGTATACATTTCCGAAATAAAGTGTCAGTTTCTGATGTTAGAGGGGAAGGAGAAGAGCATTTCGACTCTGAAGAATTCACGGTAGTTTACTATGAAGGAAGGAGAGCAAGTGGAGTAGCTCCTGTACTTAGGAAAGATATGATGAAAAGCATGACAAAAGCTATAGTAACGAACGATAGGTTAAGGGCAATAAATTTCAAAGCAGTTCCAGTGGACATGCTGATAATCCAGGTGTATATGTCAACGTTCGCTCATGAATAATAAGAAATCGCGGAGATGTATAAGCAAATTAACGACATTTACGAAGAATAGGGAAGAGGAAAGGTAAATTGCATAATGATGGGAGAAAAAATAGAAAGTTATGAGAAAATGAATCAACATCTCTCGATTGGTAAAAGAAGAACAGTGACTTTGAGGATCAATTGTCATAAGAAAATTGGTAGGAAAAAGAGAAAGAAATTGGAAAGGTCGGAGAGGCCTGCTTAATACATTCCCACAGCGTCGTCCGAATAGGCCAAAGTTAGCATCGCTTTTTTCCTCTTTTCGAGATGCAGGTCAGCGAGGAATTCCCTTTCCTCAAATGTTTCTGGGTTTGAGTCCAGATAAAAATTTCCTCCGCTTGTGGGATTTGCTTTAAAAACAGTCTCAAAAGATTGTGCCGGACTTTCTCGGATTATCTCCGAAACTATAAGCCGTAATTATGTGCTCTCATGGTCTTTTGTGTAAAATATTGTCCTCTATCCGAATATTTTTTTTAATGGGTACCTCACAGATCATATAAGAGCTACGGAAAGGTAAATATGGTTTCTTAATTGTTTCTCGCGAAAGCAATCTTCATAGGAACCGATGTAAACAAGATACGTTATGACTAGGCTTGATAGGACTAGATTGAAATCGATAAATGTCGATAAAAATTTCAATATCGACGAAAACGAATTGTGTTCAGTAAGTGTCGATTTTTCACCACTAATATTTCTACTAAATTATGGGAAATGATTTTTAAATTTGGTTTAACAAATTCACAAAATGTATTTTGGCTTCCAAGATCCAAAACGGATAAGGAAATCGGCATTTGTCATACCAGACGGCAACACATCATTCGGTATTATTTACACTTGCCTTTCTAAGGTCCATTATGTCATTGTTTTAAAGACTCATACTTTGCTACCGCAAGATCCAATGTCATGGGTAAGATACGAAACATTAACCTCGATCAAATTCGATCATTTCTAAGCGCCTTGGAATATTTTCACGATATGATCAGCCGCCATATTCCATTTACGCGTGGGTGCCGGTGTCGTAGTGGTTAGGACGCTGGCTGCTACTTCTGCTCGTAAGGGCAGCGAGTACGAATCCTGCTGAAAGTTCGATTTTTTCGGAGGTCGTCCAGCCTCATGTTCGTGCGGTTTGAGGAGACCGCGCAAATTCAGCGTTTCGTCAGACAGTTGATACTTCTGATAACGCTTTCCTCACAAGTTTAATATTGATGCAATTGCATTTTCTGGTTTAAAAACGAGCAATAGTAAAATCGGATAACGGGTCGTTCGTCTTATCTGTAATTTCTTGATCAATAATTTACTATATTAATTTCTATCCTGCGTCTTATACAACTCTATTTACAATTTAAATGGGTCGAACCGTCTTTTTCTTTAGCTTGAGAAGTAGGTTAATTGCACGTGAAAGGATCTCAAATCTACATAGCTGGCCACCAATGAACGAATTATATTCTTCCAAATATAACCTTATAATAACCAAATGAATTTACTGGCGTTACGTGTACGTTACATGACGAGAGCGACATTAATTTAAATGTATTTTTAGTAGTTCAACAATTTATTCACCTGGTTGGTATCTTTTATTCCAAGTATTGATATACTTTCATTCGACTATCCAAAGAATTATTAACGCAACTGCGAAACTTGACTCTCTCATGCCTGATGATGATCTTTGATTACTTTTTAAATCTAACTATTCGCTATTCTCATTTTACTCTTGTATTCTATATTTTCAGTAAAAACTCCAAACCATAACATTCCCAACTGTCGTTTTCGTATTTACTTCGAGCAAATGTTTTCCTTCATTTATGATATTTTCGTTGTTTTTCCTTCCCTTCAACTTAATTTCATTTGCCGCATTGTTAAGTTTTTATAAAGCTAGTCCCTGAGAATTTGGAACATCGAGAATTACTGAAAAGTGGAAGAATTTAGGTAGTCAGTACCATTGTAATGAGGTGACTCAAGTGTTTGGGACAATATAAGAGAGAAGGGAGCTATTTTGGCGGCCAAGCTTAGGAAGGAGCTTGGGAAAGAGACACAGAGGAAGGAAAATATATGGAACGAGGATCAGTTTGAGGAAGGGTGAATTTATAAAAAGATGAAGGAATGGAATTCGAAGGAACACAAATGGATTATATAAGCTACTGACCGATCAAAATGCGTTAATATTAGGTGATTGCCTCAATCTTAATTGAAAAACAATGTTTTTGTCCTCAACATTATAAAGTATCGGATATATATCGTCCAGCTCAAGGGACGCCAATCTACGGCCCACGGGCCATTTGCGGCTCCCGAGAGCGCTTTATGCGGCCCGCGAAGCTGTATTGAAAACATGATCGTGAATGTTTTAGATGGGCTATTTCAAATCTCAAAACCTTTTCTTGTGCAATTTTATCACTAGTAAATTATGTAGTCTTGATTTTCGGTTATTTAAGACCACAGAAACTCTAGATAACTTCCGATCTGTTCACTCATCCGACACGCCGAGGCATTCTTGACTTCCAATGCGGCCCTCCAAAACATTCAAAACTCAGAATGTAGCCCGCTGTGAAGAAAAGGTTTCCGACCCCTGATCCAGCTCCTCCTAGCTCTCTGACGCCTCTCAACCAGTGATTTCCTTCGATTTTTCTAGTACCCGAGTAATTTTGTTCGAGTACTCGATTATTATTGAAAAAATTAAAATTACAAATTTACTATCATTTTCGACAGCTTACAGGTGCAACTATAATAATTTAACCAATAAATTCTATTTAACAATTAAATAAATTACTTTACACACCTACTTTAAAAGAGTTTCAAACAATACCTGTAAGTAACGACACTACGCTTTTCACCTTCGCGGCACAGAAAGGTTCAACAGATGTGAGCTTTACTTGCGATTCCAGTCCAACTTATGGGCACGGGCTTTTCACTTATTCCACAAAACCTGGAAAGATTACCACTGCCACAGCTCTAATTAATCGGTTTTATCCAAGCGATATTCAGGACTCAGAAAGTTCTGACGACGTCGATGGTCATGAAGAAGAAGTACAGAATGAGTACTTGAAATTGCAGAAATGCATTGTATCATTCACCACGGCAAAGGCAAAAGAATCTCAGCAGTTAAACATAGATAAAGAGTTCAAACTATTGGAAGCAAATAATGGAAAACGAACTGACAGACTGAAGAAATTCTATCAAGTACTGCTGACTGTTCAGCCGACTTCCACTGCTTCTATGCGTGTTTTTTCATTAGCTGGTTCTTTCATCTCGAAATTGCGAAACCGCATGAAAACCTGCACTTTGAAAGCTTTAATTTGTTTGAAATACTATTTTTTTAATCATTCAACAACTCTTGCATCAATAAAACAAATAAAATATCCTATAAATGAATATTTATTTAAATTTTATTTTTCCATTAAATATTCGAGGTAACTCGGTAAAATATTAATCGAATACCCGGGTACCATAAACTTGAGCAATTTAGAAATACTACTTTTAACAATCTTCCTTCAGCAATAATGTTTCAGCGGCTATATGACGGCGTCAATCCACATAATAGTTGATATTTTAGTGTGATACAACTATTTATCAAGTTTGATTATCACTAGGGATGGAACGATTGGTTCTTTGGTTCCCCGGTTCTGCCTGTTCTCTCAAGAACCGAAATAACCGGAACCGATTGTTTATAACCGGTTCTTTTGTTCCGATCCTTATTTTTATAAAAACCAGAGTGAAAAGATGCACACAACATGCGTGCAGACATGCGAGGCAGAGGCGGTCTTTACGATTTATACAACCATGTCACAAAAGATGAATATTAATGGCTTGATATAACGTACAAGAACTGAAGTGCCAGTAGTGATGCCACGGAAATATCGAATTTTTGTTTCACCGACTAATTTTCTAATCAATTGTAATTAATAAAACAATCGACAATTATTTAAAACTTACCTCACTAGAATAGTAGTAATGTAATTTTTATGTTCACGTTCATTCCTTTGTCGTAGATTATCCAATTTCCTAATGTTGGGAGCTCAAGAAAGAAAATTGAATTAATTAGGTATTTACAGCAGATATTGTTTACATGAGTTGTCACGAAGATGGTTTTCGTTGACAACAAATAAAAACGTGTCTAAAGTGAATTACGACTTTCTCGTTTGATTTTCTTGAAATCGGCTACTCCTTCAATGGAAATATCGAACAAGACATATGCCATTTGATTACTTCTACAAAGTTCTTTAAAGACTTTTTTGTTATAAGTTATATTGTACGAGACATAAAGAAAAGATCGTTTTTTGTCACCTGTAAAATAGTACTCCCGAAAAGGTCATGCAAACTATTTATGTAATTTTCTTAGTTTCTTTGCCCCTATGTCCTAAATACCAAATTTCATCAACATCTGCCCAGTAGTTTCTGCGTAGTTTCGCAAACAAAATTCGCCCATCTTAATTCGGCGTCAACAACGTCACTGTTGTCTTAATCACAAAACTCGTAATTAGAGAACTACTTTCAAACGTCCGGTTCCTCTTGCGACATTCTGCTGTCTCGTGGCATTTGAGATCTTTTAGGCCTCCTTTTGATATCTTGAAATCAGAATTACAGACAGTGCATGTTGCCGAGAAATCAGCTTTTCCTTTTATTAACCACTTTAATTTCTTTTCCCACTCAACCTTGTACTTCTGTCTATACAAAGACCTATCAGTCAAAGAATTGTATTTTATATTCATATTTTTATTTATATGAGGGATAGAATAACTCGGTAAAAGTATTCGTTTAGAAATATTAGTGAAGTACGATATGAACTTTTACGACACCACGGACTAGTATCAACTACGTAGTCTCAATTCTGGGAGCGCGCCGCGCGCGCCATGAAGCAACGTGACGTGATTCATGGGTCACACTGGAACCCTCGTCAGTGCTGCAATCTAGCGAATTTGTGACGACTTTGTGTTCGAATATATAATTCCTTTAAAAGGCCATGGTGACTAATTGCAAATCTAGTTAATCAATTTAGCAATATTGCTGATTCTAGTGACTGGCTGTACGTACAGTGTATATACGTATGCATTCATACGAATACTAAAAAGAGAGTTAAAGAAAATATATAAATATTCCTTCAATTGCTGGTGCAGTTCTACAGCTTAGTTTCGCACAATAAGTAGCGAGTTTGTGTACTTTCAAATTATATTCGTACGTACTCACGAAGCAATTTCCTCGAACCGAATATTGTCAAAACAATTCGTTTTATTCGAATGTAAATATTAATTATCTCAGAATTTCTTAGTAGTTGATGTACTTTTTATGCGAACAGCTCAGGTAAGAACCAAGTTTTTAATCACGGAAATGTCTCAGTTTTTGTCAAAAAAATCCGTGAAAACGGATAAAAGCGGTTAAAATGGCAGCCGTGCGCTATATTTAACTATTGTGAAGCTAGAATATCCTGTGTTGTATCAAAAAGCACTTCTAACCTAACAGAACCGAAACCGAGAACCGGAACAGGGAAAAAGTTGAACCGTCCCATCTCTAATTATCACATATATTATCTGGCTGCTACTCGCCCGATGCTTGAAAAAGTCATCGGGTACGAATCCTGCGCGAGTAGGATTTTTCTCAAGGTCGCCCGGCCCCCTGTCTGTGTGGTTTGAGGAGACCGTGCAAATTCAGCTGTTCCGTCCTTCGGAAGGGACGTTAAGCCGTTGGTCCCCCTGGTGTTCTTCGTAAGAGCAGGCAAATGCCGGCACCGGGTTTCCCTCCTCCCTCCCCGGTTATTCATTGCACTGCCTCTGAGATACCCATTTGTGCTGTAAGAGAGGCGAATTGACTGGGCACTCAAACAAACAAACATATATTAGATTATCAATACATTAATGCCATTTACGTTTAGAAAATATTTCCCTCGGTTTTGTTGTTTTGTGTAGCAGTAGGAGTCACAGCGAGGAAAGAGTGTAGTGAGACCGGACGCATATGAGAAAGTTTGCGAAATTTATATTGTACCGATTTTTTTCCTTGTAATTGAGGCAATTTTATTTGATGAAAATTTTAAAACTACCACACCTAGATATAACTGTGAAGTTTCTACTTTATAAATAATCCTGTTTCAGTTTGTCTTGAAGTTTGTATGATGGAGACAGCTACTATATAGCATTATTTAATTTTGAAAACAGCTAAGAAATGTCTCTAAATTTCCACATTTATCCTGACAAATACGAGAATTCCTAAAAGAGTTTGTCATTAAAAACGCCCATTCCACTCTCTTCACACGTTTAGAAATTTTTTATGCGGAAAAGATAATAGTACAGCGATTTCCTCATTGTTTTTGGAATTATGATGAATTCATGTTATAGTTTATCAACCACATATTCAACATTGCATTTCGTTCTCTTTTTGTTAACACCTAACTCTTTCAGTTGTAAAAAAAATCCAGGATTACCTTTACGAAAATGTACTTTTCAAGATACCATTCTAACGGATTTAAATTCAAAATATTAACCACTCTGGTTTATCGAGATATCTCGTCCTCAAATTTTCTACGCACAATTGCTAGAATAGTATACCTACGTATTTTGGATTCATTTGACTCTAAAAAGGCAACCATCTGATGTCCAAAATTTCATGTTCTACGACAGCAATTCCACTAGTACTTTTCATTGCTGTAAAAGGCTTAGTATATGCACTGCTGGAGAACTTAAATCAGATTATAGAATTAGCCCGATAATTAGTTAGGCCGGCACGAGCTACATTGAAGGAGACAACTTAGGGCCAAGTATATGGAGAGCGCAGTAGAAAAAGCAATAGTGGAACTAAGGAAAGGGAAAGCCACAGACAGCGATGGAACACCGGCTGAGGTACTTAAAGTCATGGGATCAGAAGGACTAAAAGCGATCACGAAATTAATTAATAAGATTAACGACACGGGAGAGTGGCCTCGGTATTTCCTAGAAGTAACAAAGATCCCTCTAAAGAAGAAACCAATGGCAATGCTGTGTAAAGACTACAGAACGATAAGCCTTTTGTCACACAACTCGAGGATCATCACGAGGATTCTTAATAAAAGGCTGGAGAAAAAGGCAGAAGAAATGCAAAGGGAAGATAAATTCGGTTTCAGAAAAGGACGAGGAATTAGAGATGCTATAGGGGTAGTTAGAATCATATCAGAAAGGGCAATAGAGTACAGTCAAGATATCTACGTATGTTTCATAGACTGGCAGTAGGCCTTTGAAAGAGTAAATTGGGTAATGTCGAAGAAGATATTAAAGGATATAGGTGTAGACTGGAAAGACAGAAGACTGATCAGGAATATCTATATGTGAATCAAGTTGTAAAGGTCAGGTTGGAGAATGCGGACACCTGCGGAGTAAATATCGGTAGAGGAGTAAGACAGAGCTGCTGCCTATCGCCGACCTTATTTAATATATATATAGATAAAGTGTAATGCAAGAAGCGTTAGAAGACACAGATTATTTCAAAATTGGAGGAGGGATTATAAGAACAGAATAATAGGCGGATAACCAAGTACTTCTAGTAAGAAAGGAAGAGGAACTCCAGAAAATGATAATTAGACTAATAATAACAGGTAGAAAATAGGGTATGGAAGTAAATACAGAAAAATCCAAGGTCATTCGAATATCAGGCAAAGAAGAGAATCTGAACATAAATATTAAAGGAAAGCATTTAGAACAAGTTTCAGACTATAAATACCTTGGAAGGATCATAACAAGAGAAGCAAAATGTACGGATGTGATCAGGACTAGAATAGGAAAAGCAAAAGCAGCTTTCGGAAGACAGAAACACCTACTTACGGGGAATAAAAGGGAAGATATCCGCAAGAAGTTCATAAAATTCTATGCATGGATTATAGCTTTGTATGGGGCAGAAACATGGACGTTAAGGAAAAATGACATCAAATACTTGGAAAGTTTAGAAATGTGGACTTGGAGGAGAATGTTGAAGATAAATGGACAGATAGGATGAAAAACGATGAAGTGTTGCGAAGAGTAGGAGAGAAGCGAATGATTATACAGACTATTAGAAAGAGGAAGGCAAACTGAGTTGGACAATACCTAAGGAGAGAGAGTATGATTAAAGACGTGTTAGAAGGAAAACTAGATGTAAAAAGGAAAAGATGGAGGAAAAGGTTTCAGCTGATAGACGATTTGAAGGGGAAAGAGAGTTATCAAGATATGAAGAGGACAGCGGAAAATAGGAGTATATGGAGAACAAGGTTTAACCACGAATAATCACGAACCTGTCTACGGACAGACTACCTATGATGATGACACATAAAAACATTGTTTGTGACGTTTTGTCTAAATTGGGTAATATTTAGGGGTGGACCCAAAACCCCAAATATTTGTAAAATCCTACGAAAAATATTCTATAAATGGGCTATCTGTTTATTTCGGCGGCTAGGAAAGAGGAATAGAGTAATATTCAAATTGTTTTTCGGTTATATTTATATATGTATTTATATTATATTTTCTCTTTAATATAATAAACTAGGTTGTATTGAGTTAGTCATATTACTTTGCGTCGCAATGCAATTTGAAGTTCAGCGCGAATCGTAAAACAGGCAACACGCATAACATAAGTGAAAGCATAGAAGACATGCACGATATTAGAATTGTAATGACGCTTCCTATTCTATAATAATTAAAACGCCTGTTATAAGAGTAGTAGTCACAATATTTTTGACCAATTCGCAAAACATTTAGATCGCCCTCCTGGCTCTTGAATATATTTGTCATACAAAAAAGGATCGGTTTATTTAGATAGCTATGGCAATAAACTATGGAAATTATATTTATATTATATTTTTGAGAGCATATTATGATGATCCATAATAATTGGTTTGTTTATTAAATGTGCTTTAAATTGCTTAGGGGGAGCCAAAACTAACATTAAGCCCAGGCAACAATGAGGATCGAAACGCGAAAATTTAACGGCGCTTATTCCACTCTATTTATTATTTTTTTTCTATATTTTTATCTTGACAGTAAGTAAGCATGGTCTGAATTTATCTGATAGATGTTTGTGTTAAAATATTTAAATATCGACTGCATACATATTCAAGTTTAACATTCGTCCTTTGGAGATCCTACAGTTTTACATGAGGTATGGCTTATGTTATGATGCACGCTTAAACGCAAACTGCGTTGAGAGGGGAAGCAATACTGCTAAACTAAGACAGCCATTGTAGTATATGTTAGAAGAAAAATGTATTATACACTAGGCTGGGTGGGAATTTTGAATGTTTTATATAGTCTCTTTTATACGCTTATTCTGTGCTCCCAAACAAAAACAATTGCTTGTGAAGCTCGAGAAGGAGTGTACATTGTGTATCTGGTATTATCTCGATTATACAAGCTTTAATGTAATGAATGTAATGCCGTTTATTGCGGAAGGACCGCAATAAACGGTACTACATATATCAATAAACAACTAACCTCCCTCTTTGCCAAATATCTCATTTAGATCAATCACATATGTGACTTCACCCCGACTAGCCATTTTCAAAAGAATGGTAGGATTTTTACGTTTTAGAAGAATTATAAATCGTCCACAACTGCAATAATCCAAATGCATCAATTGTCAAAATATATACCTTTCCCCGCCATTCCCCCTTACTAATGTATGTGTTTCACACCCCCTCCCACTCCTTCCCATCCACCAACTTTAACTGCCCACCACTCTCCAAGAGTTGGGACGAGCCACCAAAGCGCCTGAGCGTTGCTGCTTTGTAAACTCTGGCCCATTGCAAAATAGAAGATTTTGTCACAAAGCATACGACAGTTTTCTTTCAAATTCTGAGATTTTCTCCAGACTTTTTAAATTCAGACCCTGAGGATTGACAGCAAAGAGAAGATTTCCAGAGAGGTCATCAAATAGTACGAGAATTTCCTGTTATTTATGAAAAAGCAGAGAGGGGAGTCGCTCTTATCGAAGAATATAGTAAAAATTTAACAAGAGATGAAGAACAGTTTTAGTTCCTCTTTCAGGTGATACAAAACCATAGGAAGGGGCTGCCTGATTGCAACAAGAAAACAATCAGCGAATTTTTCAAGTAGAAAAGTAGGAACGCATCAAAAACTTAGTTTTTCTTACAAATTTCAAATTCTTCATTAAAATAAATTTAGAGCGATGAATATTCTTTTTATTCTCATTTTTTATTTCCTTTGATAGCAGCCTTCTTATAATTTTTTAAACTAAGTTAAGTGAAACTGGACGTATTGCCGTTGAAATGAGAATAGCATGCTTTTCTCACGCAGATGAGATTCACCGCACTCTTTTTAATCGAGGGAAAAATCTGTTGAAATGGCATTTTTCAATCATTAGGTAATGACTTAAGTATTTCAGAGCAGAGAGACCTTCCTGAAATATGTTTTATGTTACTCATAAAATATTTGGTCGATAGGGCCGATTTTCCAAGTATTTAGGGGTCTGTATCCACCCCTAAGTATTATTCAATGGTTGAAAAACTTCATATGCAATGTTTTTATATATTTGAAAAACAAATATCATACTTCTATAGTTTGATGCCCTAGCCTGCTAAATAAACAGGTAGACCCTTATTTGTCTGATAAAACATTCAAGGGCCAGAAAAGCAATCTAAATATTGTACGAATTGGACAAAAAATAATGTGAATATTAAGGAGCCTATTCCCAAAATTTCCTATAACAGACGTTTTAATAATAATAGAATAGCACGTGTTATTACAATTTTCATGTCGGGCATGTCGTCTCCTATGCTATTACATGTGTTGTGGTTGTTGCCTATTGTACGACGAGTGCTAAAATTCAAACTGCGTTGTGACACAAACTAATGTGACTAGGCCAATACAATCTTTTAAATTATATTGTAGTACAAATGTGTAATATATACCCAGAAAAACATTTTCTTACTCCTATATTCTTTTTCCCTAGCCACCAAAATAAACAGACCGCCCCTTTTTTAGAAATTACCAAATTTTTGGGCCCCTGGGTCCACCCCTAAATATTAACCAATTGAGGCAAAATGTAACAAAGAATGTTTTTGTACATAGGATCACCGAATAAGAGGTTGGGAGAGATACTTTTTCAAAATCCATATTTTTGGACCACCCTAGTGTGTGTGTGTGTATATATGTGTGTGTGTATATATATATATATACATATACATGAATCTCTTGCACACCACCCTGCACAGATCACCTCTCAATACATCGCGTACACATGCTACGCTCACCCTTTCGCTTTTTCTGTTCACAGCTTTCACTTCGCAGATCTCTCCGTTTGCCTCAATCATCCAACACCTCCTGTCTCCCTCTTTCTCTCCTCCTTTCTCTTTTCTCGCAGGCTAACCCTTTCCCCCATCCGCGCCTCGATCCATTTTCACTCGCTATTACAAAAAATCGTTCTTTCCGTGGAGAGTATGGGTTACCAGTATTATTGTGTTTATAAATATATATATATGTCATATTTATTTCGGTGTTACAAATACCACATCAAACAGGAAATTAATTGATTGGAATTATTTAATAAAGAAACACTCGAGTCAGTTCCCATATCATTGGCGAGTCTTTTATGTATTGTTTTTCATAATTCGCTTTTTCTTCGATGTGTGAACGTTTTTATATGCAAATAAGAATGGTAATGTCTTTTGTTTTTTAGGTGGCTGTGATTCCTATCAATATAGTTTATTGACAGTATGCGGGCAGATCGGTTGGAAGGGCTCGTGGATTCGCCCCGGGACAGTTTGCATAGTTGACGTGTGTACCTGTGTGCGTGAATGTGTGTTTGTGTGTGGGTAGGGTGTGCCTGTAGTAGCCAACCGATCGCCAACCGATACATCTTTGAATTGGGTCAATGCGCCACGGAACCCAGTCGAGAAAGAGAGAGAGAGAGAGAGAGAGAGAGAGAGAGAGAGAGAGAGAGAGAGAGAGAGAGAGCAAGGACCTCTCGCGGGATGATTACAAAGTATGTAAGTAGAACGGGAATGATGGAAGAGGGTGGAGGGGGAAGAGGGAAGGGGTGGACGCTCTGCAGTAGAATACGGATGGAAAGGGGTGATGGGGAATAAGGTTTTCGATTGGATCGGTAACAAGGAACGGTTAGTTTGACATATATCCTTGAGGATCGCAATGTTCGTTGGGGTGCAATTCCGACCGCATCCTTTCTCCTATAGATATAAAGCCGATGGTACGCGACTAGAATCTTCGGGTTTGGTATCACCGCAGAGGGTAGCAAAAGACATTGACTTTTGACGGAATCTATAGGAGGAGAGGGCTTTCTGTCCCGAACCTTGTTAAATAGTGTGGCTTAAAATTTATTTACGATAGTGGATTGCCGCAACTCTCGAGAGCTGAGTGATGGATTGGTCTTTGACCACGCCCATTGACGAAATTTATTAGAAAATGTTGGCGATGGAGAGGAAATATTCTACGCCTTATATTCTCTGAATTAAGTTCTAGTTGCTAAAATGTTTTGCTCCTAATATCAACCACCCTTGTATATTTTAATTCTGAAAACATTGTAGTTTTATGGCGTAAGGTAATGTTATTTCTAAATTTTCATAAAAGTTTTATTGGCTCGGAAGCTTAATTTCAGTATCACATATGTGTATCAACAGTAAAAGCGGACATAAATCATTACATTTTATCCTCAGTCGAAGTTTTCGAATGATATTACTTTTCCAACTTTTCAATAATCCAGGATTACGTTTATTACGTATGTTGAACATTCGCTGGGATATGTTTTATGTGGATAGAAGACAGGTTAATTTTTCGTAATTGCTTTACTAACCACGGGAGTTTTGAATCCATCCGCACGCAACTCGCGCTAAATAAAATTTAACCCTCTCCTTTCCTTTCTCCCTCTCCTTCAACTTTCCTCAACTTTGTGCCCCACCCATATCACACACACACACACACACTCTCTCTCTCTCTCTCTCTCTCTCTCTCTCTCTTTGCCAACACTGGAATTTTGGAATCCTGTGTGCTGGTTGAACACTCAGTGTCAGCTTGGTTGGAGATGTGTGGAGTCCGCAAGCACTCCTATTAATCTATGTGAGTTGGAGAGGCGGCCGTTTTCAAATACTGTGGATGAAAGTATTTCTATGATTTTTTCCCATCAGTTAACATCGTTACGTTGTTTCAAGGTCCGCTAAAGAATCTACAAATTTCAAGGACACGATGGCATTTGTACTGTTTAAACTTGTGGTCCTTGGGCTTAAGAGAGGATCCTGCAAAGGTTGAGACATGTTTAATATATAAAGTGCATAAATAGATAGCAATGAAAGATAAAATAACTTAATGCATCCAAGCTAGTTATTTTTTCTTCTTAATGCTAGAAATAGGGAAACGGGGAAAGTACATTTCACCGGCATAGTTCTTGAAAGTTTTAGCCGTTTTATCTAAATCCATCAATTATTGCAAACTAGTACAAAAATGCAATATAAAGAGAAATTTTTCAACGCATTTCTCTAGGAATGGATCTAAGTACTGGATGCATCAAGCTACTTTATATTTGGGACTAGGAGATTAACGTAAATAAATATATAGTTATATAAATAATATAATAAACGGAGATTAGACAATTAAATGAAAAAATTTGCTATCCAGCTGTATGATACACCATCAAACACTAATTGTACTCATCAAGTTTTGGCGTGGATGCATAAAATTTACGACTAGAGCCGGAAAGACGAGGCATAACAATGAATCTGACGTCGGCGACTTTCAGAGTTCGTTGAATTCCATTAGGTAATATTCAAATTTCCTCTGCACAAACATTCTAACCCATTTAAATGGACGGATGACTCGCGACAGTTACTGTGCACATTTGCAATCAGCCCTGCGGCTGAATACCTAATTGTCTTACACGAAAACATTATCACAGGTGTGAGGAAACCAGGATGACATTAATTATCAGGAAGATGACAGAATAATGCTCAGGAATCCACCTACGTTTCATTCCATTCTTATTCTGAGCTTCTTATCCGCGAATAAGGCGGCCAAGGCAGGAAAATTAAGGATTGAACTCGGGTTCCTTGCGCGTGGGGAGGCATAACCGCTCCCGTAGCCTTGCTTTCCACGCGCGACGAACAACTAACAAGTCGACGTGGCCTCTCCGTTTTCTTGAGCGTGAACACTGATTCGGAAGAGCCTATTTTAGATAAAGGCTGAGAGAAGGGGGATGGCTGCCATATCGAATCATAAAAACCATTATAGCCGTTCTCAAATGAGAATCTCGTCTCTAACCGATTTATGGATTGGTTGGCGAAGAATAAGTTTGTTTGTTACACTCCGAACAAGAAAATACAACATTTTTTAATATACTTTTTAATTTAGCGAAAACAATTTCGTTTGTGCAAAAGTATATACGATTTAATACATAATACGTAATTACAGGAGAACGCAGGTTCCTTCATAAACGTGAGATATTAACGAAGCTTTTCCATCTCACCCGATTTGGAGCAATTGTTCTCATTACGCTCCAGTTCTTTCTACTTTCCCATATTTTGATCATTGAAGAGTATATATTCATCAATTTTCTGACTTTTACTGTTATCGTCATCATGTAAAATTGAAATGCATGTCAACACTCATATTTCCATATTATATTTTTTATGGAAATCTTTCCTCCGATAGAGATATTGTTGTTATGCGGCCAGCGCTTATTAGGAAAGACCCAATAAACTATAATGGGTTCCACGACGACACGATCGAGAAAAGGCTAGGACACATTCCAATGCTTATGCATATTTTTAGCTATTTTGGGCCAATAAAAATGTCTGACGTTTTGATATATGAGATTTACGTTTTTTATTATAATCAAGAATATTTAATTCGTAGTTAACCTAGTGTTTTAAACCTCACTAAAAATTTGCGTACACCATTAAATTTGCGTCAATTTTCGTAGTTTCTGATTTGCAGTTGTAATATGTAATTTTCATGAATTATAAAATTATTCTCATTAATCATTCTGTTATTTTCCATTTTAGTACTTACGCAGACTCTTCAGTATTGCAAAATTCACTCATAACCCAATGCTTGCTGAAATTTATATGAAATTTTATTTGCTAAAGTATGCCGGAATAGAGAATAGTAAATATTTAAGCAAGGATCCGAAAAAGAGAAGAGCTTGAGTGAGAGAAAGGGTCGTTAGAGGGAGAAGCAGCTAAAGGCAGATAGGAAATCAACGTCTTTATTGTCGGGAGATTAAGACTAGGTAGTCTTCTCTTTCATCCCGTTCTTTAAGGGAGAAATGGGCATGGGAGAGAGAGATGGGAAGAGTGCTGGAGGAGAAAGAGAGATGTGCAGAGGGAGAATTGAGTGGCAAAAAGAGGAGGAAAGGGTGGTAGGGGAAGTGATCGAGAGGGGAGGAAGAGGGAGGGATATAGGCGAGCTGCCACCAACAGAGCGTGAACCGGTTTCCCGTTATGCGCCACGTGTTCTTTTCCAATGTAGCGGCGACCGTAATCCCACATCGCGCACCTCACTTCCAAGAGCCCCACCCTTTCTCCCTCTAGACGAAAAACCTGCTCTCTGCTCTCCCTTTTGCCACCCTCTCCCCCCTCCCGCCTCTCCTTCCTCCCGCCTCTCCCTCTTCCCCCTCCCGCCTCTCCCTCTTCCCCCTCCCGCCTCTCCCTCTCCTCCCTCCCGCCTCTCCCTCTTCCCCCTCCCGCCTCTCCCTCTTCCCCCTTCCGCCTCTCCCTCTCCTCCCTCCCGCCTCTCCTCCCTCCCGCCTCTCCTCCCTCCCGCCTCTCCCTCTCCTCCCTCCCGCCTCTCCCTCTTCCCCCTCCCGCCTCTCCCTCTTCCCCCTCCCGCCTCTCCCTCTTCCCCCTTCCGCCTCTCCCTCTCCTCCCTCCCGCCTCTCCTCTCTCCCGCCTCTCCTCCCTCCCGCCTCTCCCTCTCCCCCTTCCGCCTCTCCCTCTCCCCCTCCCGCCTCTCCCTCTCCCCCTCTCCCGCCTGTCCCTCTCCCCCCTCCCGCCTCTCCATCTCCACCCTCCCCGCCTCTCCCTCTCCCCCTTCCCGCCTATCTCTCTCCCCTCCTCCCTCCCCCCAACTCTCTCCCTTTCCTCCTGCCATCCCGAGACAATTCCTCCCTCCCGGACAGCTCCTATCCTCCGCCCCACAAAATTATTCCATCCAGAATCTCCTCTCCCTTCCATCCATCTCCTAATCACATCCGCCCCCACTAAACATGTCCCTTTTCTTTCCTGATCGTACTTTAAATGAGCGCCGCTATATTGGTAATTCCTCTACTTCTTCCTATCGAGCTGATTGGCCCTCGCAGATTCAAACTCACTCCACCTATAATCTTCTAGCGCTTATTTAACCTTGAGAGCGCTGGTCTTTTTATCGTCTCTTTATCCGTGACGTTCGCGTTCTTCTCTTAATTTCCCTCTTCGATTCCTTTACCTTTGCTCCAAATTCTGGACTTTTGTTCGTTGTATTCGATTCGTTTGTTTCTCTTCCGTTCCAGCTGATGGCCGAATAAACTTCGTTCATCCTTCCTCGATCTTATGGTGTCCCTTTTCCGGACGGTCCGGTTTACCGACCCAAAAAGTAAGGTCGGTTCTGCTATTAAACTATGAAGTTAAAAGTTTTATCAGATTCCCTTCCTATGGCAACTTTTATTTTTAAATTTATTTTCCTTTTTCTTTGTTACCTCAGTTTGTTTTACTCTTTAATTCAGATGTAATTTTATTTTTATAAATAATTCACCGAAACTTCTTTACTAACAGTAATGTTTGCATCCACCTCTCGTATTTACATGTTGATGGTTGCTCATCAAAGTAATTACTTATTTGTACTTCTTATAGTAGTTGTTTTAAGTGACCGCCGCGCATTGTTTGATTATGAGGAACGTTGCTTGTGATATTCAGGCGTATTCTTCTCTCAAAACATAATTAGTCCAATTGGCATTGTATTCACTTCAGCAATAACTTGAAAATTTACGCGAAATTATTGAAAACTTTTGGACATGGATAGCGTACCTTTAAACATATATTAATCGAATGTTCCACTAATTTTATCTACTGGCTGTGTCATGTATGATGAAAACAAGAGTACATTTATTTCAGCCATCAGAGTCTACTTTTGATTATTAGCTCTATGGATACAACTTCCTGTAATGTGATTTTTTGAAATTGGTATCTAAATCAAAGATTATGCACTAGTTTGGGTATGGTTTATTTCGTGGGTAATGAATGCACTTTTCTTCATAAAAATTAATGGAATTGAAGCTGTTTTTTATAACCTATCAGCAATATTTCTTTCCGCATTGGTAATTTATAACGATATAAATTAATTTACAAACTAATAAAAATATATTAGTTTAGTGTAATTAGTATATTATACTATTTTAAGATAAATTACAGGGATGGTTGAACAAACAACAAGTAGTTCTGAAAAGAACTAATCCGCCTACTTTTCTTTAAAAAAACAAAACGGAACAAACCATGCAAGACCAACAAAAACAAAAAAAATTCTCACCAAAGATAGTGTAAGAATTTTACAAGAAGCTCCGTTTACAGAGTCGATACGGTTACTGACAGCAATATGTAGTATTCATCTTTTTCGCCGGGATTCCGATAAGTATGAATCCACCTAAGGGTCGATTGTTACCCCCGATAGCAATGAATCGAAACACGGCTGAAATGTGCACTCGGCTATGCTACAGCCGAGTTCGCCATTAATCATCACCATAGCAACAAATCGAAAAAATGTCTTAAGAAACACCGAACTGAAAGTTTTTGAGAGAAATTCAAACAAATAAGATCAAAAATCAAAATTGTGTGATAAGAATAAGAATCTTCACTTTTTTCCCCTTAGAACAGTACAAATCTCACTCCGAGAACATAATCGTAAAATATTTTCAAATGCAAAAGAAAAACTCTCTGCACGACGGATTTTAGATTAATCATGTATATAAAATGGGGAAAAACTCACCTGGAATCGAATTCGGGACCTGTAAATTCGGAATATAAATTATGGCCAGGAGGTAGTCTCCGAGAACACTAGCCTTACAGCACGTTTCATGGAAATCGGTGCAAGAAGATGTAAGTGGGAGACACACACACACACACGGACAGTGAAGCGATCTCACAAGAATACATACCATTTTAGGCTGGTTTCCAAAGGAAATGGTCCTATCTGTATGTATGCGTGCCCCCTACTAACAACTTTTGCATCAATTGATCGATTTTCATGAAACTTGGTATGAGGTTCGTGCTGCCAGGGCCTACCTCCGGGCTATATTTTATTTGGCGAAGATCGAAGTCCCGAGTTTGATTCCAGAAATGTTTTTCCTCAATTTGTTTTATGTAGTGTCTCACATCCATCTTGCAGGGATGTTTTTTTAAATACTTTAAAACATCTTAAAAATGTGATAACGTAGCGAGCTTTATACTGTTCTAAGGGAAAAAGAGAATGTAGTGTCTAATTCTTATCATAGAATTTTGATAATTGATCGTATTTTCTTGAATTTCTACTAAAATATAGCGTTTACACGTTTTAAATCACATTTTATCGGATTGTTGCCAGGAGACGATTATTACCGAACACGGCTTGAGCATAGACGAGTGAAAAAATGGGTTATTTTCTTTTCCACTCGATTACCCTTCAGCAATGGACAGTTGATCTATATATATTAGCGTATAAACAGTAGCATTTATTAAATTTATTTATTATAAAATATACATAAATATATAGTGTCAGAAAGAGATTTTGACATTGCTTTTAGTATTTTAAACCTGATAATACTCTATTCATTTGTTTTCCAACTTTTCTCTAACATTGATAAATTACGAATTACAAATGGTATTTTTGATATGAGAATTCCTTGGAATGACTAACACATACTGAAACATTTCCTGTCAATGCATATAAGTAATCAATTCGGCAGGTCAACTTTGGGAGACCAGCCTGCATTAGTCCTGGCTTGGAATTCTTGTTTGGAAAGTAGGCTAATAAGGTAGATAATTAAAAATAAATTATATCAACTTTAGATGGTGTAATTTTGTGGAATAATTGTTTTATTTCACATTTAAAAAAATAAATACCTAAACGAAGAAAAATTTAGATTTCTAATTGAAGTTTCTTCGTTTCTTATAACCTTTCATTGTAAAAAATAAAATGCCATACAGGCAAGAGCAAACTCCGTAAGCACTATAAATATAAATGTTGTAGTAGTATCATTGATCGAGAAGATATGAAATTTCCGAATAAAAAAATAAAATAAAAATTCATAATTTATGAATTAGATTTTCATTTTTTGATGATGGCCTATAGACTATAAATGGAAATAGACCTATGTTTAATTATTTATTATGAAGACTAATAAACGGCAAAAATACATTCCTCATAAATAGAATACAGAAGATGAATTTATTTTTAAAATACGGATAAACTACTTTCGAAACTAATGCGTGCAGTAATAAAAGTTTAGGGAGACTAGCAATGCACTGCCATCTAATTGTAAGTTGAAGAATCATTGCGGTATTTTAAAGAATCGTGAGTACCAATAGATAAATTTATAACTATTCGTAAAGAGTATTTCTTTATTCTTTAAAGTGTTGATAGATGGTCTAATTTTACGAATGCTCATAAAAAATATCCATTGAAATTCCTATCTTCCTAAAATTTTACAGCGTAAGTTTTCCTAGGAAGAGCTAATATTCTGGTGAAATGTTTTCTCTTAAAGTGATCATTTACTGAGCGAGGAAATATTATCGTTTCTGTTCTAAGAAATACATGGTAATATTTGATATAAAAAATATGGGGATGCGTCTAGAGAGAGAAACTTCGCTTTCTACTTAAGAATATTCGAATGTACTGTGAATAATCTCAAAATCGGCCATTGATGATGTGGAGGAAATCTGTTCGTTCAGTGGAACGGTTTTATAATGGAAATTTGCTGTTTAATGAGATTTAAACAGGTTCCTCTGATTATTTAATTAAATATTCGAAAAGTTACGAAGAAAAGATGTAATCGCACTAATTTACGTGCATCCATCCTATTTATGTTTAGTATCAAATGTTGGCGCTGCAATCGCACGGTTTGTTTGGATCTGAAACTAGGACAATCTGGAAGAATAACATAAAAATAGTTGGAAAACTTCGAAATGTCGTCATGGAGAAGAATACGGAAGATAAATTGGACGGATAGGATTGCAAATTTACTGACTTATTCATTTACCGGTAATTCGGTAAATGTTTTTCTAATTACCGATAAACGTTATTTATCGGTAATTTTTGAAATTTTCAGAACAATGCTAATTTTATTATAAAACGATAAATATATGTTATGAGCAATGTGCGTAGTCCGGGAAATGTACACATTTACCGATTTCAACTTTTACCGTAACATATACATATATTAAAAATTAAATTAAAGATAATAATTAAAACAAAAGTTATTGCCTCTGATTCCCTCTTATTTATTGTCTCTTTGGTTGTTAAAACAGGCTCGCAGAAGACATAATTTATCCAGACTTTTGTCTCCTAACCGCGACCTGATTTTTGTGCATATCAACCCTGCCGTAGAAAACGCTCTTTCTGATTCGACACTCGTTGGTGGAACGGTCATTAGGAAATCTAAAGCCATTTAAATGTTTTTTCCAATTATATTTTCTTCTTGAAAATACATCATTTCCTTTCTCACGACATGTTTTAGGTCTTTCGTTTTTTTTTGTTTTTGAGTTAGATCTTCATAGGCTGCATCAGTTTTATTCTTTATCGCCAATTGAAGTTTTTCCTTAATCGACAACGCAGCCGATGTCGACGGAATTGAAGTTGCAACATTCACGGAATCGGAATCAATGACTTCAGTTGACTCATTTGTATTATCTGTTTCCTTTTTATTAGAAACGCGTTCAAGTAGCTCCCCGATTATCTTCATTATTGTGGATGTGCTGGTTTTATTAAAAATTCCGTAATCTTCATCATTCGATTTCGTGGGATCATAAAGGTACTGTAGAACATCAGAATAAATTGTACGTCTTTCCTTTATACGGGCAATCAATGTTTTTTTAAGTTCATTGCTTAGAAGTGTGTTTTGGTTAGTTAGTTCATAGAGCATAAATTTTAACGTAACATCAGCGATATACAGATTTTTGTTACATAGTGCATCTACTGCAACTTTTATCGGTTGCAATGCTAATATTATATTAGAGACCAATTCAAGTTCATTTTATGTCAAATTGATTTCTGATTTTGTATCTATGAGACTTTCTAATACAATTTTTAACCATTGTAAAGCGCTCCAATATGACTAACAAACTATTCCATCTAGTTTTAGAGTCCAATATCAATGAAAGTTCCTTGCCAAATTCCTCCTTTACTTGTTTTTTGCGTACATCATCGTTTTTTGTTGGTGACCTGCGGAACATTTTAACCACTTTTCGTATCCTTGCTATCGCAGAAGTCAGCTGTACGTTTTGTATAGCATTGAAGTGAGAATCAATGGATTCGTCATACAGTGCCTCTAAAGTATCAAGACCACAATATCTATTCTATCTTTTTGTTGAACATAATGAATTATTATTCATATATTTAGATCTATTTAAAAATATATTTTACAAAGATACTCAACAAGTAAAATTATTAAAATGTACATTAAATACGTTCTTCTGTTACAGAATTACCGGTTTAAAAACCCGAATTACCGGTAAATTTAGTAAAGTATTTCGGATAATTTACCGGTAAACCGGTTTACCAGTATTGCAATGCCTAGTAGTAAGGTAAGGTCGTGAATTGGAGGATGCAGAGGAGTTGGGGAGATGAAGGAAAAGGAATGAAATACTAGCGGAGGTTGAGGCCGGGGAGAGTGTAGCACAATAATCATTTGCATTTTAAAATTAATTATTATCACCGTAGGAATTCGAGACTTGAAACAACGAGCGCCTAAAAGAACGAAATTTCATTTTCATGCCGGCGATTTTTCAATACGAGTGGAATCGGTCCAGAAATTAGTTTTTAATGATGTATTTTTACGTGAAAATCTTTCGTCGTCTAAGTGATTTGCATTGTTGCCAGTTTCGTGTAATTGCGTAGGGTTAACTGGAATTATAATCGCAGCTGTCCAAATATACACGAGATTTTGACGCTATTTTGAAGTTCAAACAATAAATAGATAAAGTTATACAATAGGTCGGTAACGAAAATAAATAAATAAATATTCCATTATTCATTGATATTGTGTTAATGAGTGCTCCTAAATCAGATGTTTATTAAAATCATGGTCGGTCGGCTAACCCTTAATTAGCAGAGAAATGAATGTGATATGAAACCTGTCGTCTACTAAGAGAAAGTCCTAAAACGGTGATAGATATAATTTTCTACCTAAAATATATGCCATAAGGTGCACACGAGCAGCGGACGAATTCGCCTCGCAGAGCGAGGCACGGGCTTAACGCGTGAAGCACGTAGAAGTGGAGGTATAGGTATACTAAAATTCGGAGTCGTGTTTAATGATATGACGTAGATGCGCCATAAAATTCTCAAGAATACAAGGTTAAGATGGATGCAACCAAAGGTAGAGATATGAAATAGAATTTTTTATATTAAATACATATTCTATCAAAAACTTTCACGAGATTAAATTTCGTTCTGCTCTACAACCGAAAAGAAAATATTAATTTGGATGAATGTTTTATGAGATCAGCTGAGCGAGTATTTACTTAGTGCAAATTCATATTTACGATAATATAAAAAGGAAACGTAGGAACCTGGAAGCATTGCTCCTCAAATAAAATCCGTGGATTCTATAATTTTTTTCTTTTTATTAATACTTTAAGAGTTTAGCGAACATTTAATTTTTGTTTGCAGTAAATTTGCAGTCTTAATTGAGTAATTTGTCCCCATTATTTCATTTTCATCACCTAGTTTGACATAAATTCTAGGTACTAAATTGCATCGAAATACTTTCAGCGATATAACCCCTGTTGTACGCGGAAGGACAGAATAAAAACTATATATATATATATATAATTTTTCTTCATACGCATCAGAAAGCCGTTGTGCAATCTATTGTTGAGGTGGCATCTGATATACCTACGCGCTTAGGACTTTTTGCTACACAAAAACAAAGCATGGAATATGACGCGCAACTGGTTTTTTGATTTGGTAATTTCAAGAAAAACTCGGCGCGTATACTTATTAGAGGCGATTCTGGTTCGTCTTGACTGGACAAAGATTTACTATTTGCTAATTAAGGTCTGGGGAATAGAAACTTATCTAGAGTGGTCAACCAATGATCTCATAAGTATACTTTGATATTGTCAACATCTTCGAGTAATCAATTCTATCTGCCGAAGGAGAATTCTCTCACGCAAATCCTCTTAAGTCTCGCAGCATCTCTGAGTCAACCTGCAAATACCGCGATGAAAAATGTCAAAACAACCCCTATTGCAACCGCTAATATCGGCAGGAACAGAAGAAATACTTTCATAATAATTTCGATCAGTGACATATACTCCTCCCATTAACCCGCATCCTGCCTTTTTTGCTGAAACTCGCCATGGATCCTTTCAGGCCCTCCAAGGGACAAGTCAGACTCGATAAGATTTTTACCGTCACTAGGTACACTCACTCTCGGCGCGAGATAATAATGTATAGATGGATCACGATTGGCTTAGATTGGACTTAGCATGGTTTGGCGTGGACAGTCACCCTATACTTTTTCATAAATTCCCAACATCAACTAGCCCTTCAATTGGGAGTTATCTTCCACATGCTTTGTTTTCAGTTAGGTTCAGCGGTGATCTCTGAATAAGGAAACAATTACACTGATCTCACGGAGATTTTGATAGTATAGTATTCCATTTATGGAATACACGTTTTCATCTTATTTTTATGTTATGAGGAATATAATTATTTCTTTCATCTTTGATATAAGATTGATTTTTTTACGCTACATCAGCTTTATCTAAATATTATGTGTGATTCCAATTTTTATCTGATAAGCGTTGATGTACTTTTACTTTAGAATAATGAATAACAATAGTGTTTCTATCGTATAATCTATTAGGTTATTGCAGAGAATATCTTATCCAAAGCCTCTTAATTAACTTTGGAATAATATGTAATATGTAAAGTTTCGTGTAAAGCTTCTAGCCATTCGTGCCGTATTTCATACCCACCAAAAAGGCAGACAATACTTTATCTTTTATAATTACGTTATCATAGGACAATGCTGATCATTATCTGATGCATTCATTTTTAAAATGGAAAAATTTTAATTCTACAATTAGAATAGAAATATAAGTTTTGCTATTAGTCATTTTATGTTTTTAGTAAATGTTACTTCGATCATTGCTCCGTAAGATGGTATCTATTCTACGACTTGTCCAAATAAAAATCCTTGTTATAAATGAAATACAGAACAAGGGCCGTGAAAGAAATAAGCGTGGTTATTTTCAGCATGTCTTCATCTGTTTCCTTAGCCGTGGCAGCCGGTCGAGTCCGCATGACGCAGCGCGTAGAAACCGTGCATTCCAAAAGTTGCTGAAATGTCTATTCCCAAGATGTTTTTCATCGAGTGCCAATGGTGGCATTCGAGTGCTCGAATACTTTTCTCCTCCTCTCATAACGGAGACAGTGTGACAGAGAACTTAAGGTGAAAGAAGAATTGGCGTAGACCCCTTCCTTCGCGAAGCTTTACTCGATTCCAAGACATTGCAACCGAGTGTTGCTAGCACTGCATATTAATGAGAGAAAATTGCTGCAGGTTTATTGATCGATCTATCTAGACAGTCAGACGTTTAATAGAAGGCTTTCTGATATTTTAGACACATTTTCTATTTCAACCTGCGTTCTTTCTTAAAGTTATGCGTTCAGTTTTCATCCTCTTCGAATTATAAAATCAATTTAAGCCAAAAAACTAGTTAGTACTGCATAAATCATACTACTTCCGTTGTTTACCTTGCCTGTGAAAATAAATAAATGTCCACTTTGTCAATGTTGTGATTTGTGGAGCAATGCCTATTTATTTGTTGTATTAATTATTTCCTTCTTTTGAAAAGCGTGCCAACATTAATATCGTACATTTCCAGGATGTTATATTTAAGATATCAATTTTATCTTAGTATTAAATGTTTTAAAATTTCTGAAATAATAATTTATTCGACATTAAATGAGTAACCTCAATAAATTAAGATGTCGCAGGACGTGTTCTTGGAAAGAAAAGTGACGAGGGCCAAACTAGCATTGAAATTATAACAACTTATTAAATCTTTCCAATCTTTCCATCTTCGAAGTTATGTTTTCTCTAGTACTTATTTCTACAAAATACTGATTTATTATTTATAATTTCTCCGCAAACAGCGTCCTAATGGAAAACGTAAAATGACTCGAAAATTTTAACTCATGGAATCCAATAATTAGCTTAATCACAACAAAAAGAAATTTCGAAAAGCATATAATAAGTTGAATAAACATGAACGGATGTTCGTAAACAAATTAATGTAGTGATAATACAAGCGCTTTCCATTTTAATGAAGATGTTTTATCTACGCAGTCGTTAAAATCTCCAGCCCCGTTTTCAATTCGACTTTGAAATAAAATATTTACTCCATTACAGACTACTTAATATATTAATTTTAAATTTAACATATCCCGATGTTAATGGTTTAGATAAACACGCAATTATGCTGTTGACCACTATCGTAAGAAGGAACGAGTGAGCGCAGGCGCAAGATAGAGCAATGTGAAGAGAGAAATAAAATCCACCAAAAAATGTTATTCGCTTACCAAGTTATTAATAAATCTCTTTCGTAACACGTGTCGGTTGGAGAGGATAAGCGAGCAATCTCAAGGCGAGGCGCGAAGTTCCAAACAAGCCGATGCGAACGGAAGCCTTCAGGGAGGCAAAGCCTCTATTGTTTATCTGTGATTTTTAATTTAAATTTTACTTTTTCTTTTTATAGAGCTAATTTATTTAAAAAAGAAAAAAGAACTCGAATGGTCGTGGACCCCTTTAGTGCTTGGGCTCGGGCGTTGCTGTTCCCTCTGAGCCATTGTAGTTACGCCACTGCTGTTGAATAATATACAGTAAAACCCCTATTTAACGAATCGCTGGGGGATTAGAATATATTTCACTAAATCGAGGTTTTCATTAAATGGAGGTTTTCAATTAAAATGAGTTAAATTTATCTTTTTTGCTTGTGTATTAGTTCCATTATACAATACCAGAATAAGGCCACTGAAAATGGTCTCTATAATAAAAATCCATTTTTCAATTTTGTATGCACAATACTTATGTTAATACTTTTAAAATAAACATTTATAAACAAATTCCAGTGACAAACAAGCCTTATTGCTATTGAATATGAAAATTTCTGTAATGAATCATTCATATGATTACAAAAAATAATTTCAAAATTTTAAAAGTATTTTCAAAATTGACATAAATCTTGAAACAATTTTTCATCCCTCCTTTAAAAAGCTTCATCATACAACATTAAATAGAAAATATTAAAATATATTTGGAATTTCACAAAAAATATCAAAATTATTCAAAAACCAAGCATACATAGCTACAAGAAAATTATTTATTAAAATAGTCCAGCAAACTTGTTTGCTTCTTCTGGCAGGTGCTCTGAACATTCAGAACTTCTCGCTCCAAAGAATTTACTTTTGATATAGTAGTGCTGTTCACATCAAAAGAAGTTAAATATCTTCGCACCACTTCAAGTGCCTGAACCGCTTCACCAAGTGTGGGAACTGATTCTTCTTCTTGTACTGCCTCTTCTTCTACTACTGCCTCTTCTTCCTCTGCCTCTTTGGTATTACAGATTTCTTCCACGTCTTGTGGAGGACCAGACGTACTCTCAAGATCATCACACCGGACAAACTCTTCAAAATTTGTGTCCATGTCAGGTGCAATTTTCAACCAATTTTCGTAGTCAATCACATCGATATCTACATCAATTTCCATAGCATTGTTGCAATTGAACGCAGCCTTATGAAAACAGTTTGATATTGTTTGAGGTGTAACTGAATTCCATGCAGCTGTTACCAAATGCAAACCCTGAAGGATGCTCAGTATCAAATGTTTATTCATCTCAATGTAGGATACTGCTTTCTGCACCAAAGCCTTCCTGTACTTTGCTTTCATGGAGTGAATAATGCCCAAGTCAAGTGGCTGCAGATGGCTAGTACAATTAGCTGGAAAAAACACCACTTTAATATTGTGAAGAAAATCAGTATCTGGAGGGTGGGCCGGACATTTATCAATAAAAAGAAGAATTTTTCTATTTGCACCACCCATCTTTGCATCTAATGATTTCAAAAATGTTTTAAATATATCCGTTGTCATCCATGCATTTTTATTACTGGCATATTTACATGGCAATGCCCGTACATTTTTAAAACACCTTGGCTTGGCAAATTTACCTATAATTAGAGGCGTCAACTTTTCACTGCCATCTGAATTTGCACATAAAAGTGCAGTTATCCTATCTTTACTTCTCTTTCCACCATGGCACTTGTCTCCTCTAGTAGCAAAAGTTTTTGATGGAAGAAGGTTGAAAAAAATGCGTTTCATCTGCATTAATAATATCATTTGGCTTATAGCCTTCTAAATACCTTACCAATGTTACACTCTTCCAGTAGTCAACAGCTCTTTCATCAACACTAGCACTTTCGCCACAAACACTTTTATATTCAAGTCCATGGCGCTTCTTAAATCTGTCCAGCCATCCATTGGAACCCTTAAAGTTTTCAATTCTAAGCCTAGTTGCTACCCTAATTGCTTTCTCCTTCAACAGTACACCATTGATTGGGAGGTTGGCGGAGCGCATTCCCACAAACCACTCTATCAATATCTTCTCCATTTCATCATATGGTGATGATTTGATATTTTTTCTTTTGATGGCTTTACCCCCACATTTCACTTCTTCGTCAAGTATTAATTGTTTATTCTTCATTATACAAAACAATGAGGACGGTGCAAGATTAAATTTGCGTGCAATTTCTATCGCAGGCATGCTTGGATTCTTTTCCACTTCTTGAATGATTTTCACTTTTTCCGTAATTGTCAGCTTCTTCCTTTTACTAGTAGCCATTATTAAGGAATAAAAATAAAAATAGTAGAAAGAATATTTTTCACAATTGCTTCAGGTTTACACAGTGAACGCCGAGCAGGCAGGCAGCACAACGAAGAGTTGAACTGCTAGATAAGGTAGACGGAGAGGGGACAGGCATTACGTCATCGGGATCGGAGTAATCAGCTGACGTCTCACAAGGGAAGCCCCCAAGGTGTGACACTCGTATCGGAATTCGACTTTGCAGAATGAAATTATATGCAAAATAACGGACTCCTATTTCTACCTAGGTGCCAACTCGACGTCGTTTACGAGAAAATGTCCTTTGAAAATCGCGATCCGAGAGTCATCGAGATAAGAACGTTAAAACTTTTTCATGAGCAAAAAGAAATCAGAAAAGAAGCATATTGTACGTAAAAATTACGATATACGCTCAAAACATTGTGAATGGCTCATCACGCGCAAGCGGCTACATTGTCTGCTAAGACGGTAGCGGCCGCAAGGAAACCGTAAATCGTACAATGTAATGAATCCCGCTCGTATGTTCCTTATTTCTGGTATCACGCTCAGTTACCTGTTGTCATAGTGTGCTATATACTCGACGTCGTTTACGAGAAAATGGCCTTTGAAAATCGCGATCCGAGAGTCATCAAAATAAGAACTTTAAATCATGATCAATACATGACGAGATGGTAAAGCGAATGGGTGATCCGTAAAATTATGTTCGTTAAGAATTACGGTGAAGAAAATAGTGGTTATAATGCATTGAATACATTTTTTAAAATGGTTTGCATGTTTTATCGACGATATGCTGGAAATTGCGAACAAATTTAAAAAACCGGAGAAAAAAATATTGGTCCCTTCGGGAATCGCACCCCGGCAAAAATATTTGAAATCCAACTCGTTTCCCCTAGACCAACAGTCCAAGAAAATTAGGAAAGGACTTTTAACGTTCTTATTTCGATGACTCTCGGATCGCGATTTTCAAAGGCCATTTTCTCGTAAACGACGTCGAGTATATAGCACACTATGACTACAGGTAACTGAGCGTGATACCAGAAATGAGGAACATACGAGCAGGATTCATTACATTGTAGGATTTACGGTTTCCTTGCGGCTGCTACCGTCTTAGCAGACAATGTAGCCGCTTGCGCGTGATGAGCCATTCACAATGTTTTGTGCGTATATCGTAATTTTTACGTACAATATGTTTCTTTTGTGATTTCTTTTTGCACATAAAAAAGTTTACTAAATGCGGGAAGCGTCAAATAAAAATTGAAGTACGAGTACAAATATTTTTTCACTTAATGCGGGTTTTTCACTAAATCGGGTTTCACTAAATGCGGGAAAATAATACATTGTTTATATGGAGCTATTGTCGGGACCTGAAAAAATCTTCACTAAATCCGGGATTTCACTAAATGCGGGAACATTAAATCGGGGTTTTACTGTACTCGTTTAATTGGTTCTTGAAATTTTCTCACTTTCGTTAAACTCAGAATGAGTAATTTACTCTGTCGTATCTCATATTTCCTGAATGCGTGTTATGTTTCTTATTTGTCAAATCAGCTAGGATTTAAAAATTTCCTCGAATCTCATTTAATTTCACTTTCATTTTTCTGGTTAAAGATGTATTTCATATTTACTCCTCTTTTTTACGATCTCAGTCCTTTTGCAGCAGATTTGTGAAACATTAAGGCTCGTTCGAACAGCCACACCATGATGCCGCGAAGACTCATGTTTACAAGCACCTACCTCCATAATCACTGGACGGACGTCTCCTCGGCGCCACCTAGCGAGGGCAGGTCCCTCGGAAGGAAGAGGAGCGAGGAAGTGCGAGGGAGAGAGAATCGAGATCGAGGAGGATCGCGGGAGGGGCGGCGAAAGAGAGAGAGAGAGAGAGAGGGAGAAAGTAGGAGGGGAGGAAACTAGAATTTGGATTGTTCGCAAAAGCAGGTTGGGAAGAGGAGACCTCCCTTCCTTTACTTTTAACGTTTTTTTCTCCCGTTCTCCTGCCGTGCGGGATCGAGGTGAGTAACTAGTCCACTCTCGGACGCGGAGTGGGAGAGCGCGGAGGAGGAGAGAGGGAGGAGAACGTGCTAGGAAAGGGGAAAGGGTGGGAGAGGAGGAGAAGGGATTCGTGGAGGAAATGATGGACTAAAACTCTCGCGGCGGCGCTCTCTATTCCCTCCCCTCTCCGCCCCACCCCCTCCTAACGCGCCAAGCATTCTCTCTCTGCGTGTCGACCGTCGAAGGCGCCGGAGTGCTAAGGAGACCACGAGGAGGAGTGCATCGTTCCCGTGAAAGTCGGCACGAGGGAAGTGGAGAGGTTCGTGCATCGGAGTCCTGCAACACGTGGCGGCTCTCGGAGGTTTGCGCCGCGGGGCGGCACGGCGCGTCTCGAAGGGTCGGTTCTCGCGCGTTGAAGTCACCCGGTTGGACGATTGTTGCTCGAGTGCGGTCGTAAGCCCAAAGGGAGGCGAGAGGGAGTGCGTGTTCTATTCTCGTCATACACTTGACAGTGGTCAGGAGTCGCTGAGATGTTCTGAGACCGAGGTGTTCCGTGTGAGTTCCATCGGTGGCGACTAACAAGAAAGGAGCGGGAGAGAGGTAAGAGATTCCCATGTTCAGCGGCGCGTGAGACGCACGTGCGGAAAGCTCACTTGTCTTTTTTGTGCGCCCAGTCTTTTTCTGATTTACTCGGTGGCGCAAACTGGTTGACGATTTATTTTTTAGATTATATAGAGAAAATTTCTCTCTCGGAATTCCGTGCGAATTTATATAAAGAACTCAATCACACTCGCTAAATAGATAAGTCGATTCGAGATATTGAATGCTTACCTTTGTTTCATGTTAAATGCAATTTGTGACAAATTATCATAACCGAATAGTTAAAGCCCACGTATGAAAGCTTTTGTTACTCTTTTAGTTATTCGCGGATGACATATTTCAACGACATAGTGGACGCTAAAATACAATATGTGAGTTTAGTGAGAAGAAATATTTCAGCCTTATTTAAGGTTAGGTGAAAGTGATGATAGTTGGAATGGGTAGTTTCCGTCCTTACTTTATCGAAAACGTTATCCGTTAAACAAGAAGAATTAATCTTTATATTTTCCTTTTAATTGGAAAATATAAGCTTGATCTTTTTTATGCTCAATATCGATAGGATGGTGTTGATTCTAATTCATTTGGTAGATCCCAGTGCAACGTTTCCGCATCAGCCGTTTAATACATAGTTCGAACCTAAAAAAAGACAGAAATGTTCAAAGAAATGTGACTGTTAAAAATAAAAACAAAACGCCATATTTCATTCATATTATGGAATTCTATGAAGTCTTGGCCTCGTTTATTAATTAAAGAAAAGTTCCTGTTATCGTAACTTTGTGACAGAAATTTAACTGATACGAGTGAGAAATATCTTCTTATATATATATATATATATATATATATATATATATATATATATATATATATATATATATATATATCATTTTGTTTATTAATGTAATAATTTAGTTCTGCCTTTCATAGACGTGATAATGCCAGGAATCCGGATTCTTGCCTTCAAGGGCGCAGTGATTACGCGGTCATTATTTCGACCGCCAACCAGTCTCTTCCAATGTCATTCTATTATGTGATTTAAATGTCTCGAAAGAGCGCTAGTTCCTGTTTTTATTTGAATTCACGTCACCTACTTCGTGTCACCTGCTGCTAACCTTGAGTTGCCTTTGGCTAACGCTCTCATTCCGGCCCAGAACAAGACGCTAGTCGCTCACCGGGTCTCTCGGACGCCGCCCATGTTCGCGTGGACAAAATTTTGTAGGCCATTGAGCGGATGGGGTGGGGGCGTGAGCGGGGGAAGGTGCCAAAGGCGGGGGGAGGAGGAGGCAGGAAACATAGCGGATCCTGGTGGATCGAAGTAGGCGCTGGATAGTATTTTCGGTGAAGGAGAAGGTCAGTCGGGTCCGTTTCCAACGGCAGTGGGATGGGCAAGAGAAAGGAGGATGAAAAGATGGTTGTGCGGGTGGGAGAGGGGGGCAAAGAGGAGCTGGGATCCCTTTTTTTGTTCAGATAAGTAGACTAAGAGTAGGTAGGGGGAGGTATCACGTGATCGGCCGTACTAAATCATGGGCAAGATAGAAGAGACGCGAAGACAGTGAAAGAAGAAAGGGGCGAGGTATGTGGCTAGAGGTATTTTTTGTCAACGCGAAAGTAGATCAAGAGAATTTGAAACGGATAAGGAAAGAGGGTAAGAACGATCCAAAAATATATAGTGCGAAGTTTCGTTGGAATAGAACAAACGGTCTCGTCAAAGCTAGCTAAAAGATGGAAAAATGAATGAATGCAAACTACGGTAGTGCGAAAGGATTTTAAATATCTTGAAGGTACAACATAAATAAAAAATGGAATTGGCTAAATTATTCGCTGCAGACAGACAACGGGTCAGTTATAAGAGCGTCTCGAATAAATGAGTATGAATGAAAAAATAGACCTTTGTTATATAAAAATGTAAGCACATGCTTTATAGGAGCCGAAGGGGCCACAAAAAATGTACCTAAGCTATTAAGCTGTCAAAGCTTTTTTCGGCTCTCTTCAGAGTGTTTTGCTCTCTTGGAACTTCTGAGACATTCATTTTCTCTCTCTAAATGGGCTCATTTTCTCAGAATGCGTGTGTATAAAAATGACATATATTATTAGAACTTTGAAGGTATAAAGAAAGATTAAGGATTTTTAGATGATCATAGAAACAAAAATAATCGAAAAATGAGTTTTTCATGCGCCAACTATTCTTAAGATACAGAAATAAACGAAGGAAGCCATAGGCGTAAATATTTGCTGAAGAAGATTTTGGAAAAGAGTGCTAAGGAGGGAAAAGATTGGTGAAAGTGAGCGCGAAGAAAAATTTTAGGGCCTACTTCCATATAGAGATCGGGGTATTAATTAGAGCGTATTACTTGACTTTGGTACTAAAGTTACTGCTAATATTTAAAGTTCAGTTATGTTAGGAATAAATGGCTATATTTACTTTGTAATATTTCATTCAAAGCTGTGTGTTGACTGTCCCCCAAAACTGTCATGTCGCAATAGAAGAATACCGTTAGCCAGTTTTATCGAGTTAATATTTTCGTATCCCGCATTTGCAAGCTATTAACCTAGTATCCTGAAGATACGCGTGGACACGTAGTTGCTTCACTGGCCTAATTCATATGTTTGATACACGGGTGTCAGTTTTTTCTGGGCTTTTTCGTCACATTTCCGTTTTCATTTCTATGTTCGTCATGAAAATAACATTGGAGATAGTTTAAAAATATCATTAGAATATTGTTTTCTTTGTTTCAATTAATACATAGTGAATCCTAATTATTAGTGGATATATAAGTTACATGTTAAAATCGCTCATCCAATTTCCTTTGTAAAACCTTTTTCTCGCTGCACATGAATGATTCGGCTGAGCCATTATACCATTCACTTAATGAAACTAATACATAAAATAATGAACAGTACATGTAGAATTCGAGAAAATATGATCTCATGTATTCATTTGGACCGAAGACTGAAAGAAAATAATGACCCTTTATTAAACATTTTCTCTTGCGTGGTTCTTATCCGAGGACATTTCATTCACGTAACTTGTCTTTTCATCTCAGGGACCAATAATGGCTACTATCTCTATTGACGTAAAAACGGAATAAATCGCTACGATATTATTTGGTTAATATTAAAAAGTAGAAAATTAACTCAGTATAATATAAATTTTGCGTTGCCTTCCGTCCGAATGAAGTGTATATTCTTAAAAAGTACGATACTATGATATGGGAAAGTGGGTGAGCAACAGAAAGTGGGAAATAATCGTATCAAATAAATTGTCCGTAAATTGTGGAAAATATTCCCAAAACTAAAAAAATCATTTATAGAGCAAACAGTTGTTTATGCAGTCATAACACCGTTTGCATTTTTAATTCCTTGAAACGAGATAGAGAAGTTTATTTTTAAATACTCTTAGGGTATTTATAACATTTAAAATTCCCAGTTAAAAGTATTGAAAATAACATTTTTTAAAAGTTTTTTAGTTTAGAAAAATATTTCATTTCCTTGACACTGACTTTTAATAAAAATAATAATGGTGGAATGTAGAAACACTTATCAGTAATTCTCGCAAATGCAAAATTATTTCATAAAATTAATAAAAACAAAATGTTTATTATTAATGAAAATACATCCTAGGCATCTTACTGGATATAAAATCAAAACTATGCAAATAAATAATAGTATTTTTTGAGAATGCCTACACACAACGATTCTCTGTTAGAGATTTTACATTGACTACCCACCACAGGCCTCTATGGTTTGTGCGAAATTTCTATAATCATTCTTTTTCGCAAGGTAAATCCAGTTGTTGAATCATATTAAATTTCTTGCAATTTATTTGGTTAAAAGTTCAACCTTTTCTTTGTGGCTGGCCGCAACGGTGGTTGCAAATCCTTCATAAAAATGTATGGATTTATGTGTTAAAATTTTCGGATTGCTTTTTCATCATAACTACGCGGGCCGCACAAAAGTCCTTCGCGGGCCGTAGGGTGGACACCCCTGGTTTAGAGTATGGGTTCCAAGTGTGATGATCACCAAGTTATTTACTAGAGTACCAAGCGAGCAGAATAGAAATAAGAAGTAATGGTGGAGACTACACTGAAAAATAATATGGTATAAGATTACTCCTAAACCGTATAATTTAATATTTAGAATAACACTAAGAAAGATGGTAATTAAAGAAAAAATAATATTACATGGGGGAGAAAAATAAAGAAATAAATTAAAAACCCATCCCATAAACTTGTATGTGTTGAATTTGTTTCTTTTTATTTTTCTCCACCTTATGGTTTTACTTTTTCTTCACTTGCCATCTTTCTTAGTGTTTCTCTAGATGTCGACTTATACTAGGGCTGTGCAACCATTTAAGGTCAGCGGGCAACTTCAACTAAAACATTTCAAGGCGCGGGCAACATACATTGTATTTATTCATACCAACATATTAATATTGTTATTAAGTAAAATGAATCTAAACCTAAGACTATTTTTTGGGAAAGCGCGTTTTTTATTGTTTAGAATTCTTACGTGAAATCTGACAAGGAATTTTGCCAGCTGTGCGTGAAAGAACATATCTCATCAAAGATATTGCGATAGTGTCTTTCAAATGCTTTTTCGTCAGAATTGATTTGCATCTTGATTAAATAAATTTCATTCTATAAAAGACAGGCTCACCTATGCACGTAAAAACAAAAAATTGATTCAGGTTAACAGAGGTGTATTTAGAAGTGGCATTTCTGAATATGCATTAAAGACCAATATTTTGATGCGATGATCCTGATTTCCATTGAATGTCTGTTCTCAATTATATATATATATATAACCAAAGGCTGGAGAAAAAGGCAAAAGAAATGCTAAGGGAAGATCAATTCGGTTTCAGAAAAGGACGAGGAATTAGAGATGCTATAGGGGTAGTTAGAATCATATCAGAAAGGGCAATAGAGTACAGTCAAGATATCTACGTATGTTTCATAGACTGGCAGTAGGCCTTTGAAAGAGTAAATTGGGTAATGTCGAAGAAGATATTAAAGGATATAGGTGTAGACTGGAAAGACAGAAGACTGATCAGGAATCTATATGTGAATCAAGTTGTAAAGGTCAGGTTGGAGAATGCGGACACCTGCGGAGTAAATATCGGTAGAGGAGTAAGACAGGGCTGCTGCCTATCGCCGACCTTATTTAATATATATATAGATAAAGTGTAATGCAAGAAGCCTTAGAAGACACAGGAGATTTCAAAATTGGAGGAGGGATTATAAGAACAGAAAAATAGGCGGATAACCAAGTACTTCTAGCAAGAAAGGAAGAGGAACTCCAGAAAATGATAATTAGACTAATAATAACAGGTAAAAAATATGGTATGGAAATAAATACAGAAAAATCCAAGGTCATTCGAATATCGGGCAAAGAAGAGAATCTGAACATGAGTATTGGAGGAAAGCCTTTAGAAAATGTTTCAGACTATAAATACCTTGGAAGCATCATAACAAGAAAAGCAAAATGTACGGATGAGATCAGGACTAGAATAGGAGAAGTAATAGCGGCTTTCAGAAGATAGAAACACCTACTTGCGGGGAATAAAAGGGAAGATATCCGCAAGAAGTTCATAAAATTCTATGTATGGAGCATAGTTAAGGAAAAATGACATCAAATACTTGGAACGTTTGGAAATGTGGACTTGGAGGAGAATGCTGAAGATAAAATGGACAGATAGAATGAAATACGATGAAGTGCTGCGAAGAATAGGAGAGAAGCGAATGATTATACAGACTATCAGAAAGAGGAAGGCAAACTGAGTTGGACAATACTTAAGGAGAGAGAGTATGATTAAAGACGTGTTAGAAGGAAAACTAGATGTAAAAAGGAAAAGATGGAGGAAAAGGTTTCAGCTGATAGACGATTTGAAGGGGAAAGAGAGTTATCAAGATATGAAGAGGACAGCGGAAAATAGGAGCATATGGAGAACAAGGTTTAACCATGAATAATCACGGAACTGTCTACCCACAGATGATATATATCATTATATATATATATATATCATTATAAATAGCTGCTTCTTACGGAGGAGGATGTATGATATATATATAAAACCTAAGGTACTTCTAGATATGCCACGGATCTGAAATTTGGCAGGATGATATGTTATTAGGTACAACCAACCAGAAAAATCAAAAATTCCAAATATTTTTTTATTTTTAGTGGGGTATTTTTGACCCCAATGTTTCATTTCGATACTCCATAAGAAAAACATGGAAATCTGTGCAGAGTTTCATAAACTTGCATTTTTAAATTAGTTTTAATTCAGATAGAAACTCGGGACGAAAACATTTCTATAACTGAATGAATGAGGTTTCTCATTTTTGAAGACTAAATTCAAATCGGTGCCGAATTGACGAAGAAATGTTTTTATTCGGAAAAAGCAGATGCTCAACAATAAAGAACTTCAGCTACCATAGCAACCAGGACAATGCTTTTCAATGGGAATTGGCAATCCGTATTATAATAGCATCGATTTAATGCTTTTTAATAGGGAAATTCTTATTGTCCCATTGATTTCAACCATAGACGTATACATATGATGACGTCATAATTTTAAAACGCGATATATGTTATTAAATAAAAGAGCGTTACTCCTTTCAATTATGGGGGTTGATGAACTGTACATAATAATAGCTTTAATTCAGTGCTTCTAAAGAGAATCAGTGGATTGTATCATAATGCAATTGATTTAAAACTATGGCGTAAACTTATAACGACGTCAAAATCCAAAAACAGGAAATATTAGAGAATTGTGAAAAAAAGTAATATCGTGTTGGAGCTAAAATTTCTAGGTTATTCAGAGCTTAGTGCACATACCCAAATAAACATTTGAAAATCTCGATGGATATGTTGTTGCGACCGTTAAAATTAAAAAAAAAATTAAACAAATAGACAAATATTATTTCATTTCTAGATAAGCTACAACTTTAAAATTAGGCAGAAAAATGTGGGTGGCTTTAGTATCCTACTGTGGAAAAGTATAACATTCTTAAAATTGTAAAGTGGTACTTCTAGAAGTGCTACAGAGCTGAAATTTGGCCTGAATATAGGTAATTGGGTACAACCTCGGGAAAAAATCCAAAATTGCAGGAATTGTTATATTTAAGGGGTGTTTTTGACCCCAATGTCCTATTTTAAACACCTATAAGAAGAGCATTGAAAACTGTGCAGGGCTATATAAAATTGCGTTTTTTAATTATTTAAAATAAAGACAGAGTCTGAATAAACACCATAATGTGTAAGAAAGAATGAAGTTTATTTTTATTGAAGACAAAATTCAAATCCTTGCTGAATTTGCGTAAAAATTTGATTTTAATCATAAAATTATGAAAAGTTTTTCGGTTTTCAACAGTGAAAAATATTAATTACCATAGCAACGACTCCAACGCCTTTCAATGGGAATTGATTTTCCATACTTCAAGAGCATTGATTTAATGCTTAAACTGCATTATAATCCATTTGATTTCAGCCAACGGCGTATACATATGGCGACGTGATAATGTTAAATAAATTTTTTATCCGGATACATACTAAAAAGCATTTATGAGTACACCATAATTATAACACACAAAATATCCTAATTTTAGTTTTAGTGTAACATACAGGCTATTGTCTTCATTAAAAAGGGCGATCTGAGTTTGAAATTCGAAAATTTGGACGCCAGCCGGTCGCCAGAGAATTTAGAAATTCCGGAGAGATGCCTTAATATCTGAGAAAATGAAAACTATTGTCTTATTTAAATGGGATCTGTGTAGTTCAACATATTGCTCGCGAGCTATGGGCTGGACACGCCTGACTTATACGGTTTAGGAGTAATGTTATATACCATAAAAATAGGAATGAATATAAATAAAATCAAACCGATGTCAAGGTTATTAATATTGCTCTTAAACACGTTTAGAAAGAAAACAAGCAAGGAAATTCAATTCAATGCTAGAAAAGGCGTTGTTAAGCATCCCAGAGGAGCACGATCAGACTGCCAAAGAGCAGAGCGGTAACCCTTCGTTTAAGGGAACTTGGGTTGGAAATTTATTCGCATTTATTTGCAGAAAGCTGTATTTTTCTGACAAGGTAATAATCCTCAATCAGGAATTGGTACGACGCGATTTCCTCAATTGATAGAGGCCATTTCCATCGGAAGAAGAGGAATCTTTATTTTTAGAAAAATGGAGCGCGCGTATGTGTATCATTTGCATTCGAGTGGGAATGCACTTAATTGATTTCAGCGATTACATTTTCTTCCTTTTTACCTTCTTCATATCGTTCTTTCTCTTTTTCCATCACCTTCTTCTCCTTTACATCTCCGGCTATTCCTGTTTAATTCTGATATATATATATATATATATATATATATATATATATATATATATATATATATATATACATACACACACACACACACACGTATATATATCTTTCTCATTTTTCTCTTATCCTCTCACTCCCTATTTAACCCTCTTTTCTCTCCCTCTCTTCCTTCTTCAGCCCCAATCCGCTCCCTTTTCTGTCTCTCACGCTATATCGACGTACTCTCTCAGACGTGATTTTGCACGTGCAAGCTAGAAAGCTCGATTGCTGCCACCAAGAGAGATAGAAAGAGGGACGCCTCTAGAATGATGAGGTGGACGACCCTCCCCCGCCTCCCACTCTCTGCGCCAATGAGCGCCTCCTACTTCCGCTGACGTCACCTTTTAATCTGGAATGCGCGAGGTGATAGAGAACGGGAGCACTAGGAGTGGGTGAGTGGGTGGGGAAGGGAGATGAGGCTGTGGCATCCATTCTGGGCACTCGCACGCCGAGGATCCTTCACATTCGATTAACACCAAAGATAGGATTTTTTTAAATAGTTAACCGCTACTTGTTCCATTTCTTCTTCCTTCTGGGTGGCTAATTTCTACAGAGCTACATTTCTTCAGATTGTTATTTAGTTTTTGCGACCTTATGCATTAGGTTAGAAATAATAAATAATGTCTAATTATTTTGTACCATTAATAATAACATATAACATTCGGTAATATGAAATTAATGCATATATTTAAACATTTTACATTTATTTACATTATATTACTTGAAATAATTTTCTTGTAAAATTGCTCATTTTAAAAAATTAATCGGAAATGGTTCAAGGATTGAAATAATGTATTTTATTATTATCATAAAAATATGTTACAGTCTGATCATAAGGTTAGGTGGCAACATTAAGGAGAAAGAAAGCAGTAAACAGAATAATATTTACAATCATGCACATAAATTTAACTAAAATCGTAAGATTATGTTTTTTCTGAACAAGGAAAAAAGGTGCAGGAATTATTTTGCTTCAAATTTTTCTAAGCTTCTATAGTTTATCAAGAGTTTTTGTAACATTTTATTGGCAAATTTCCATTTGAAATGTGCTATCATCGTGATGTTAGACCTAGTACTTATATAGGTGATATTATCACTCAATTGATATCTTGTAAATTAGTCAAATTCATTGAAGTATTTAGCTCTATGAAAGAGGGTATTTTACAATAAAGTGTAAAATCAACTTGCTACTTATTGTGTATTTGTTTTATTCACTAAAATACTACAATATTTATGATCTATATATTTTTTAAATTTGCACCTGCAGTGTTTAGAGAGAAAATTGGATTAAATCTGAAATTTTTTAAATTTTGTTCACTAAATACCTTGTTAGTTTACTTCTTTGTAGTTTTTCACTAGGAATGACTCAGTTATAGTGCTTTCGTATTAATAACGTTCTTTAAATATTCAGAAGAAAGAAAAGGTAACGGCCATGTCTCTGAAGTCTATCGAATTATTTAACAAAAATATTCGATGTCTTAAAACTGTTTACACTATTTTATCTATATGATTTACGCAATCTGGTTGCGTATATTTATTCGGCATCTGGCAATAGCAACCAAAGCATGCGTGCTAAAATGCTGACATGCATTAAAGGGTTGAACGAACGCAGATGAAAAAAGCTCGTCTACGCATTCTTGTCATCATAACACAAGGGCAAATGACCGCAGTCACATCTATAGTAACATTTAATTTGAGTAAGGAATTTTATTTGTTACAAAAATTTGTTAATAATGACTTCCAAGAGTAATATAATCTCTAGAGGCATTTACCACGTTTACTAAGTTTCATAGCATTTAAAAACATTTTCACTTCCAATCAAGCAAAAGATTTATAAATTCCCTAAAGATTTTATGTAAACTTTAATTAACAAGGGTGTTCAATTAGTTCCCCTTATACCAGCGTTCCCCAACCGGTGGTTCACGTACCCCTACGGGTTCGCGAGAAAAATTTGTTGATGGCGTCTTTTTCACTTTATTGGTTCTACAATTCTAACCAATACTTTAATATCTTTCAAATTACTTGCATGGTTTTATATTAAATTTTTTCTATGCTTCCATAATTTCCATAATATTTGAATTTTACAGAGTACTAACTAGAAACTGATGACAATATCAGAGATTCTGATTTTATTGTAAACGTTCACATACTATGTGCTATACAAACTTTTTCTTTTTCATGAATTAAATGCGTTAAAAAAGATTTGTTTTTGTAAAATGTACTCTCCATTATAAGGGGCTCGCCTCCAAAACTGTTACAACTCAAGGGGTTCGCTAAGATAAATGGTTAATCCAAGGGGTTTGCGACGAGAAATAGGTTAGATCAAGGGTTTTGCCAAGTGAAAAAGGTTGGGAACCGCTGCCTCATACTATGGTGCTAGATTGAAATCTAATTTATTAATTTTATTTTGGAATATAGGATTCGTACGTCTCACATTGCTTATATGAATGTAGCATTAAATGTCTTGACTCTTGCAGCATAGTGATTGGAATCTTTACTTCTACCTCTTGAGGTCTTCATAACTCATCCCAAATTCTACCAGAAACTGTTTTTTCACATCTTCCCGAAATACGTACATTGGTGTTGTTACATATAATATATCGAATTGATATCTCTTTTAACTTTTAGCGTGCAATGTAAAAGTAATATCCCAGGAGAATGTTATGATCAATGCGCATTTCGTGGATTAATAAATTATCAGAAAGTATGCTTAATAGGAAACCTGTTATATGTTGCCAGTCCAATTAATCTAGAAGAGTAGGATTACTTTACTTAGTAGTAGCCTTTAAAGAAGTTTACTTGCTTATGCACAGTTCCCTCTTCAAACTTTTTTTTTTCTTAACAGCTTTTACTTCTTGGAGTGTCTCTTTTTACCTTAATTTGTTTTTCCGAGTAAGACGTGAACTAAATAGTTTGTGAACAATAACAATTATTATGATACGATGACCTTTGGAATGAAAATATCATGTGATGTTCCTTACCAGACAAAAAGTGTCAATTTCATAATATTAGCTTTAAAATGTAATGATATTGGTGTTTTTTTTTCTAACAAAGCAACGCATCTGATAAAAATAACATCAACAAAAGAAGACCAATGGAATAACTGTCTTGTGAAAGCGGGAAAGAGAGGAAAAGCAATAGGTTACAAGTAAAGAAATGGGTGCTAACATTTCGTCGCGTCACTTTCCCTTTGCCTAGTGTTTGTAGGAAGTGGAATTAAATACAGTTATTATAATTTCTCCAATTCTAAAATTCATTATGACCGAATTATTACATTCATGTTGCGAAAAGTCTTATAGTGCTTTCCATAATTTATCTGAGCATTGTGACACAAAGTCCTTCGCCGGATCGTTTCACGCCTGATGCCATTCCTGTCGTTACTTTAGAGCAGTGTTTTGCAAACTTTTTGTGGTGGCGACACACTAAGCCACATAAAAACTATCACAAAACCCCAACCTTCATTTTTCTATTTAAAAAATGTGTTTCATTCATGTATGAGGAGACCGACAGAGTATGTTATGCTGTAAGTTTACGATCAGTAACTTATGTGTGAGCCGCACGTTTCCGACCCCTAGGCTAACGCATTATAATATAAAGTTAATTATATTATAACCAAACGCTTTTTGTTTACATTCTTATTGGGGCTGTATTTATTTGTGTTTCTTTGCTTAGTTTTAGTGTCACTTACATTTATTAGTGAGGGACCCCGTGAATATAGGGGCTCCTGGCATAATATGTTGTTTATGAATGTTCTATTTTGATAATTTTTGTATGCAATCGTTCTATAATTCTTGTTATAATTATTCTTTTGACGTTTTATATAAATTAATTAAATAATATTTAGATTAAAATTTAAATGTTTTTAATACTCCAGATTGTGTATCTTCAGGGGTACCAAAGAACTACAGTCATAATATATTTTTACGCAGTTTTGCCTTATCGAAAGAATTATACATACTTTATATTAGCATATTTGGAGTACATCTCACGAATCGTTACACGTAGCGACGCGCTAACCTGTCGCAGCACACAGTTTAAAAAATATTGCTTTAAAGCAATACAATTACAATAATTTTTTTATATCCTCTTAACGAAATATTATATTTCCATCTACTGTTTACTCTCTAAAACCATTTAATTTTATACTTTAAGAGCTTGTAAAAATGTGATTATTTATTCTTCATATAACAGCCATACATAGATATGTTTATGACCAAATAGGAAACGTTGTTGCAGAGATTTCAGTTCCTTTTGCTTGCTTGCATTCACAAAAATTTATTTCGTAATTAACATCTCTCCACGCTCCGGTTCTTACTTGGTTCTTGCGCTCACATTTCTTCCATTCGTAATTTTGCAACTGTCCCTTTCTGTTTAACATTTGGATATAGTTATTCTCTTCTTCTTTGGCTTCTTCCAAAAATCCTTCGTTTGAAATCATCTGTACGGCTCTCTCCTTTCTAAATCGGATTTCCATAGTAACTCTCCTGTTCTGAATCAGATACTAAGTAATCAACTACCTATTTTAACTTTCTCTGTATTCTCTCAATGTTATATTTTTAGCGCGGTTTATTTTATAAATGCACTCATGTTTTCTTTCTGTCTATCGGTCCATCTGTGCAATCAATTAAATTTAAATAGTAAGTAAACGATTTGCAGGGTGTATGTGATCTATGCCATTTATTACGCTGCCAAAGAAGATTTTTGGGGGGCTTCAGGGGAGCTTCGAATTTTAAAAATAAGATTCTGAGCAAATTGTTATAGATAGAAAGTTTAAAAATTTCGCTATTTGTGAGGCCTTTAATGCCGTCTATAACACAGCAGAAGAAACTTTTTTTTATCGGGGAGCGTCTGGGGAGCGCTTTATAGTGCTTTTCGTCAATGCTGAAAAGCATAATAAGCACTATCTTCGTGATGTCCGTCCGTCCGTTCGTACGCATATATCAGGGAAGAATTGGCAGAACCGACTTCAACAAAATTTGGTACACAAGATATTCATATAAATTAATGACCAAAATGGCATATTTGGACAAGATCAAAGCTGCAGGGGTGCCACAATTGCAAAGTTTAACTTTTCGGTAATAATGAATTTGGAAGGAATTGGCCAAACCGATTTCAACGAAATTTTGTATGGAGGTGTCTAAAATAAAAAACAAAAACAATATGTTTAGTGTAGATATGGAAATCAATGCTGCCACAATAAAAGTAATAAAACAAGTTCTTTTTACACGTGTTTGTGTTGAATTGTCGGAATCAATTATAACGAAATTTAATATTTATAATGTACACATATATACAAAACCATAATATCATATTTGAATCGCATCAGCCAAACAGTGGCGCCATAATTACAAATTAAACTCTTTCAGTAATTAGGGATTTTGAAGGAATTGGCTAAACTGATTTCAGTTAAATTTTGTATATAAGATTTGTACAACATACCATAATAAAATCACGATGTTAAAAGCAGAGCTAAAGAGAATTATTTTACACGTATTTATAGAGAACTGATAATATGGATTTTAACCAAATGTGGTGCGTATAATCTGCATATAAATAAATAACCAAAATATCATATTTCAACCAGATCGACTAAACAGGGCTACCACAATATCAAGGTTAGAAATTTCTGCAACTATGAATTTGGAACGTATTGGCTGAACGGATTTTAAAGAAATTTCGTTTGTAGGACGAGTATAGAATGACAAAACGAAATGAACGGATCTAAAAAGCAGGGCTACCACAATATAAAGAGAAATAATTTTCTGATTTCAAAGCAAATACATTACTATACGATAATACTACGGCGAATTTGACGAAAAGCACTTATATACCACGGGAAACCCGTGCACATCCCTACTTGTTTACTTTCTCCATACGTAATATAAGGGAAAGTATTGTTTTCACGAAAAAAATCGATTTCGAATTTAAAACAGAAATACACGTGTTGAGGTTCTCTGAGCACGCTTTGACTATTTTCTCGATGATGTCTGTGTGGGTGTGTGTGTGTGTGAGTCAGTTGTTTTGTCGGTGCTCTAACTCAAAAACTATTAATCAGGTCAACGCAAAATTTTATGTTTAACATTTTTATGACAGTCACAAGAACTGATTAGTTTTAGGTAAAAATCGGCCAACCAAAAGTCGGTGTTTATTTTTGTCAATTATCAGTTTTTTTAATATTTGCTTTAATATTTAATGAATATAAAAAAGTATTGGTATAAAAGTTGTAGGAAATTTAATTTTCTATGATTGTTTGAAACATTTTTCCCATATAATGTATTGTTTAAGAGATATTTTAAAAAATAATTTTTTAATTTTCACCACCACACCACCTACCAGCGACTATTGTAAACACTTTACCCTTTTTGTTAGTTGTCTCAGTAACGCTCCTTTTACACCGAAATATTTTATGTAAAAGGTTTAAATAATTATTTTCGTTATTACGGAATTCATTTATTGTTGAGAGCCATTAAGATATGTAAGACAGGCGAGTGCAAGAGCAAAAGAAACTAATGACAAAAGGGATTTACGACTTCAAGAACAAAGAAAGTGAAAGATATCACAGAAGGTACTATAAGAAAACTTCTATAACATTTCTTTAATTTCAACTAAAGTATCATGTTTAACTTCTTCCTTCCCTATATACCTGTATGTACACTTTGCTTTCTTTTCAACTGAACATTTGTATGGATCAATGAAGCTAATTATACTTATTAGATTATATTAACACTTTCCATGTCATACCATCGCACTTTTTATAGCAAAATTCGATTTCAAAGTCCGGGAACTCATTTTGTTTCGTAATTTGACTAAAATATTCACGTGATAAATTAGACCCACAAAATCAGCATTTGCGTAAGATAGCGTATGGTTAAGCTAAATTTTAATATATCTTCAAACGTATTTCAACCGGTTTCATCCCTAGATCTTGCCATTCCTGCCCGAGGTTGTAATGGTTTGAGATTCATGACCATATAATATGATACAGTTTCTTTCACTGGTAATCAATTCGAGTGAAATAACTATATTTAAAAGTTATTCCATCGATTGTGTATTATGATTATTAGATAAAAGCCAAAGCCAAATATCTCGATAAAGGATGCGAGAAAAATGTATTTGTATGGGGAAAAGATGGGAAGACAATAAATATTGCATACCATTAAGCATTACAATAAAAATTAGGTAACTTAGTTTCATTACTTGGTTTTATTCTCAAATCTCACTCAATATTTTTGTCTTGACTTAAAAACCCGAGCAACGCCGGGAAATTTCAGCTAGTTTAACCTATTTTGAATTTTTAGAAATATTACAAATATAGAGAAAGTCATGTGGTGGCCGCATAAGATTTTTCTAGCAGATCTCATGATGACAATTAATGTTATTTATATGTAATTAGTCTCGTAAAATGATTAATAATAAATCTCCATGCTAAATGAAGTGGAAAAAATTGTTAACAGGCGGCTGATGTTTTTACCAGTTGGCCACTAAGGCATCATAGAGTTTTCATGCTTTCCTTATGTCTTGTTATGGAAAAATTTCATTCATTCTTATTGATAACTCGTAAAATAAGGGATGCAGATACATAAAAATCTCTTAAAAATTACATTATGGAATGCTTATAGTACTACAAGCCTATAATTTTATATTTAGTTGAATGTGTATCTAATACATGTTGCCAACTGAATAAAAAACTGAAATTCAGGTTACCAAAATGATAGGTTACTAGTGAAACTCGTCGTTTTTATGACCGCGGCCTTAGCGAATGGGCTGAATTTGGTGATTTTCGAGAAAGGGCGTGAAAAACTCAGACACGGACTAAGTTGTGAAAGACCGGAATCAAACAGCGATTTGATTGGTATCTTTAATATAAAGGTCGCTGAGATCACATGAATGGGATTAAAGGAATAAAATTTAGACCGAATCGTTTTGAAAGATTAATTTCTACAAATACGCAAACAGAATGGAGTAATCGAGAGCTCGGCGGATGATCCTTCCAATTTCAGCTCCCATCACATATATTCCGGAACTATCTAGACAAAATAATTGAGTTTGTAAAGTATCCTGACTTTGCAGTTTCAATGTTTGTTTCTACGTTTCTACGAAAATATACAACCAAAACTTGTATTCTGGATCACGAAGAAATCGCTCTATAGAAGTGGCTCGATTGGGTGACGTGGCCTTTTGGAGGATTGGAGACTCTTGAAAACATTCTGTGAATGAGGCGTTTTTTCGTGCAAGGTTGTTTGTATTTCAAAGTTTCACCTTCTACAAAGTTTTAAATAATATGCACGCCATTACTAATTATAACCGGACTAAATTGCTACGTCAATCGATTAATATCGTTTTTTGTAGTATTTACATAAAGTCAATTCGTCTCATATCATAGTGCTGTTTAAAGTATTTACATTTGAGATGCATTCATTTTTCTTTGAGTCCATGTGAAATAATGCATTGGCTTACAGGAAATAAAAATACTTTGGTATTTTATAAATAATTCTGTAATTCAGAATTTACCAACTGCGCTAAATCAATCACGTTTCTGTTTTAACTTTTCGTAATCGAAAGTAGGCCTGCTACATAGTACGTAGATTACATTTTAAAAAGTAGTGTGTCATCTGCATGATTTTAAATATGCAGTGCTTAATACATTGTTTTTAAATCATTTGGCATTATTCATGGGTTTAAAAGTTTAGACATGTATTTAGATAAGACCATAAAATAATTTGGATAACCACTCAATGGCCGAATTCATTCTTAGCTTATTTAGCGTCTATGTAAGATCATAACAGGCTCGTCTGCATTGTATGCCAATTACAATTACAATTTATCCAGCCGTAGAAGGTGCGATGAAAAATAGCTCCGTGAAATTTATTGCCGAAAATTTCATATTGATAAAATAAAGCTTGACAAACTTTAACGTAAAATTGCTGAAGTTAAAATATTTATTTTTTCATTATGTAGACGCATAAAATAGCACAGAATCTCTGGGTAATTTCCAATGAGTTCTTACATTACGCTATTACCTTTACGTGTACTTTTTTATGACGGTATATAATTACGCTGTATATAAAAACTCTCCCACTGCACATACTCCTTTCTATTTAATGTGGTAGTTTTGTATTATCATATGTACACTATCTAGGGTTTTCGCAGGTTTTTACACCCCCCTTCTTAGTGGGTGTTTTCCTACGTGGGTTTTACTGCATGCCTGTTTTTACCTAGGTTTTCCCCACAAACACAAATCTGTATTAATTTTATCATTTTATTTTGTATGATTTAGGTACATAATGTTTTTTGTTATACCTTACTTTATTCTTTTTCTTGTATTTATTATATTGACAAAGGGTTAAATGTAAGAATGGACCTTATGGTCTAAATTTCGCCCGAATAAAGACGATTATCTATCTATCTATCCTTCCCAACGATGCTCTCACATCTTGTATTGTGGCCCGCTGCGTAAAAAGTCTGCCCAACTCTGCTCTAAAATTGCTGTGCTGAGTAGAATCAGGTGTGATAAGCATGTAAGACATGAGAGTCACGAATACCTACGTTATTTTTTTACTATAGGCTTCCTTTCGGGCAGTCGCCTTCAGCCTATTTTAGAGAAAGTAGAGGCGAAGGTTTGGAGAAAATGAGAAGTGGAAGCAATAGAGCGAATTACATCGCTAACTTACCGAAATATTAACGCGATTACGATCTTCGCGTATCGTTCTACAAAATTTTCTCATAAACATTTTTGGTCATGCTCATGGAACATTGGTCTCAGCTACAGAATAATAAAATATAGGATTTTTTCCATCGCTATAATTAAAAATGTACCGCGGCACACTCTTTCGCCGCGACACACCGGTTGCGGAGCCCTGCTCTAAGTGACCTATGACTCCATCTAAAGAGGGCATATCAAAGAAGCGGGAGGAATGGGATCTTTTGAACGAGATATCGGGCTATCAAGGTCACCAATGCGTGCTGAAAGATTTTAAAAAATTATAGCTGTTGAATTCATTTCCGACATGCAACACGGACAAAGCTGTTAAGGAATACAACCGCGGGGAAATAACAGTCACCCGAAAAATATCCTAATTAAGCACCTCGAAATAATCTCTTCTCATTATTTATTTCTGGATCCTTTTTTCAACTTACATTCAACCACGGTCTAATAGAAGCAGTTTGTCGGTGCCCATAGTCTGAGACGGTTTGCAGGGTTTAATTTGAGTTCACGTTTTCCCGGATAATAATTTATGAGATGATTTATTTGGTTGTTTTTCGAGCCATATCGGCTTAAATTTTTATCTAATGTTGTACACTAAAGGATGACCTGTTCTTGAACTTACGATGCACACGACCGCTATTTAATCGAAGAGACGCCTAGAATTATATTTACCGTTTGATTACAGACAGTGCAGGGAAATATCGGGCGAAACGTCCTTCACACATACAAGTATTTTTTACAACAGTCGTTAAAGTTGGCCGCCGTCCCAAGGTCTGCCCGTCCAATTGCATTGCGGTCTTTTTCTTTGCAACCATTTTCTTTTATTTTCTCGCAATTTCACTCGTGGCCGGCGGCAAAAATCCTCTCCGAAACACAAGAAAAACGCTGAAGACAAAAAGTAGTCGTGCGCGCGCCGAAGGAAACATCATTCTAGCGCAAAGAATTTTAACGGCGTGAAACGTGAACAAGTAACCCCTCAATATGGAGTCGTATTGGAAACTGGAATGGTTTTTAAGCTTTGATTAAAAGATGCAGCGAGCTTTAAATAGAGTAAGAGACAAAGAGAAGATTCACAATATTATTCTCACAAAAAGAAACAAATTGAAATAATTTTGGAAATGGTTCTTACAAAGTAACAGAAAGCAAAGTGAATATTATGTTTAATGTCAGTAATAATTACCTGAATGGATAGTGTACCAGTGGTTTCCAAACTGTGGGGCAGGACCCCTTGGGGGGGGGGGGGGGGGGCATAGATCCGAAGAGGGGAGTGAAAATTATTAAAACTATATTTGCCATCCTAATTTTGAGCCCTACAATATGCAGCCGTAAAATTCTAGCCCTCAATTGGCTTGGACGCATCGTTTGCCTCCATGTTTTTCTTAAGGCGGTTACATATATTAATCGCAATTGTAGGTTCAGAAGGTATTATTTATGAACTTTAACTGAACATGGTATAGAGGGAGACCCAATGACAGTTTCCTTAGGTGAAGGGGCGTGGCTTTGTAATGTTTGAAAACCGCTGGTGTATCGTAAGATTTTTTTACCCAATGCGTGGCATTGCATCGAAATGTGAAAAATATTTTCCAACAAATCATTAATTCCGTTTTTTTTGTGGCATTACTTAATCATTTAAACATCACGAACATACGATACTTAATAATCTCACTACCTTCCTCTCCCAAACGAAACCAATTTAATTCGATGTACCTATATGAGTTTAAACTGCATATGCATTATTCCTTGGATATCTTGTCAACGTCATGCTATACGACACTCCCGAGACAAGCAGCTCACATCATCATGCGGCGGGCTGCGTTATTGAAAAGAACTGGAAGTAAGAGAATGCTCTCTTTGCTATTTCCAGCAAGGTTACAACGTATTCTGTTTATATAAATATGGAAAAGGTAAAGCCACTTATATAGTTTATCTAATTAATTTCTTACTCCGCGTTCTAATTGAGATTTGCTGACCATTCACTCTCCCCGTTACATCCGCTCCCTCCATTTCCCCCTCTCCTCCACCCTTTTTCTCCCTCAATTTCCTCCTCTCCTCCTTCCTCCATTTCTCCCTCTCCTCCACTTTCCTCTCCCCCAATTTCCCCCTCTCCTTCTCTCTCTATTTCCCCCCCTCTCCACCACCCTTCCTCTCCTTCCATTTCCCCTTCTCCTCCCTCAATTTCCACCTCTCCTCCACCCATCTTCACCCTCTATTTTCCCTTCTCCTTTTTCCTCCATTTCCCCCTCTTCTCCACTTTCCTCTCCCTCAATTTCCTCCTCTCCTTCTTCCTACATTTCCCCCTCTCCACCATCCTTCCTCTCCCTCCATTTCCCCCTCTCCTCCACTTTCCTCTCCCTCAATTTACCCCTCTCCTCCTCCCTCCATTTCCCCCTCTCCTCCTCCCTCCATTATTCCCCTCTCCACCATCCTTCATCTCCCTCCATTTCCCCCTCTCCTACACCCTTCCTCTCCCTCAATTTCCCCCTCTCCACTTTTCTCTTCCTCCATTTCCCCTTCTCCTCCTCCCTCCATTTCCTCCTCTCCTCCTCCCTCCATTTCCCCCTCTCCTCCACTTTCCTCTCCCCCAATTTCCCCCTCTCCTCTCTCCATTTCCCCCTCTCCACCACCCTTCCTCCTCCCCCTTTCCTCTCCCTTTTCCCCTCCCCTATTCCTTCTTCGCCCTCATTTCCACTTACTCTCAACTCTTCGCTACCAATTTCCTGTCGCTTTGTCAAGCAGCATTCTTAAACTCATCGTGGAATCAGGTGCAGGAGGATAAAAAGGCAAAGATGCACAGCCAAAGAAGGAAAAAAATCGGTGTTATCGGTTAAAATCAATGCGGAATCCTGGAAAGAGCTCCGTCAGAAATATTTTCACTCGTGGGGAATTTTGAATTCCATGTCTCCTCAGAAACAATCAAGAAATGCTTAAAACTCTCGAACGAGGTGGATAAACGCTGCGTCGGGATACGTGGGCGGCGTTCCGTTAAAGCGAACGTGGCAATCGGTGTGAGCGAGCGAGCGATCGGGGATTGAACCCGGAGAGGGAGGGGACGAGGCGGCAAAAAAGGGGCTGGGTGGGGTGTTTTGGGATGGGGAAGGGAGAGGTGGGTTGGGGGCAAATGAGAACGCGTGCGGGAGGAGGGTGGGGAAGGGAGAGTGAGCGGAGACAGACAGAGGGGAGGAGGGGGTTGTTGGTCGGAGGGGAAAAAGAGAGAGTGTATAGAAGTGGTGAAGGGGAGGCGAACGGAAGCTGAAGGACGGACGAGCTTTCAAATGTCTGCGGCGTTCTAAAAAAATCACTCGAATACCGTTAAGAAGGAAATGCGCGCTTCGTCGCCGGAATGATAAAGGGAGTGGGTGGGGGCAAGGGAGGAGAGGGAAGAGCGTGCTGAGGGACGGAGTGGGTAGGGCAAGGACGGATCTGCTCCACCAATTACAGCAGGCTGGAGCTCTCACGTGATATCCCCCCTCTTTCTCTCTCTCTCTCTCTCTCTCTCTCTCTCTACCTCTCGAACGCACACGCGCACGCACACACTTTCCCTCGACGACAATCAGTTCTAGTTAAGAGGTTTTTGCGCTGAATTCTTTATTGCGGAGCAAAAATCACTTTTTCTTTCGGTCTGCAGTTTTAAGCGCCAGGTTGTCAAATTTCCGTTGTGGCTTGTTCATCTATTAATTCTATTCCAATCCTTAATATGAGATGATTCTACATTCAAGTGTTAATCTAGTGCCAAAAGAAAACAAAAACGATGAGAATTGAAGAGAAAGAAATTTCCATAATAGAGTGATACTACTTAGAGCACAATTTTTAAGCATCTGCAATCATAGGAATAATTTGTTGAATATTATTAATTATAAGCTGATAGGGATATAAATGGCATAAAACTTTATAAATGTATTTTTGAAAAGATTAAGATTAATTACCTTTGGACACATTATTTATCAAAAGTAATATATTAAAATTTATTATATAATCATATTAATAAAATTTAACTCGGAATAAATGTTCAAAACGTTTTGATAGGAAAGTAAATAAAAACACATATCTTTATGTGTTGCAAATAGATTTTAAATGCTATCGGTATGATGCTCATTTGAAGAAGTTTTATTTTATATTATTATACATACGAGAAATCATCGTAATTTAGTGTGATTCTGGGGGTCCAATGTAAGAGGTCTCTAACTAATAAGAAAACGATTTCATATAGAAGTATATTATGAGTAAGTAGTGCCTTTGTCTTAGCAGAGGTATATTTATGAAGATTGAATGAATTTAAAAAATTAATAGCCATCATATTGGACAAAATGGAAGAAAAACGGCTATTGCCGGACAAAACATTAGCGATCTTAAATAATTTAAAATTTTAGGCATAAAACAGATTGGATGAGGAAAAAATAAATACCTACTCTCGATGGCCGAAATAGTCATAGTGAAATTTATGGTTTGGGCTTCCATTGCTTAATTAAGATGTTCAAGTTCATTGAAAATTGAAGTTGTTAATATTTTCAAGTAGGTATGTGTTTAGATCTCATTTTGTAGGTTATGTACAAGCTAGTAGAATGCTAAAATCTCCATATTTTTTGTTTAGTTTATCTTTAATGGCAATTAAAGCTTGAGTAATTACTTATCTGATAGAATGCGAAGTTTTTGATGGAATACCAATAAACATTAGGAAATTTATAGTAGGTCTGTATTAGTATTTGCTAGTCTAATTTTGCCAATCAATTGGCACTTCGTTTGTTCCGGAACTTTTATTTGAAATTGGCGCTAGATGGTTGCTTAAAAGAGGAATTTAAATAAATTTTGACATTTGAGAAGGAGAAAAAATCCTGTACTTCTCAGTCAAGTACAGAATTTTTTCCCTCTCAAATGCCAAAATTTAGTTTCAACTTTATGCGCACATGCATAACACATCATTTCCTCAACTTTACATCTTGAAAATTGAATAAAATAGTAAATTTTAAATATATACATTCAAAAATTTAATCTTTACATAGGACAGTTATGATTACGTTTTAAAAGGAAATAATTAACAAATTGTCTACTCTTAGATATATAAAGTCCTGTCTTGTTAATGGGTTGGCTTTATATATAATAATAGTAACCTCAGAAGACCTTTCGCGTTGTAGAGGATATCGAGTATGAGGCAATGCTGCAAAATCGCTAACGCCCATTCCATCCCCTTTGTCGCCCCTTTCCAGGGGAACAGCCCGTAACTGTCCGGGGTTTGTTTTCCAAGTAGCTCCACCTTGCATTTCGTGCACCTCACCCCGCCCTCTCCTCTTATCCAACAATCGTCAGCCCTCGAACCTTACTACCCTCACCGCTTCCGATATCTTGCCTACTCCCTTCTCACTCCTCCTGGACTCCACCCACGTAATCTCTCATCTAAGAATAACGTAGTGTTAATGTTTAGGCGAGACCGGCGCTATGAAATACTAACAGATATAGCAGTGTCACTTGATCAAATCTTTTTCAAATAATTTCTTTGAAAAATAAAACACGTATTGTACCGTATGAGCTTTTTAGTAAAGTTTAGTTCTTCATGCTATGTTATATATATATATATATATATATATATATATATATATATATATATATATTAAATAAATTGAGTGACCAGAAGGATATAAATAGCATTAACAGCAGGAAAGACTTAATAATGATGTCTTTGCATGAAGTAATTTACATATGAAAGGTTTTTAGCGCGTTTTCTTAACCTTTAAACGGGCGAGCGGTGTCATATTTGACCCCACTCAGTTGTTTTGCTTTATGCAACTTATCGATTTTTGTATGTGTTTAGTTACCACTAAGTTTCTTCTATGTGAATGAAAATTATTATAATTAGTTTCATATAACAAGATAAATAATAAATGTAAGATTGGAGTCATTATTGACCCCGTTTGCCTGGTAATTTTACCAATAACCCGCATGAGTTCTTTGTAATTGATGCTAGAGTTTGTTATTCTTTCATTTTCCATGGTCAGAAAGAAATATAAATAATAATTATTGTCTCTATAGAACGAAGAAATTTATTACTACTTATTACTTGCAATAAATTGCTACTTTTTATAAATGAAATACTAACTATTTTACTTTCTTTATGATGTTGTCTCTTTTCTTGTTCTTATCTTACCTGAACAATGTCTTCAAACATCATGCCCGAAAAAGATAAAATTTGTATATCAAGCACCTCTGAAAGTTTCTTTAGTAGCCATTACAATTTCAGAAGGGCAGAAATGGACTTCACTTATTGGCGTGACAATATTATCTTTGAACGTTCAATAATGTAGAAAATCTTCACATTTCTTCACATAGTAATATGTATGGTTAGGTCCTTCATTTTAACCACGATTTTCACAGTTCACTTCTCATATTGACGGTCGTGCAGGTATGCCTTACTTTACCGGTATCTTTAATGCTTATAGTTCTTTGACAACCTACTAATTACTAATTGTTCTGTGTATTTGTATTTTATTTTTAGAAAACGTTTGTCAAATATACTCCTAAATTTTTTAGAAAAATTAGTCGAAAAGGACCCAAAATTCATTTCCATTTTTTACCTTAAGGTATGTGTAAGTATAATCTAAAATGGTTCTCGGAGTTATTTCTAATTATGAGAAGCGCATACTTCTTACTTTTGATATATAAATATAAAGTGTATTTTATTTTAAGATATTTTAATAAAACATGGCCACCCCAGTGCAAATAAGAAATATGCTTGAAGAATTGGAAGAGGCCAGGGGTATAGAGGAAAACTATTCGTCCGAAAATGATGCATATAATGATGATTTCGAAGAAGAGGAGGACATTTTTGAAGAAGAAAGTCTTTCCTCTTGCAGTGATGACGAAGAAATACCTATGCTTGCTAAGTCAGGTAGGAATTGGTCTCATGATCCTTCATTAAGAAGCAAGCGGATAATAAGTAATATTGTTACGGGAAAACCATGGCCTAAGACAGTAAATCACCTCAAGAGTGTTTCAAACTTTTTATTTCAAGAGAAATGGTGAATGTGTGCGTAGAAATGACTAATAAGAAAGCTTTATCTTGCTATCAGTCATGGAACAAAGAAAACCCTAACAATGTAAAGGAATGGCGTATAACTAACGAGGACGAATGTATGCATTTTTTGGACTGTTCATTGTTGCAGGATCGTATCGCTCTCGTAGGGAAGATATAGAAGACCTTTGGAGTTGTGATGAAAGCCTTCGGAGGCCCATTTTTCCTGCAACAATGTCGTTCAAACGATTCACTTCACTTTATCATTTCCTTATATTTGATGATCCTGAACAAAGAGATAAAACAGATCGTCTTGCACATATCAGGTGCATCACGAATGAATTTGCAAATAAATTTCAATGTCATTTTGTTCCGTAAGAGTATGTTACAATCGATGAAATGCTTGTTTCATTTAGAGGCAGGTGTAGGTTTCGGTTGTTTATGAAATCAAAGCAACTTAATATGGGTTGAAAGTATGGGTCTCTTGCGATGTGAAAACTGCATATTGTTGCGATTTTCAGGTTTATGAAGGCAGAAGTGGTAAAAGTCCAGAAAAAAATTAAGGTAAGAGGGTAATAGTGGAGCTTATAAAACCAATAAAAGGATCAGGCAGAGGGATCACAACGGATAATTTTTTCACGAGTGTTAGCCTAGCTGAGGAATTGTTACAGATAAATATAACACTAGTACGGACCATCCGTAAAAATAATAAAGATGTTCCACTGGATTTACTTTTAACTCTGATGAAGGCTGAATCCCAGTCATCAAAGTTTCTATTCTCAAATAGATTGACGCTCGTAGGATACACTCCCAGGAAAAGGAGTCAAGTCAACATCATGGCATAGACATTGATGACTCTAAATAAAAGAAACCATCAATAATTACCCATTATAATGAGACCTAAGGAGGTGTAGATACACTTGATCATCTTGTTTCTGAATACTCAAGCGGCCGTCGAACACAATGATGGCCTCTACGACTATTTATGAACTGGCGTGACATCGCTGCTTATAACAGCTTGGTCATTCGTGAACACAATATTGAGCAAAATGACGTTGTTTCGCAGTGAGCAGGTAAGCGTAGAAAGTTTTTACAAATACTTGGAAAAGAACTTGTTATTCCTTACATGAAACAACGAGCATATGCAATACCAAATCTTCATCTATCCGTTAGAAGAGAACTGGAAATGTGTGGTGTTAAAATAGCATCAAATGAGACAGTGTGAGAGCAACCAAGAGGGGAAGATGCAAGATGTGTGACAGGAAAAGAGATAGGAAAGTGCAGATACGGTGTACAGCATGCAATCAATTTATATGCGAGCGGCACAGTGAGAAACTCACTATATGTAATGAGTGTAAGAATTTTAAATAGCTACAGTATACATGTTTAATTGTGAATATTATATATATTATTGTAAATGTAAAAATGTTACAAAAATTGTAATTGTAATTTGTAGTTATTTTTATACCATTATATTCAAATTTGCCTCATTGTAAGAAAATAAATTAATTATCAAAATCAACAATAAACAAATATGTTTAAAATTTTATGCAACAGTAATATTTCTTAACCATTTCATTGTTAATAAATTTTAAAAAATAATCCATACTCCTTTAGTTAAGTTGCCAACTATTTAAAATATGGGGTAAAATCTGACCCCACTTGCCCGGTAATAGTACAAATTAAGCTTGCCCGCTTAAAGGTTGAGAAATAGCGTGCAAATGTGATCACTCTGTCCGTCTGCGGACAATCAACTTATTTTTTAAAGAGATGTTTAGAAAATTCTTTTTGAATTGGATAGCTCTTATTATTCCATGAATTTTCCACAGATTGGATTTTCCCGGTAGCTCATAGATTTTCCGCTAGATGGCTTCAAAGCCCGAAAATTAAAAAATTTGAGATGGTATTATAGCCAAACTACTGGAGGAATGAAGTTTTCACGGATGGGAGAATTCTTATGAGGATCTATATTCCAATGGTCCGCGTTCTTCCCTCCTCATAGGAGGAGTCAAACCCATCTCTTGCTTTCGCAAGGTTATCTTACTTTTTAACTATTGCTCTTACCTGTGTTTCTGTACCTACTTGAAAATATTAACAATTTCAATTTTCAATGAACTTGAACATCTTAACTAAACAATGGAAGCCCAAACCATAAATTTCACTATGACTATGACCATCGAGAGTAGGTATTTATTTTTTCCTCATCCAATCTGTTTTATACCTCAAACTTTAAATTATTTAAGATCGCTAATGTTTTGTCCGGCAATAGCCGTTTTTCTTCCATTTTGTCCAATATGATGGCTATTAATTTTTTAAATTCATTCAATCTTCATAAATATACCTCTGCTAAGACAAAGGCACTACTTACTCATAATATACTTCTATATGAAATCGTTTTCTTATTAGTTAGAGACCTCTTACATGGGACCTCCAGAATCACACTAAATTACGATGATTTCTCGTATGTATGTATTTACGCCCCCGCCTCACATCTTTGCTTGTTTTTTCACTCTCTGTGCTTGCAATTGTCTTCCGATCCCTTTTACTTCCGGTACTTTATTTTGATAAATTAATTAATTTTCGTTGATTTACTTGTTCAAAAGTATATATTTAAGCCATTGATGGACATGTGTTCACGGAGGTATCAACGCCTGTAAGTATAGGAGCATGAAAGTAAAAAGATGGATTACAGGTATTTATTTTGAAACCAGTCATTTTTCTATATTTAAAAGTTTCTCTGTTGAAAAATTGCTGATAATTTTGTATAGCAAATGCATTTAACTTTATAAAGTAATTTAATTTATACAATATTATTCATTCGGTATTGTGAGCGAATATAACTTATAGTTATTCATATTTTCTTATATAGCCATTTACCTCATTTGCTATTATATTATTATGTGTAATAGACCATATGTTGTTAATAAGGCGTGCAAATCATAAGGTGATAATTTACGACAAGATCAAAGAAAGGTAGGGGAGAATTTCCCTGAGAAAATTCGCAGATAGCTTATGCATTCAAGCTAATGAGCGTGGATCATTATCGATAAAAGTAGTTGTTCTATTGGAAGAATTTTATTTGCAACGTTTGAGGGGAGATTAAAACCGCTAACGACTAGTTTGAAATTCATACTAATATATTATTTTATTAGGAATTAAACATTTGAAATTTTATCCCTTATATACTATTTTAGTTTACACTCTCTAATAACTAAATACATAAACTTTAACGATAACCAGCATACAAAAACAAGAAATTATGTCACAGTAATGATTAGTACTTAAAGAAATAATTAAGTGTAGATCACATGCTGTCTGATTGTTTTTAATACACATTCGTAGTTGTAAAATAATTTATAGTGCCAACGTTGTGCTTATAAATAGCACAAAATAAAAAACTCTTATTATTAATTTCCTTATCACCTTCATCCCTCCTGTATGGAGAAAATTGGTATTTTTTTGTTCTCGAATAATCTCGAGGGTCGCCAAACATCCGGACGGAGGGGTCGCCTGACGAATCTGCCTGTGAACCACAGATCTAAAGTATTATTGCTTATTCACTCACCCTGTGATTGCATATACATCGTCAACGATAATTTTCTTTTGCACAGCCACTTGCCACCAAGTCATCAAGTTCAACTTCAGATATTCTAAAAGGCAAAGTAGTTACGGTGTTTTAAATATTCGATGATGGCTATGGCTGCATTCTTTACTATTTATAAGTAATTTTGAGAAAAATTTACTCTGATTTGGTGTAGTTATAACATATAAAGATTCCCTATGTCAGAAAATTGTGGGGGATGACATAACAGAAAATGTTTCAACTTGCAATTAATATGCATGTAATTGATTATTGATCGTTAATTTATCGTCTAAATTCACATAAATACGATAAGAGGTGACCGATTTCAGAAAACAGGTGTTGAAAAATATCAATTTTACACACTGTATATCCTATTGTTTGAATTATCACCGGATAGGTAAATGCGTTTTGTTCAGTTTGTGTTATGGATTTATCTGACTGAATAGAGAGGACATGTCACACACTCCAATGATCTTTTCTCATTGATATGCATAGCCGACGACACTCGGTTGCAAAGTCTTACGTCGAGCGTAGCCAAGGTGTAAACACTTCGCGCCAATCCCTCCTCCCATTTTAAGCTTCTGACACATTAGCCGCATCCGAAATGTGTACTTCAAGATAGCATGCTTAGCCGAAAGCATGCTAGAACGTGACGTCATGATAACGTAGAAAATAGTCTGCTTAGAGATCAGGCTACGGACTACAGATTCGGACGCTCTTGACGATAGTGGCGACATGAACGGCCGTTAAATGTATCAGGTTTGGAGTAAGCTTGTCAGTGTAATGGAGGAGTTTGAGATTGTGATGCTTGCGATTAATGGTTGGAATATGCGCATTGCTAGAATATTAGCTATAATGCAGGTATGGAGGCGTTAAAATAGGAATCGGGTAATTATATAACGAAAATTCTGGAAAACCTTTAAGTGCGCGTACTCATAGTTATTCTTTTAATATTTTGACTGAATATTTTTCTGTAGCGAATTCGAGGCATGTATTGCAACAGCCGATTAAGAACGTTTCTTCTACAATTCTTTTAATATTTTGGCGAATGAGAATGTGATCGATTATGTATTGAATGATTTAAATTGTTTTTATATTATCAATTGTAGTTTAAATTTTACTGAATATTTTTCTGTAGCGAATTCGAGGCATGTATTGCAACAGCCGATTAAGACCGTTTCTTCTACAATTCGTTAGATGTCCACATCTGAATTTTAGAAAGCATTTTCGGTAAGAGATATTGGTTTTATTGGATTTTATTGTCTATAAGGATTTTGTTTAAGACTAATGTTACCGTTACAGAATAGCGAGAAGTAGTTTTGCTGAACTGCGCCAAATATATAAATAACGAATAACAATTTCCTTGGCTATATATTTTGTGATTGTTATATTTCAAATTTTTTATTTCAAGCTATGGATTAAAATATACATAATTTACAATGTCCAACCGTACTTACTCGTACGCTGCCTTGGCCAAGTTTCGTTTTCTGGCAAATCTTCTGTCTGCTTCAATTCTTATGAATGAAATGAAATGAATTAAATTGTTAGATCATCCGTCCCCGAAGAATAAATAAGTAGCTATTTATTTATTGTATTTAAGTATTTCATAGTTAAAGATTCGCGAGATAAACCTGGTAGTATTTTAGTACTAAGTTGTAATACGTAATTTATGCATTTATTTACAATAAATTCAACGCTTTATAAGGTAATTTTGGTTCTATAATTTCAACTTACAACTTCACAATTTAATATACATCACATTTAAAAGAAGATGCACAACGATCGTAGTTAACATTTAAAAGGTCTCTTTACCTCCTTGACTGCTCAAGTTCACTTACTCTCGGTGTCAAAAGTATGTAGACCCGAGTTGGCGGCTGAATATCTCAAAAACGGCCAAATGGATTTCAACAGGAGGCATATCAGAGTGTAGCATTTTTAATTCTGCGTTTAAGGAGGGTAGTTATTAATTTTTTGGATTTTTTTAAAGCAGGCGTTTTTGGGATGAGAATGAAAAAGACCCTTTTTTTAGAGCTCTGAGACGGAAGGCGTCATTTTACCGGTTCATAATTTCAAAACGATTAATGCGATTGCAGTCACATTTTAATAGAGTGTGAGTCATAGTCTTATTATTACTGTTGCAAGATGTCAAACCTCTAGGTTTATTCGTTTACAATATTTTATCCAATTTATGAAACCATGTTATCTCCGCAACTATAAGGCTGTGAGACATGCGACACAGATTGTTGACTTTGTCTTGGGCTATTTATTACGAATTTTTTAATTTCATAAGCCTGAAATGAACAGAATATTTTATAGTGATTTTTATATTTGTTGAAAGCGAGCGAGGGAGAGTAGAAGACCACTTACTCTGGCTACGGTCTTTCGCTTCCGACTTGGATCTTGCATGCTACGATTTCGGACAGACTTCGAGTGTTTCCCTAAAAGGTGAAAGTTTGCTACCTCCAAGGCCAAGCACGCATTCTAGCCAGAAGTACACATTTCGGACGCGGCTATTGTCTCCGTTAGGTGGAATAATTGCATGAACAATCCAACATTAATATTGGCACACGATGAGAAATATATCTTGAGAATAGACACTTAGTAAACTAGGTGGAAGTCCCGGACTCTCTGCACTGACTGATAAGGATTTGATACATCTCCAGAAAGCATGATAGGAGGGAGGGCTGTATATTTCCTCTGTTACTTTCCTGTTATTACCTAAGAAGCAGCAATTTTAATTTTGAGAGACCGTTTAAATGCCTATAGCAATTCGCGATTTAAAAATCGTTTAATATATTTTTTCGATTTGTTCTATGCCATTAAATTCCGTAGAAGCAACGAAAAGGCATTAAACATACAGGTTCCCCTCTCTTTATGCGGGTTCGCTTTATGCGAAATCGCTATTATGCGAAAAATTTATTGCTACCGGAATTTCTTTTTATGAATCTTTGATTCGCTCTTATGCGGTTACGCGGCCAGTGCAATACAACTGTAAGAAAGTTCTCCACCACACCACAAGGCGAATGATTATGATTCGATCCAGTCTCTCATTGTCTGCAATGCTTTTCGTATTAGTACTACAGTAAAAGAGATGATAGTGGAGAGGATATTGTAGAGTGGAGATGAGACTGAGATTTCTTGTGATACTGTTTGAGCACCCTTGAGAAGTTTTGTCCCCTTTCCCGCGGAACTTTCGTTGAGCCAAGACAACCCTCCAGCACTTAAAACCTCCACTGTTATGTCACCGCTTGTGCTCGTATGCTTCCTTTTATCGGCGAGTATAATTTACAGTGTTAATTGTTTTAAGTTTCTATTTAGCGCAAAAGAAATCGTTGTGGAGCGAAAGAAGAGCGTCTTGGAGGGGAGTTAGGATTGCTTGTGGAATGTATCTCTAACTTTTACATGTAAATATGGGTTCGGTTTATGCGAATTCGCTTTATGCGTCACTTTCCTGGAACGCAATCCCCGCATAAAGAGAGAAAAAGCTGTATCTTATCGTATAGTATTGTACACGATTGATTCGTACGCAGGAGCCGCTGTTCTTTCCTCTTTTATTTATTTATCATTAGTCCATTAACTGTATTCATTGCCAGTCAAATTAGCTTACTAATAGTTGTTAAGATGCTCGGGACATTTCTGGGAACGGTGACTATAGTACTATGAGGAAGATGCCCTGCCGACTAGATTTTAAGACAATGAAAGTAAGTGAATCAACTTGCACAGAGAAAGCCATAAATATTATTATGGTGTCTTCGACGCTTAAAGCTTCATCGATAAAACGGATCGGCCAAATCGGTACATAATTCTCCAAAACTTGGTCGAGTTAAAAATCTGCGCATTAACCCAACTTCTACGTAATAACTTTAATGTTATTCAATCTTGCTATAGGAAAGGGAATTAAAAAAAAACAAATAAATTAATTATTATAACGCTAGAAAGGAAAATAAAAAAAATTCCAGTTGGAATTACCTTGACTGTGGGGTCCTACAACTTTTCTAATCGTCGGGATTTCAATTTTTGGGTTCACTAGTGATCAACGTTGATAAAAATGTTACACGGCACACTTGAAACAAATAATGGAAATGAAGCGAAGAATTGCCGTGTAATATTTATATTTACTTTTGATAGCGAACCCCATAATTGAAACCCAGATGATTATAAAATTTGTAAAACCCCAAAATTGAAGTACCTACATCCTATTAGAAAAAAAATAATTTTATCTTTTTAGTGTATTAATATAAAAGTTAATTTTGAAATTGTATACTCATACACAGGAGTGAGCGAAGGAAGATTCGAAGAAATATTTCAAACAATCTAAAAAACGTTTCATAGCTTTCATAACATCTTATTTAATTCCGATCTAAAATAAAATTCCGTCAATGATGATGCCAATGCAAAAAAAAATTCAAGAAACATACAGATCTACATTTTAACGCAACTTATCGCCGATAAGCCACTTTAAATATATAAAAGAAGTTTCAGTCTATTATTGACACAAACCTTTAGTTTTGCAGAGACGGGATACCCCAGGAATGAATAAAAATGGGTTGGGTCGCGAGAGCGGTCCAAATCCCACGCCTCTGGGCTGGGCGTTATCCCAACCGACAGCTCTCCCCTCTCCGACTTCCTCTTGTCCACCTCTCTATCTCTCTCTCTCCTCTCATGCCCAGTTATTCCAGCCTCTCGCCACCTCTCTCTCTCTCTCTTTCTTCATCCACTTGCTATTGGCCACCTCCCTTCGACGCAACTCTCCTTCTTCACTTCATCTTTCTACCTCTCTTCTTTTGGGAGTCTTGAACTGAATCATGATCTAACTAATAATTTAAACTTTTTTCCCAGCTTAAAATTGCTGCGATATTGTTTTTTTTAATGGACGAAATGAATTCTCTAATTAGGTCTCAACGAATCAACTTTCCACCAGTCGTAGTGCGCCGCTTTTTTGCCTGCTTTATGTACGTGCATAATACTCAAGTTTCCCTAATTAAGGTTCTGAAATTTTCTTGAGTTATTATGTTTAACGAAGAAGAAATTTTCATTTTACGTACTCTCCTCAAGATAAAATTTTCTTCCTGATTTTTTTAATTTTTGGACTCTTGACGACGCCGCTTATCCCTTGGGTAATTTATTTCGATATATGTTAATTTTCTACAAAACTCTTGCAGCTTGGAAATATTTTGTTCTCTTTTTCAGATTTAACTTATCAAACCACGCCCTTTAGGACCGGCCCAAAAAATGACCGAACTGCTCTCTCGTAGACCTTCCAATTTGACACACGGAATCCGTTACCTCGAACATGCCGTGCGAGAGAAAAAAAAGAAGAGCATCATTCTCCTCAGCTTTCTGGACCTCGTCGTTCTTCCACTCGCCGAGCGAACCAGAATCGGTCCACGTGTCAGTTCGGTATCACTAACGGACCACTCTTCCACTAAAGCAATATTTACGTCAACTTTGAATTTATTCATTCTCTCCATCTAAAGTTCATATTTGTACAGATATTTAACTCCCGTGAGTTAAACATTTAATCATTACAATTATGTTTTAATTGAGGGTTAAAAGTCTCTAGTGTTTCGTAATGGCAGTTAATATTTTCGATTGCAAGTTATCGTAGGATTTCCAGATCATCTTGGAAAATTATCGCTTCGACTTCGGTCGCGCGTATTTCGAATAGTGAGGTGGCTTTCGAGAATCTCGGACGCACTTCTGACCGCGTTGGCATTCGGCGGCGGTTTATTTTTCCTTTGCCTCTCAAAATCGCCGCGTTCCAACCGCAGCTTTCTCTTGACATTTTTATCATTTGTAATGACTGGAGGTTGGTCCGGCGATGGAGCCATCGTGTTTTGCCCACAAGACACGACGGTCAGTCCCACTCGAAACTCTTTACGTTTGCATGCCTTTGCCACGGCGAATGTCTCAAAAGTCAGAAGAAAGTGTCTTTTAACGCCTAAGATCCATTGGCGCGCCATTTGTCGTGACTATTGATTATAATACCTCCGTTGCTAGGACTGCGAATGACTTAAAGCATATAAAATGGAATGGTTATGCCCCTCGATTGATTACAGAAGTTTCTCTTGTTTTGATGTTGATTATAATTATTGGCATATTTTAAGCTCATTTAAGTTTTGAAGAAATCTCAAGCTCCATTGAAATCTGCAGTTAACTCTTCTGATGGGTGTTGAATCGACTAGATTGATATATCTCAAGGTGTAGACATTCTGGAGAGTTTGAAAGAAGATGGGGGATATTTACGAGAAGAGAATGGGAAGGGATATCAATTGCTATGGCTTGAAATTAAAACTGAGACCGATTAAAATATAAAAAACTAATGATAAATATCCTTGTGAAGAAATAAATATATGAGCTTCAAGAGTGGGAGTATGTTACATCTGGAGCAATAATGATAGTTTGATGAAACAGAGCCAAAAACTACCGCACTTGTCATGAAATAGTAATAGAACATAGATTTTCGTAATATTTTATCAGTAAATTTGGCGTTGTTTCTGGAAGTACTTATGTATATAAGTGGTTAAGTAGACGATAAAAAGAACCAAATAAAACTGAAACAGTTTTGATGTTGTTTTCTTAACTTAATCACTGTTATACTTGGCTTATAGATATATTTTTCATTTGTGCCGGTGACAGGATGAATTTATGTATGACCATGAATATTTATGCAGGTAGAAATTCATTATCATTTCAGGCTGGTCACGGATACCTTACGATACGCCTGAAATATCGAAGTAATGTATGAAATGAATATGTTAATTAACGCTTTCTTCAAAATTTCCTTAAATTAAAGTTTTATTCTCTCCTTAGTAAGTATAGTGCCCAGTAGCTGCCATGGCATATTACAAACAAATCTTCCTTCATTGTCGCAGCTCCTTCGTATTAAATAACAGTAATAAATCAGAATGAAGTTTAAGATTTCGTAATAATAGAATTAAATGCATTCGATAAAGTATTGTAACGCATAGTCACTATTTTTTATTCCAAAAGATAAACTTCCGCAAAAAATTAATCGGTTTAATTTAATTTAATCCGTAATTCTCATTTACTATTATGCCAAGACGTTTCATGTTGACCTAGCCATCAACACGCGGTTGTAAAATATACGCGCTCGAGGATAAGAAGAGATATCTCGGAATAATTGTTTCTCGATTCTGAGGAAGAGATTCGGAGCGTAGCTAAACTTGATTTGAGGCGTAGGATCTCGTGACACACCTACTATTTGATGAGAGGAGCACACGTGGCAGCCCTCATTCCGCGCGCCCCTATCCCTTCCCTCATCAAAATCACGGCCTCTTAATCTATCATCTCGTACCTCTCTCGTCCTGCTTTCGTCCTACTCGACGCTTGCCCGTCCGTCCGTTGAAATTCTTGCATCCGGATTCTTATCTTTTTCATACAATTAATTCCCCCGCTCCCCTTGTCTTTTACTTTTCCTTCAGATATTCGTTTGCGTTGAAATACATATCTACTTGGAATTTTGGAAAACATTTCCACATTATAAAAAGGTTTTCTGTCTTGCTGTCCGATAATGTTTGTCGTCTTTCCGATTCTCATAAATTTTCGTTTAAGGAAGCCATGTTTGTTGTAAGAAAAATCTCAGTCATTGAAAATATTTGTGGAGTCTTATAACTTATATCTATTTTAGTTTTTAAATGGTTTCTGTTTTTGTACCCGTGTTATCTTGTTATTTTCTCTACCATAGATCTTGTATTTCTACATTTTTTTAAAGGCCAAAGGCATAACAGGAGAATAATTTATAGAACGATTGCTAATTAACATCTGAAGTCAATTCATATTGCTCATACCTTGAGTGAACTGGTTTGCTTCTGATTAGTTTCTCAGGGTTTATAAATAAGTATTTTCACCCAGAAATTTTTTTTTATGAAGAATAATATATTAATACTAGGCTAATTTATCCGGATATCCTCTTTGCTTTCCTACATAGACGAAAAACCGGATTTCCATCAGTGATACTTGGCTATTTTTGTCAACTTTAAAAAAAAGGAATCGAATGTTGCAGTAATTGAAAAAAGCACTATCTGTGATGGCGTCTTTTTTTTAGATTTCTTGTCAGTGTACAGAAATTCAACAGGAAACTATCGAGTTCGTCTTATGGCTGGAAAACAATTCAAGGACAAGCAATTAAAAAATATTATTTGAATTTTTTTATATACAGAAAGCTTAACTGTCTGACGAAAAATATCGAAGTTTCAAAAAGTATCGAGTTTTATTCATACATTTATCTTCTGAATATCTTATGAGTGAAGTATTTTTAATAACTAAATTCCGTATTTTTTATAACTTTTCAGTTTTATTTTTAATATTAGCAATTAATGATATATTTAATTCTCCGGTAAAACTGCATCCAGCTATTTTAAGATGTATTTCTTTCTCGATGAAATCTGTAATGACAAATGATAGGCACTATTTCCTTGGTAGTTGGCTTGAGAGTAAACTTAGGACTTTTATGGAGTCACATAATGGTGCAACACCTGTTTGGTCCACTTTTGTGCTTCGAAAATGTGATAACGTTCTCTTTCAAAATCAAGTCGCTGCATACTGCCCATAAAATCAACGCAACGCAATTGAGAGAGTGAGGCTGATGAAACAAGATACAGGGAATGTTCCCTTTTTTCGTTTTACCAAAAATTATTACGCTATATACCATCTTTCTGCTTTTGGTCAATAGTTCACGTTTTTATTATTTACCATTAATATTTTCAAGATTTTGTGAGAGGATTTGAGAAAAAGAAATTTTATACATTTGATGTTGATTTTCAGACGAGCGAAAACATTTCAAGCACCTTTATATATGCCATGTTTGTAATCAAAGGACGAATTCACTGATTTTAGCCTAGGCGTTTGTTTTCTTTGCTTATAATAATAAAATCGTTCAGAAATATATTATTTGCTGCTCTGATTAGTTTTCACGGAGCTATTCAGTGGCATAGGGAAGGGGGTTAGACTCGTCGATAGGCCTTCCCAGTCAGTGACATTTCAACTGTTCTTAGTTAAATATTATTTTAAAAATTCCTGGATTCGAACGTTATTCTAGTATTATGGAAATCGACATTTACTATTAGAACCACAATCACATCTAGCGAAAGTTCGTCCAACGGCCTGCTTGACCTCAACCCCCCATGCTGATTTTCATGCCTACGCCACGGAAACTACATATTCATATTCTTCACTACCGACTTCTACAAAATGTGAGAGATACGCTTGATTAATTTAGGTCAATGGGATTATCATTCCATTGACTTAGTCTTCACATGTGTTTTGTGTATATTATTCCTGTGTGTTTTTGTGGATAGTCTTCGTAAAAAGTAGTAACTACACGTTCAGGGGATTGCTTTCAGGGAAATAATCGCAAATATCTCATCTGTGAATGATAAAACCAAAAGCTCATGGAAAAAGAGGGGTTATTGGACCACTCTTAAATATACGCCGGCGATAGTCTATGACTGACATGAACGAACGTATTACAAGTGCAATTCATATTTTTGTTATGAAAAATAAATATTATAATAGATTGGGTAATTTATGTAATCATAGGGAATGATGATGTAAACAGAAAAACCATTTTTAATTACTTGCGTAAAACTGTTTTTATGTACTGGCGCGATACTACTTATTCTTGCAACGAAAGCTCTGAATCATTTCTAATAGGACAACAAAGAAAAAGACTAAATCATAAATATACACAGTTGTGAAAATCCCTCTCCACGAGAAAAATAAGAGATAGATGTGGTTACACTTTTAAATTTGTTTTAACGCCGGGGCAGATAGACTCTTAGCCGAAAGTAAAATAAAATGATAAAATCTAAAACATGATCGTTTTCACGTAAAAAAACATACGACGTGGCAAGAATACACACACGTAGGTACATGAATATAGAAGCTGCGGCGGTTTGCTTCGAAGAAATGATTTTCTTCTTAACACGTTTTAAAGCTTCAACTTTCCAGAGTGGTCTTCTTGCGTCCAGTTACGTTTTCTTCTCGTTGTTAAGGAGGCACGAGTGAATTACATTCATAGCGTATTTAACTGTTTAAATTATTTCTCTTGGGGGAATTTACTCGGTTTCAATGCCCGATACTGAAAATTTATTTCGAGAACAAATATTATTGAATATTCCTTGGTGATCCTGGTAAATGGTAAACTTAGCTAAGAGCAAGTTAAGATGTGAGAAAGATAAATAAAAAACTTCTATCGTAATGCCCACCAGTAATATCCTACTTTTATTAGGGAATATTGTATCTAAATTTACATATTACCCTACAATTCGCCATACCAGTACGTGGCATGAGGAACAATGTTACAAAATGCCCATGAAAATTCTCTCTAGTAGATAATTTAGTAAATTATCATCATGGATGTTTTTGGGAAATTGAACCTCGATATCGCTGTCCTATAATCTATTACAGGGGTCCTCAATTAGTTTTCTTCGGGGTCCGTATTAGAAAAAATGTAACTCATCGCGGTCCGGATGCATGAAATTGGAATAAAATTAATAAATCGTAAAATAAATAGTATGTAACATTTGCTTTTCTTTTTTAATTATTAGAGATATAATAATTATAAATACATTTATGTATACATATATTAATGAGAAAAATGACATTTCTTTTCTACAATAAGTTTTGTAAAATCTGGAGTAAATTTTGTACTTGATATTTGAAGAAAATTTCGCAGATGTTCGTCCGTTAGCCGAGATCGAAACTTGTTTTTTTATAAAGTTCATCTTCAAAAACATTGATTCACATGTATACGTTGAACCGAACATTGTGCATAATCAAGTACACACTTTCCTTATTTTGGGGTACTTCTCATGTTGCACATATTTTCCCCAAAAATGTTGGAAATCATTGTTAGTCATTTTTTCTTTCAAAGCGAAATCTTCTTGGAAATCAGTCGTTTCAAACTGCAGTGCAGTGCAGTATCACTTTTGAACCATTTGACTGACCCACTAGTCCATTCCCCATTTGGTTCTAGCAAAAATGGGTTAACGAGGAGTTATGTTAATTTCTCTATTTTGTGAAAATCTGCAAACTTTCCATCAAATTCATGTTTTAGTTTTTCTAGAAAATTCTTGTATTCGCTTTTGTCTAATTGTATATTATTTTTTCCGTCAGTAGTTCTTCCATACACAGAAAGTGCAACATTTCATCGCTTAAATCTGAAGAAAATATATCGAGCTTTTTACGAAAGGAGTTTCCAACTGACACAAATTCAAAAATAATTTTGTCCTTTCCTTGTAATTCCAGATTGAGATTGTTAAAATGTTTAAATATGTCAGGAAGGCAATAGTAAGTAAATTTGCATCATGTTGAAGAAAAATGAGATGGTTTCTTGTAGGTGGAGAGGTGAAAACAGCAAGAAATGGTTTCAATTCTTTCAGAATTGACCACAGCCTTTGTAAAACGTCACTCTTGCTAAGCCAGCGAATATTACTGTGGAGAAGCATGTCATCATAACTAGCTTCAACTTCCTTAAGGAACAATCTGAATTGGCGATGATGAAGTAAAGATGTAGATCGAATAAAATTAATCAACTTGATCACTTTTTGCATCACTTCTTCAAAGTTTTTAACAAGTTTGCAGCACAAGACAGCTTGGTGAATTATGCAATGGTAACTTAGCAAATTTACATTATCTTGCCTGAGGCGTTGAACCAGTCCTTTGTTTGAAACTATCATTGCAGGAGCACCGTCTGTGCATGTTGATATTAACTTGGGAATATCAAGATCAATGGTTTTCACATATTTTGTAAGTGAATTGTACAAGTCTTCTCCACCAGTTCTATCCTGAAGGGAAAACACACTTTAGAGTTCTTCATAATATTGTTCACTTTTTTCTGAAAGAATCGTATAAATAGTGCATGTGCAGTATCGCTAATATCACATGACTCATCCAGAGCCAAAGAATACCTATTATTCAGAAAGTTGAACATGATGTTTTATTCGTTTAAAAATTTCTTCTGCTAGTATTTATGAGTTTCTTGTGTTGCTTGTGGCTGATAGTGGAATTCGTCGAATGCTATCAACAACATCACTTTCAAACATTGATGAAGCAGCTCGAACCATACATTCTTTCACAATAGAAACTTCAGTAAAGGGTTTCATATTTTTAGACCGAGTCCAGGAAATACCAGCCTCAATCATTTTTTCTTGCTGTGACAGACATCGTTTAATAACAAACTTGCCACTTTATTTTTACTAAGGGCACTTCCAACTGGATATTTATTATGAAAACTTGTATGCTTCGCATTATAATGACGTTTTAGATTGCCACTTTTAATAACAACAAATGTTTGCTGACAAATTCTGCACACAGGAATCGCTGCTTGTTTATTTGGAAGCGTAAAACAATATAACTCGGTCCACTCCGGTAAAAACCATCTGTTTTCATTGTCCACTTTCCTTTTCTTTTTATCCATATTGTTAGATTTTGGACTGTAAATATATATAATACGATGGTATGTAAATATAATATAGACTACTTTTGCTAGATACTTGACTAAAAAGTATCATACACGTATAATAACCAGCACAGAACACTTACTATTAACCAATGAACTACAAACTTCAAGAACCGTACCACTCAACAGACTGTATTAGACTCGTATCCAGTCTAACTGGCGTTAAATTGTAACCTGTCCAAGGTCAAGGTCTTTTGGGTGCGCTGTACCACCGGTGTACATACATAACTAACTGGATAGAGCGCCACCGGGCGAAACAGACCAAAAGTGAGGCCACCGCCGCCATATTGTTGGACGTATTGTTTCAGGTGTAGCGAGTGAGAGAGAGCGTAAACGTGAGTTGATATTCTGCGGATTCTATGAGCACCTTGTGTTGTAGGAGCTATACCTAATATAAATAATATTTAATCACGTCTGATCTTTTCGTGTAGACATTATGCTTGTTATGTGTTTATTTTAATTGTATGTGATTTAAGGCATTAAATCAAGGGTTATAATGCCCTCTTTTTTGAAATTGTCCTTGTTATTTTTGGAAATATTGTTTTTATTTGTTTGTTTGTAGATATTGGTTTTCGTGTAATGTAGATCGACTAGTAGTTAAATTTATGATCTGTAATCAGCCTTGGTGTAGCAGTAATTGGTTATTTAATTTATTTACATTCCAAGTATTTTATATAAATAAATTATTCAGTTAGGTCCAGATGACTCTCGGTCCGCGAAAAATCTTTGGCGGTCCGGATGCTGACCGCGGTCCGCCAATTGGTGACCCCGGTCTATTACATGTATTTCTCATCATTGAGATCTTATCACCCAAAGGTGGAGGTTTCAATTCTTCCGCAGATATCCTCTTCTACACTCTCTGCATTATGCTTTTCTAAAAATCCTATCTTCGCTGTTTATATTCCACACAATCTGTTTGATTCTCATGAGATTCTCCAGATTCGGTTTTTTTATGACCAAGGATTCGTATTTCTGAGAATTTAATTCACTAAGTCTGATTCAAGAGTTGCGTCCAGACAATACGTTGGTTCTATAAACCAAGAATCGAAGTTTAATGAATTCGAATCGGTCGGGGAATTCGATATGCGCTCTCGATAACCGCCTCGAGAGTGATCGTGCCTTAATCTCACGTTACTCTCTTCCTCCACGTCCTTAAGGTCCCTCCGCCATGACGCCCAACCCGCCCGCCACTGTCGGGAGCGAGGGTTGCGAGGGCCGAGGGCCATTGGACTTGGAGGGTAGCGTCGCCGCTTCTGTTTCTTCGTGGCCGGACGAAGAGGAGGACGAGGAGATAGACGTGGATCTGGAGGAGGAGGAGGAATCCGCCGAAGAAGAGGAGGAGGAGGAAGAAGAGGAGGAGGAAGAAGAGGAGGAGGAGGAAGAGGAGGAGGAGGACGACGACGAGGAGATGCAGCGGAGGGGAGAGCGCCTGCTGGCCTCCGACTCGGGCGGGGGCGGTCGGCGCAGCGTGGATAGCGGCAGGGGGGCGAGCAGCGAGGGGGGAGGCAAGAGCCCAGACGGCGAAATGAGCGGAGGCGCCAAGAGGAGATCCCCCAAGACCCCGCGCCAAGGTGCGTTCTGTAACCGGCCCTCGCAATCGCCGTCATACTTTGCCTCCTACGGATATGCTGTTACATTTTTTATAATCCGCAAACCCTACGTCAAAAGAGTAATGAGAAAATTGGGGCTCGGTTCCCGTAACTGCGAGACTAAAGTGTAATTTTTCAACGAATGGGAGCAATGCAAGTAAGAAGCATAGCTTAAGAGAGGCTATTTTTTATCAGGATTATCAGAAATTGAAATTTCGACTTTTTGCTTCCAGTAAACTAGCTGCCCTAATTGAGCGGCACGGCTCAAATTCGGAATTATCTCACTCTATTTATAATTTTTGTAAATACCGTATTTAGTGAAGTTATATCTTTGGATTAAGGAGTTAAGAATTCCACATTTTTTATGGTATTATGGCAGCCCTGGTAGTGTGATATGATTCGAATCTGCCATTTTAAAACCGTATTTTAATAGAGTGGAAATTGATAGTCGTTATTGGTTGATATGATCCAAACTCGCCATTTTTATCTTGTAATTCAATAAAATCCTCGAATATACATTGTTAAAATGGATGCATCGATATGATGCAGACATGCAATGTTTTACTAGTCAAAGCAAAAATTATTTGTGTCCGGTGAAATTGACGCTCTAATTGAGGGGATTAGGGAGAGTAAGTCGCGTCAGACGCCCGCGTATATGCGGGTGTATTTGCGTTGAAGTTTTTCGAACTATTGTGGAATTGATGGAATGATATGATCCGAAGATCCTATGCAGACAGGCATAAGCTGTGAAAGTTGGAACAATTTTTGAAACGAGAAAAAAGTCTGCTATGACCGGGAATTGAACCCGGGTCTTCCACTTGCCGGGCGGATATTCTACCCCTGAACTATCGTAGCAGAACATTTTCTCTCGTTTCTGAACACGGATGTTTTCCTTTGTGGGACGATAGTTCAGGGGTAGAATATCCGCCCGGCAAGTGGAAGACCCGGGTTCAATTCCCGGTCATAGCAGACTTTTTTCTCGTTTCAAAAATTGTTCCAACTATTGTGGAATTATTGAGGTATTCAAGAATTCAATGTAACGGAGAAATAGAACGGAAAAGAAATTCTCTAAAGTGAGGCCTTTTTTCCCTCCTTCCACCCTCGCAGATTGCTCAGACAGTTCAGGGAGCGACGGCCCGTCTCGGAAGCAGCCGCGGCCGCGGAGGAGAGGCGCCGGGGGAAGAGGAGTCAACGTTGGAAACGGTGTTGTGGTGACGTCGTGTACGGACCGAAGTGCTAGCTCTGTGAACAGTAGTGGTCGTCGGCGTAAGACTGGACTGTCGGCTAGAGAGCGCAATCTGCGCAGATTGGAGAGCAACGAGAGAGAAAGGATGCGAATGCACAGCCTGAACGACGCCTTCGAAGTAAGTGGAGTGCGCCTCTCGTGTGAGCTCCTTTGATGCGAGCGTGCCTCAGTGGTCCTGCGATATGGGGCGCCTCTTTATCTGCCATTTGGTTTAAACGTCTTGTCTGCGCATCGTAATGAGACGAGTGACAGTAAATCGAGCCCGTTTTTTCTTATTTCTTACGAGTGCGTTCTCATTTTCGTTTGTTCGCAAATCACTTTGCAAGAGTCCTTTTGACCGCTCTTCGCCGTTTCTCAGGCATAAGCAGGCAAGTCTTTAAATATGCTATTTTTCTGGTTATTCAAATTAAGGGAAATGGAACACGGAGGCTAACTTATGTGCATACGCCATCTTCGAAGTGTATCCACGATACAAAAAAATAAGTGAATGGGCGATCGGATATTGGGAACCTAAGGAAATTGGAATTCTTTTTCTGAAAGACCTTAATTGTTTATGCTCCTTCCGATTTAATTGACCCATTTTGTTTGGTGCTCCCATTCGCATCTACGTCCCATTCATGATCTACCCATTCCTATTTTCTTTTCCTTTGGCTGATTTTGACTTGGCTCTGAGCAATCTTTTAAATTTTCCATGCTAAATTATCATCGAGAGAGTCCATTATATTAATCCAATCTTCTCTTTTAGATTCCTTTTTTGCTGCATTTTGATTTAATTTGCTAGGGGTACAGGTAATACTAATGCAGCGGAAGATTCGAGACGATTATTTCCTGCATCCCTATTTTTGTCTTAACCTAGTATCCAATAGATAATGACGAAACCATTTTACTCATTCCTGTTACTCCCACTGCCATCAATGATTCGCAGTTTATATTCTTTAACTTAATTAAATTATCTTGTATAGCTGCAATATTATTGCATATTATAAGAGTCAGTAATTATGATGCGAGATTAAAAGCTGCGAGTACGATGTTTACGCAGCATCTCTGCTTTTTGTTTTTTTCCTATTATGAACGTTTGACATCTCCATTACTTAACTATCCTTGTAGAAATGACGTTGTGTGTGCGTGTCGGATGGCGAATCAGCCCCTTGGACTATTATCGAAATGACGTTAGTGAATTATGTAGTCGATGAGATTTCCTGAAATATTTTCTTAACCAAAAGCGTCGCATTGACCTTGGTTTAAGCTATAAACGGAATATAAATTGGGCAAAATATTATATTTCGTCAAGTTCATAGAAAATACCATAGGGATGATAACAAATAATCCTAGACTTCTCATAGCGTACGCATTACGCGAAAACTATATAGTTAAAATCAGCACAGGTGAACTCCTTCTCACACCCAAAGAGCAATTTTAAGGCTGTGCTCCCTTTTTGGCCCGGTAGATAAGTAACACGATGCTACCTTATTGATAGAAGATTGCAGCCCGTTGCGTGTTGTGCCGATTCCGTTTTTCCGTCCCTGGCGTAAAATACTAAATAGCCTAATTTTATAATTCCTTGTGGTCTAAATAGTCATGTGCCAAAGTAATGGTAGCATAAATTTCCATCGACAGAAATATCTTTGAATTTTAAATGCAAGTATCTAGTTTGATTTCAGCACAACAAACTTAATAACAAGTCTGTATTTTTGTGCGCTAAAAGTTTTACTTTTCTTTAGTATCTAAAAACGAAATCAGATCTTTTCTTAATTATATCACGCAATAATTTTGGTTGAATGAAGAACGTAGTTTATCTGACAAGGAATCGCAAATTATTTCGTGCTAGAATAATATATATAATAATTTCTGTCTTATAGCTTTCGTTGTACCTATAAAGAATGTAGAGATTTTGTATAAGGAGATGGCTAATTATTTATTGTTGCAACACATTTGCAACTCGAAGTACGATAACCAATATCACTTCAAGGTCTAATTGTAATGAGCCCATGCGACTCCGCTGGCCGCGTTTTGCCAACTGATCCTTCCATGTGCCAGTTCTATAAACCCCTCTTATCTACTTGATTTAGAGAAAATTCTTCTTTTTCATAGTCATATTCCACTGTCTCTCATATTTTCATTAACGGCCTCTGATCACCTTTCCTTTTATTTTATCGAAGTAATGTATAAAAACCTGAGTGATTTCGATGGCGGCGAAACTTCCATTGTCGCTCTCGGAAATAATGATATTCTGCGTTGAATTCATCTAATTTTTAATATTTAGTTGGTTCGCAATTGAAAGTCGTCATATCTCTTCATATACCGTGCTTATGAGAATGGGAATTTCAGTACGCAACCATGGCGTCAAGTAGCAGGAGATCTTTGAAGACCAGTGATGTTTTAGGCATCCTAGAAAGTGAAGATTATCAAAGTTATTCTACATTTCGGCCGATTTTAGGCTCAACCGACCTAGTCTCGACCATAGAAAGTGAAGTACGAGTAGATCCTAGAATCGAGCCCGGGACTTTCAATCTTCGCAACAAAAACTATCCTCGGGGGCTCGCCCCCAGTAGCAAGAGTTTACCACCAAGTGCCATGAAAATCGGTCCAGTGGTTCAAAAGTTAACAGGGGGAACAGACAGACAGATATATACGAAGAAACTACAAGAAGTCCAACCAGGACTAATGCAGGTTGGCTTCGCAAAGTTGGCGTCCAGGATTGATTACTTGTGCATATCGACAAGAAATGTTTCAGTATGTGTTAGTAATTCCAAGGAATTCTCATGCCATAAATACCATTTGTAATTCATAGTTTATCAATGATAGAGATAAATTGGAAAACAAATTGACAGCGTTGTCAGGTTTAAAATACTCAAAGCAATATCAAAACCTCTTTCTGACATATTTTGCATGTATTTTTTTTAAATAAACGAATTTTTAAAAAATGTTACTGTTTATATACTAATATGTAGGGATCAACTGTCCATTGCTGAAGGGTAGTTGAGTGGAGAAGAAAATAACCCATTTGTTCACTCGTCTATGCTCGAGACGAGTTCGGATGGCAGCAATCCGATCAAATTCGATTTAAAACGCTAGGTTTTAGTAGAAATTCAAGAAAACACGATCAGTTATCAAAATTCTATGATAAGCATTAGAATAAATATTCTTTTCCCCGTAGAAAAGTACAAACTTCGCTCCGATATCACAATTTAAAGATATTTTAAAATATTAAGGAAAGCATCTCTGCACGATGGATTTGAGACTTTCTATGTAAAACAAGATAATCTAAACGGAACTTATGATGCCTACTTTCCATTTAATCATTTATTTAATACTTATATTGGCATTAATAGTTTTAAAATCCAAATTTCGTAATTTAGCGTTATAAAATGTTACAAATGCATTCGAACGGAATATTATTAAATTGTTCACACGTATTTGTGCGGCAAATATAACGCGTGTATGTATTAGAGCAGGGGTGCCCAACCTGCGGCCCTCTAAGCAATTTTATGCGGCCCACAGGCAGTGTTTCATAGTTTTCAAAACTTTTTCATCTTTCTTTTGATTTACCTACCAAATATTATTTTTAAGCAAAATCTGTCAAAATATTTCGCATTAAATTGCGATCCTTTATTAAATATTTCTCAATTCAAACGAGTTCTTTCTAATGTTGTTTTTCTTATTTTCTCAAATGTATTTCTAAGATGGAATTCCATCACTATTTTTAATGTTGAGATGTTAACTCTAAAAAACTTATTTAACTTGGTTTTCACTCATATGGTGCCTAAGAATCTCTATGCAATTTCCGATTTAACTTTAATACAGTCCGCGGAAGCATTTGCAATTTCCAATGCGGCCCACCAAAGGATTCACTGCCACCAATGCGGCTCACTCTGCAGAAAAGGTTTCCCCCTACTGTATTAGACTATACCGAATCCGAGTCCTACAATAGTTGTTGCTATGGCAACACTCACCAGCCTAATACGTCTATTTCCATTATGGAAAGTAGGATATTATTTTTAATCAATGCCCTATTTATTTATATACACATTCAAATCGTTTTTTGCGGCACTCCTAAAAATCAGTGTGCCGCGGTACCCAGGTTGGAAACCACTGAAATAGGATGAGGAAGGAATGGTATAATTATATGAAACATGTTTATTATCTATATAATATTATACAAATTTGTCTTCTCACAAAACAGCAACGGTTATTTACAGAGTTGGTATGGCTACTAACAACAACATATGCGTATACAGTAAAAGCCCAGCTATCCGGCTCCTATAGGGATTGAAGGGTGCCGGATAGCTGGATTTGCCGGATGCATGAACTTTACTCTTATAGGAGCCTATAACAATGAAGTTCAGTAATGTTAAGTTAAACTTCTTAGTGACACCAATGTATACTCTGTATTTCCTTTGGCTGAAAGTAACACTTTTTTCCACACTTCTTATCACAAAAAAGGGCAACAATATTAAAATACATGTAAATACTGTACTGTACAGAATACTGTACTCACCATCATATGAAGACGAACATCTGTGTAACTGTTGCTGCTATTTAACTACACTGCACATGGTTTAAACAAAAACTGTCTTGTTTCCCAATGGAAAAAGTAAAGGATTGCACACATTCAAGAACTAATCAATTTCCAAACAATTTTTATTAAAAAACTTTCTTTTTTTTCAAATCGAAAAAAATAATTCCACACTATGAAAAACCGTAATCGATTTACAATTTTTTTATTTAACAAAAACTTTCTTTTCAAAAATGCACTTTCAAAATAAAATTTTTCTTCAAATATGTGCATAGGCATATGCATTTCACTTAAAACTATTTTATAACATTAATGCAGTACAGTATTCTTGTTCAATGCATTTTTTTAATGTTTACTTGTTGAATTGCTGTTTTGAGAAATGGTTCTCTGTCTCTTATTTTTTAATGCATAATTTTTCAAATGTGCTGGTTGCATGAGCTTTCCGGATGCTAGCTAGATGGGCTTTTACTGTAGTTAGTAAATAAACTTTCATTTCGCTTCGTTTAACAGTTTACACATTTAAACTTCACTTAAGTATCGGTAAGAATTAAAATCAAAATTCATTTAATAAATCACTTAGCGCGAGTTATGATTGGAAAAATGTGAGTGATAATGATTATTTATTGATATGAGAATTAAATTAATTATTTTCAGTATTATTATTTAACACTCCAATGCCATAAATTGACGTATTTTGAAGGGTTTTAATGTTTTGTCTATTAAAGTTGCTACTTGGAATTTACTTCTTGCTACGATTTATTAGTTTCATAAAATAAATTGAGTTTTCGAAATAAATCTTGGTAGCAACCGGGTTAATGTAATTTGTTTAGTATCTATCAACAAACGCTCGCCGTAAAGTACATGTGAGTACAAACCATTTCTCCTGTTTTTATTCTGCCATGTGAATGTGACATAGACATTACAATCGATCAGGTTCCAGAGTATTCTTTAAACTTTTTATTAATTGCTTCAACTATGTGGCAAAATTTAATGAACAACAACTATATGCCGCAAATCAAATAGTTATTTCATCGAACGAAGTTATTCAAAGCTGCTCTTTCATAGATGGTTCTGGAGGGTCAGGCAAAACGTATTTGTACACAACGTTATATCATAAATTAAAGTCGATAGGGAAAAAGGTTTTAAATATGGCGTGGACTGAAATTGCAGCGATAATTCTTCCAGATGGTATCACATGTCACCCAGCCTAGAATTTACTTCTGGATCTACAGTGTTCAACTTCATCAAAACTTTCACCTGCCAAAAACGTTTTTTACGCGAGTTTGATATTATAACCTGGGATGAAGCATTAATGGCTCCAGGAGTCGCCTTAGAAATCGTTGACAGAATTCTACGAGACATAATGGAGGAAAATGGATAGTTTGGAGGAAAAATAATTGTACTTTAACAAATATTAAATGCTTTGTAATCTTCACTTTATTATGTTATTATTATGTATTATTTGCTTAATAATAACCGAGTTTATTGAGTCTTATGTAATAAATTCACTTATTATTTCAAATTCACCAGTGTAACAATGGAGCTTCTAAATGTCAACAACATCTACGAAAAATTGAAATCAGTTTAAGTCGATAAGAGCATGTCACAGGCCCTCTAGTCGGATAATAACACTGGAAAATGTCTCCATTAATTTCTACATCTGTAAAGTCGTTAGATAAATGTTATAGTACTCGTGGCTGTGCTGCCGATCGATTGTTGATCATTTCTTCATGACGTAGTTAAGCCAATGGATTGGTTTAAATTCACTTTAATAATACGCCTTTGACTGTAAATGAATAAGAGCCGCACGTTAAGTCAAAAAAGCCGCGGTTTGGCCACCCCTTATAAATATGCTATATCCTATATATATCCCTATTTATGTAAGAAGCAGCTATTTATAATTATATATATATATATATATATATAATTTAAGGAAAAGAAAAGGTAATGATGAGGGTGACAACAAGGTGTTGAAGGAAGCCCAGCGGACACTTACCAAGTTGAGGACCAAGTTGGCAGGCTGCTGGGGGCGTCGAAGAGACAGAAAACACGCACACAAGCACGCGCGCACACACACACGCAGTAGAAGCCCTCTTATCTGTCATGGTTGGGACCGGCAGTTAGTCGGTTAATCGAAAAGTTCGGTTAAGGCGAGAACCAATAGAAAAGTACATATACACAGTCTGCTTAGTCTTCATGGAAACAACCGCTTTATTTTCTCAGCCATATTCTATAAATAAATATAAATATATATAAATATATATAAATATATAAATATATATAAATATATATAAATATATATAAATATATATAAATATATATAAATATATATAAATATATATAAATATATTATATACGGTTCAAATGAAAACAGAAAATGTGAAAAGAAAGTGGAAAGAAGTTTGAAATCATATTATTATTGTTATTGCTATTTTTGTTGTTATTGTTATTATTATTTTGGTGGGATATTTTGTGGTATTTGGTACCCATTGTCATATAAATATGGCATCTCGTATGGAACATTACACAAAGTTGGAATTTAGATCATTGATACGATTTTTGAACGCAGAAGGAATGAAACAATTGAAATACGCAGGATGATGGTTAATGCGTATGGAGATAACTGTTTATCACAGAGGAGACTGTATAAATGGGTTGAAAAGTTTAAAAGTGGTGTACAAGATGTGGAAGACGCTGCTCGGCCAGGCCAGGCTGATCGCGTAGTCACACCGGAGAACATTTCTGCCGTTAATTGGCTCATTCGCAAAAACCGTCGCATTAAAGTGAAATAAATCAGCAAGAAATTGAACATCAGCATTGGATCTGTTCACAGTATTATCCACAAAGAGCTTGAATTCAATGAAGTTTGTGCGAGATGGGTGTCCCGGCAACTCACTGAAGACCTGAAGCAACAACTTGCTGACGCCTGCTCTGTGCTACTCTCTCAGTATGAAGCTGAAGGGGAAGATTTCTTGAACCGCATAGTGACCAGGGATGAGACATGGGTCAATTACTTTTAGCCTGAGAGTAAGCGAGCAAGTAAAGAATGGCGGCATCCGATCTCGCCGAAGCCAAAAAAAATCAAAGCGACACTATCCGCAGGGAAAGTGATGTTGACTGCGTTTTGGGAAAAATGGAGTAATTTTGGAGTTATGTGGAAAAAGGGAAAACTGTCAATAGTGATTCCTACCACGATCTTCTTAAGGACGGACTAAAGTCCTGTCCAAACGTCGGGGACTCATCCGAAAAGGGGTTTTTTTGCAACAAGACAATGCCCGACCTCATAGTGCCCGTGCGACTCTTGAAAGCATTCAGGACCTGCATTTTGAAGTGATACCCCATCCCCCTTATTCCCCAGACTTGGCTCCGAGTGATTTTTATCTTTTTGGCCCATTCAAAGAGGCATTACGAGGGAAACAATTTCTTTCCGACTGCGATCTTAAAAATGCGGTGCATGATTGGCTGAGGAAGCAAACAAAAACGTTCTTCTCCGACGGAATCCATGGGTTGGTTTCGTGATGGCAAACGGGACTATATTGAAAAGTAAATGAGTATTTTGTCACAGGTTTTAATAAAACTTTTAAACATTTTTCTTTTCACTTTTGCTATTTTCACTTGAACCACACACACACACACACACACACACACACACACACACACACACACACACACACACACACACACACACACACACATATGTGTGTGTGTGTGTGTGTGTGTGTGTGTGTGTGTGTGCCGCTTTCCTTCAAGCGGCTAATGATATCACCGCACATCGCAACAGACTTCTCCGTAAACTCTCTCTGCTTTGCGTCCGGCACCTCAAACTTGGTCTTCCCCTTCCGTTCATAACTGCTGGCGAGGTCAACAAACCACCTCCTTCCCCGCCACTCATCGGTCAAACTCCCTGTCTTGCGGACCTCCTGGGATTCCCAACGCCACCATCACTTCATATCCTGAAAAAGACCCACACATTCCTAACCCGCAAACCTTTGAAGCGCTCATATTTTTCGCACACTCCTGCCACCACCTCTTCATCTTGCCAACCAGATGAAATCTTGAACCTTTCCTCCCACGTACTTACCCCTGCCGAGAATGAACTCCTCTCACGCGGCCTTTCCTTTTGTCCCACCACCAAATTTGATCATTTTCGCCTCCTTGCCGACGTCCAGTCCTTTGCCCGCACACTACGTCTAAAAACTAACCCTCCCAAAGAAGACTCTCTCACCTCTGCCAACCAAAACTCCCTCCCGGCCTCCCACCTACCTTTTCCATCTTCCAACCTCCTTCCCAATACATTCCACCCACTCTTCCTTCCCTACACCCGGTCGAACAATACCTCAATTATATCCTGACTCTCTCATTTCCTTTCTCTCGCGTCTCTCCTCCCATCCTTCACTGTCCTTCACCCACCAATCCTATACCTCCCACATCACATTTTTGGATGTCGATCTTTACCTTCAAGACAGCCAAATCCGCACCTGTGTTCACATCAAACCCACCAACAGCCTCCAATACCTCCACTTTGATAGCTGCCATCCCCTTCATACAAAACCTCTATCCCATATGCCCTTGCTCGTCGAGGATGGAGGCTTTGTTCCGATAGAGCATCCCTTCTAGAGTATTACTCTGTCCTCGAGGATGCTCTTCTCAAACGTGGTTACCCTCCAGTCTTGATCCGCGAACAGATCCATAGGGCGATGACGCCTACCCACAATGGGTCTCATCCTCACACACCCACTATTCCTGCATCTACCCCTCCACTCAGTCTTACGACACTTTTCCTTCCTGGTATCCACGAAGCTCTCAAAACAATCCTTCATGCTGCCCACCCAATTCTTACCTCTTCCTCCCATCAGTCCCTCTTTATCAACCTTTTTGCCAATCCTCCGCTCCTCTCCTTCCGCCGGCCCCCAAATTTGGGAAATATCTTGTGGAGGAAGGAACTTCCCACTTCTACCACGCTTCTCGCAATAGGCTCCCACCCCTGCGGAAAACCTCGCTGCCTCACTTGCCCTATCCACCTACCATCATCTTCTTTCTCGAGTCCCTCCACCAACATCACCTACCCCATCACCTCCAGAAGCAACTGCACCACCCGTAACGTCATTTACCTCCTTACCTGCACCCTTTGTCCCGCGTTTTACGTAGGCCTCACCAGCAATCCGTTAAACATCCGAATGAACGGTCACCGGAATATCGTTTCTCTCAGACGCCCCCTCCCAGTTGCATTACATGCTAATACCCACAATGTCCCCTTCAATAGTTGCTACAATGTTAGGATTATTCGCGCTTTACCCTATGACACTCCTGCCCCCCTTCTCCGACACTGGGAACTAGCACATATCCATCTTCTCGACTCTTTCTCTCCGCCTGGCCTCAACCTCCGCTAACCCTATTAGCCCTCTTACAATGTCTCCTTGTTACATTGTAGTTATTCGCACTTTCCCTTACCACACTCCCTCTTTATTGGCTATCCACCCCTCCTACTCCCCACCTCCTCCAATCATCAACCTTCCCACATCACCCTGTCATTCCCCGCCCAGTGTGTCACTTTACGTTACTCTTTCGCTGGAGAAGGGCATAGGCCCGATAAGCTTGCGTGTGTTTTTGTGTTCGTGTGTTTTACGTGTCTCTTCGACGCCCCCAGCAGCCTGCCAGCTTGGTCCTCAACTTGGTAAGTGTCCGCTGGGCTTCCCTCAACACCTTGTTGCCACCCTCATCACTACCTTTTCTTTTCCTATAGTTAATATATATATATATATATATATATATATATATATATATATATATATACGTTATTTAATATTGATTAAATATCGCAACAAAAATAACAATAAACTTTACTAGTATGTGTGACAACTGACAGCAGACCACAGCAGACTGTGTGGACAACTGACAGCGGATGCGTACTAGACTGGATTACTATGTAATGAGAAACATTTTAACACATGAGAAAACTCGTGACATTGTTTCGGAGTGAAAGGAATGGTTTAAACTGGATTTCAGTTTTCAGACCTAGGGGCGTAAACGTCGGTTAAGCGAAGGTCGGTTAAGAGGGCTTAAACTATATATATATATATATATATATATATATATATATATATATATATATATATATATATATCTATATCATCATAGGTAGTCTGTCCGTAGACAGGTTCGTGATTATTCTTGGTTATACCTGGTTCTCCATATGCTCCTATTTTCCGCTGTCCTCTTCATATCTTGATAACTCTCTTTCCCTTTCAAATCGTCTATCAGCTGAAACCTTTTCCTACCTCTTTCCCTTTTCCCTTCTAGTTTTCCTTTTAACACCTCTTTAGACATACTCTCTCTCCTCAGGTAATGTCCAACCCAGTTAGCCTTCCTCTTTCTGATAGTCTGTATAATCATTCGCTTCTCTCCTATTCTTCGTAGCACTTCATCGTTTTTCATTCTATCTGTCCATTTATCTTCAACATTCTCCTCCAAGTCCACATTTCAAAGCTTTCCAAGTATTTGATGTAATTTTTCCATAGCGTCCATGTTTCTGCCCCATACAATGCTATACTCCATACGTAGCATTTTATCAACTTCTTGCGGATATCTTCCCTTATATTCCCTGTAAGTAGTTGTTTCTTTCTCCTGAAAGCCGCTTTTGCTTTTCCTATTCTAGTTCTGATCTCATCCGTACATTTTGCTTCTCGTGTTATGATGCTTCCAAAGTATTTATATTCTGAAACTTTTTCTAAAGGCTTTCCCCCAATACTTAAGTTCAGATTCTCTTCTTTACCTGATATTCGAATGACCTTGGATTTTTCTGTATTTATTTCCATGCCGTATTTTCTTCCTGTTATCACTAGTCTATTTATCATTTTTTGTAGCTCCTCTTCCTTTCTTGCTAGAAGTACTTGATCATCTGCGTATTTTACTGTTTTTATAATCCTTCCTCCAATTTTGAAATCTCCTGTGCTTTCTAAAGCTTCTTGCATTAGACTTTCTCCATATATATTGAATAGGGTTGGCGATAGGCAGCAGCCTTGTCTTACTCCTCTACCGATATTTATTCCGCAGGTGTCCACATTCTCAAACCTGACCTTTACAACTTGATTCACATATAGATTCCTAATCAGTCTCCTGTCTTTCCAGTCTACACCTATATCCTTTAATATCTTCATCAACTTTACCCAATTTACTCTATCAAAGGCCTTCTGCCAGTCTACAAAACATGCGCAGATATCTTGACTGTACTCTATTGCCCTTTCTGATATGATTCTAACTACTCCTATAGCATCTCTAGTTCCTCGTCCTTTTCTGAAACCGAATTGATCTTCCCCTAGAATTTATTCTGCCTTTTTCTTCAGTCTTTATTAAGAATTCTCGTGATGATCTTCGATGTGTGTGACAGAAGGCTTATCGTTCTGTAATCTTTACACTGCATTGCCTTTGGCTTCTTCTTTAGAGGGGTCATTGTTACTTCTCGGAAATCTCGAGGCCACTCTCCCGTGTCGTAAATCTTATTAATTAATTTCGTGATCGCTTTTATTCCTTCTGATCCTATGACTTTAAGTATCTCAGCCGGTATTCCATCGCTGCCCGTGGCTTTCCACTTCTTTAGTTCCACTATCGCTTTTTTTACTTCGCTCTCCATAATACTTGGTCCTAAGTTGTCTTCTTCAATGTTTTCCTCATCTTCCAGTTCAATTTTTGCCGCTCCTACCTGTTTGCTGTATAATTCCTTAATGTATTCTTCCCAAACCTGTGATACATCCTTTGTTTCTGAGACTATCTGCCTATCTGTATTCATAATTCCCATACCATTAATTCCATTAGATTTCTTATCTTCTAACTCGAGTGCTCTAGCGTACATCATATCGTACCGTCCTAACTTCTCCATTTGTTCTATTTCATCACATTTTCTTTTTATCCAATTTTCTCTCGCTTTATCTGTTACCCTTCTCAACTCATTATTTATAGGTCTATAGTTGGTTCTATCTTCTTCACTGTTAACGTTTTTCCATCATTGTCTCTCATCCATTTTCTCCAGCATTTCCTTCGTGATCCATGGTTTTCTGATTTTCTTCTCTTGTTTTCCAATCTCTTTATCCAAGGTATCCTTGATACTGGTTTTAATTTCATCCCATTCTATATCAACGATCTTCGGTTTTTTTTCCAACTTTCTTAGGTTATCTTTCAACTTCATGCTGACTACATCCTGCCTTTTTTTCAGTTTTTCTAGGTCCCAGATCTGTCTTTCTCTTCTCGTTTTTCTTATTTGTTTGAGCTTTTTACTCACGTCAAGTATTAGAAGGCTGTGATCTGAATCAATGTCTGCTCCTTGCAATGCCTTGGCGTTCTTTATGCTGTTCCTGAATCTTTGTTTTACAAGGATGTAATCTATTTGGCATCTCATTCTATCTCCTGGGCTTTTCCATGTGTATAATCTTCGTTTATGGTTTTTGAACCATGTATTAGTTACTACAAAGTCATTATTGATGCAGAATTCTACGAGTTTCTCCCCTCCTCGATTTCTCTTCCCGAGTCCGTATTGCCCGACAACATTTTCTTCCTGTCCTTCTCCGACTATGCTGTTCCAATCTCCCATTATTATGCAGTTTACCTTTCCTCTTCCGTCTTCCTCGTAAATTTCGTTAATTTGCTCATAAATCTCATCGATTTCTTCATCTTCATGAGCTGACGTTGGCATATATACCTGGATTATCAGCATGTCCACTGGGACTGCTTTAAGCTTTATTGCCATCAGTCTATCGTTCGTTGCTATTATCTTTGTCACACTTTTCATCATATCTTTCCTAAGCACCAGAGCTACTCCCCTTTCCCCACTATTTCCTCCAGAATAAACTACCGTGAATTCTTCTGAGTCGAACTGTCCTTCTCCCTCCCATCTAGTTTCGCTTAGTCCTATAATGTCAACTCTATTTCTTCTCATTTCTTCTTTCAAGTTCTCTAGCTTTCCTGCCTTTCTCATAGTTCTTACGTTCCAAGTCCCTATTCGTAAATTACTTTCGACAAATGTTTTCCTCAAGGCAGTCGCCGCCCGTAGATCCGATTGGGGGACTATTTTACCTCCGGATTGTTTTACCTCGAGAGAACTCATATTGTCCAACCATATAATCATTACTAGGGATTGTAATGTGGTAGTTTCTCTCTTGCTTTCCACATCGCAGTACTGTAGCCGTTCAAATCGTCCTGATCACGCCTACAGCAGCATTGGATATAGACCCAACCAACATCATTTGTTTTCGGCTCTATACCATACTGACAGTACTGCTGCCTACTGCCAGGCACTGATGATAGTTTTTTATATAAAACTTCCATTCAAAGGGTTTGAACCCCCGAACTTTGCAATAGAAAGCCGACACGCTAACCACTACACCATCAGTATATATATATATATATATATACATATATATATATATATATATATATATATATATATATATATATATATATATATAACAGCTTACGGAAAAGGAAAGGTAAAATGGATATATGGATGACAACAAGATGTTGGGATGAGGAAGCCCAGTGAACACTCACCAATCGGACGACTTCAGGTTGGCGAGACCCTGGGGATGTCAAAGCGACACACGTAAAATAACACTAAAACAACACAGAAACATCACAAACGTAGAAGCTTTCGGAGTTATTCCTTCTTCAGCTACCGAGAGAGAACTGATGGCAGTGACACTGGGAGGAGACATGGGGGTGGAAGGGTAGTACGGAAAGGTTGAGGATTGGAGGATACAGAGGGGGTTGGGGATTGGTAGGGGGTTGGGAGAAGACATAAAGGGAGTGAAAAGCTATCGAAGGTTGAGGCCAGGGGGAGTGAAGGAGTTTAGGAGATGGATATGCGAAAGCTCCCACTGACGGAGTTGGGGAGCCGAAGCATTGTCAGGGAGAGCGCGAATGACTCTCACTGTGAAGCAGTTGTTAAACTTTAAATTATGTTGGTTCGCATGAACGGCCACCGGCAGCGGTCGTTTGAGAATGACGCTGTTGCGGTGGCCGTTGAGGGGATTGCTGGTGAGGCCAACATAAAAGGCGGGACATTGGGTGCATTTCAGGAGGTAAATGATATTGCGGGTGGTGCAGTTGGTGGTGGACGTTATGGGGTAGGTGGGTAGAATGTGAGGATAAGGTGGGCGGCTTTTAGGATATTTTTCAAAATGTCGTGGATGCCGGGGAAATAAAGGGTGGTTAGGGTAAGTTGGGGGTGGAATCGGTGGTGGTGTGGGTATTGGGTTGGGAGTTAGGGGTGGCGGGTGCGAATGCCCGCCGGATTTGGTCTCGGATCAGATCCGGCGGGTATCCGCGCTGTAGAAAGGTATGTTCGAGGGTGGAGCAGTACTCGGACAGTGAATCTCTGTCCGAGCAGATTCTCCGCCCTCATCGGGCTAGGGCGTAGGGAATTGAGGTTTTGGTGTGGAGGGGATGGCAGCTGTCGAACTGGAGATATTGAAGGCGGTTGGAAGGCTTGAGGTGCACGCTGGTGTGGATTTTGTTTTCCTGGATGGAGAGATCGACATCCAGGAAGATGATGTTGGAGGCAGAGGAGTGGTGGGTGAAGGAAAGCGTGGGGTGGGATGAGAGGCGTTATAAAAAGGATTTTAGGGAGTCGGGTCCATGCTTCCAGAGAAGAAAAATGTCGTCAATATACCTCAGCCATAGGAGTGGTCTGTGGGAAACGTCAAGAAAGCATTCCTCCCATTCACCTAAGAAGACATTGGCATAGGAGGGCGCCATGCGAGTGCCCATTGTGTACCTTTTATTTGTAGGTAGTGGCGCCCTCCGAAAGAGAATTTGTTTTTTTTTTGAGCACCATTTCAGCCAGCTTCGTTAGGAAATGGGAGAATGGTCTTGCGTCAGGTGGTCTGGAGTCCAGTAATTTTCTCAGGGCGGACAGTCCTTGGTTGTGAGGGATGTTGGTGTAGAGGGAGCAGACGTCTATAGTGGACATAATTGTGTTAGGTGGGAGAGGGGAAGGGAGTGATTTTAGGCGTTGTAGAAAGTGGTTTGTGTCTTTGATGAAAGATGGGATTTGACGGACGAGAGGTTGTAGATGGGAGTCAACAAAGGCAGAGATGCGGTCCGTGGGAGAAATAAAGCTGGCAACAATGGGGCGGCCGGGGATGTTGGGTTTGTGGATTTTTGGGAGAAGGTAGGAGGTTGGGGTCCGGGGTGTGTTGGGGATCATCAGGGAAATGGTGGAATCAGGGAGGCCTTCTTGTTTTGTTTGTGATGATTCTGTGTTGTTTTAGTGTTCTTTTACGTGTGTCGCTTCGACATCCCCAGGGCCTCGCCAACCTGAAGTCGTCCGATTGGTGAGTGTTCACTGGGTTTCCTCATCCCAACATCTTGTTGCCGTCCATATATATATATATATATATATATATATATATGTGTGTGTGTGTGTGTGTGTGTGTATGTATGTATATAGGTATGTATGTATGTATGTATGTATGTATGTATGCATGTGTGTGTGTGTGTGCGCGTGCGTGCTTGTGTGTGTGGACTTGGAGGAGAATGCTGAAGATAAAATGGACGGATTGAATGAAAAATGATGAAGTGTTACGAATAGCAGGAGTGAAGCGAATGATTATATAGACTATTAGAAAAAGGAAGGCAAACTGGGTTGGACATTACCTGAGGAGAAAGAGTATGATTAATGGCGTGTTAGAAGGAAAACTAGATGGAAAAATGGAAAGAGGTAGGAAAAGGTTTCAGCTTATAGACGATTTGAAAGGGAAAGAGAGTTATCAAGATATAAAGAGGACAGCGGAAAATAGGAGTATACTAGCTGAAACGTTCGGCTTCGCTCGGGAAACTTATCTTTTAAGTAGCAAACGATTTTTATTGCGTATTGTATTGTAAAGTTTTACCATTAATAGAATTACGCATTACGTCTTACTTAATATTCTCATGGATAGATGCACCGAAGCCTTTAAAGAAGCAATAAAACTATGTGGATTATGTCAATACTATTAGCCATAACCTAAAAAATAAACAACATTTTGGTTACCTAACAAATCTAAGTAGATGTATCGATTTATATTGAGATAAATCTTTCAATTTTAATGGCAAAAGATAGCAATGTTCTAATAATCCTTAAAAATCATTTGGCTCACTTTAAAAGTATTCATAGACTAAATTTAGGCATGAATCCATTTGTACCCATTATCTTGGCGTTGGCTATTCTTTCTCTACGGCGCGTCACGGCGTGGATTTTCCTTGCATTAATCTTTACGTGGCTATCTCCCTATGAAGAGGACAACAATTAAGAAATTTAGCTTTGTTGCCGCCTAGAAAATGATCATCTAAACCTCTACATTTTTCGTTTAAAGAAACTTTTTAAGCGATTTAGCATATAATACAAGACATGAACAGAATTAAAATATTAAGTCTTTCGTGCGTAAAATAAGCCATTTCCCGTGATCGTAAGTTAATATTTAGGTACACATAATTGAAGGGCTGCATGGCATTTTGGAAGTTTCTCCATACCATTTCCCATGCATTCTTATGGAAATAGTATTTTGTTGATCCCACGGGGTATAAGAGACCCCACGGTCTGCAAACCTAGACTAAGTTTTTCCTTTGGTCCATGAAACTTGAATTTGATAGCTTCAACAGTGTAAAAACGTATAAAGAACACACACACACTAAAATATTTATAAGATGGAGAACCAGGTTTAACCACGAATAATCGCGGACCTGTCTACGGACAAACTACCTATGATGATATATATATATATATATATATCGTTACTATAATTCAGAAATTTTGTTTGGGTGTTGGTTTGTATGTTTTTCCGGCTATACAAATCCACACGGCTGATCCTAGAGCCACCAAACTTGGCATACTAGCTAATAGGACCAAAAGGAAGAGCGTACTAGTAGGGTTGGTTTGAGACCCGTGGGATCTTTGGAACTTTATGTGGTCCACAGAATAGTATTTCCATAACATTAACACGGGAGTAATACGGGAATAGGTGTAGTCATTTTGTAATTTGAGCAATAAAATATGAAGCCATTTCGTCTCTTGATCGAAAACGATCAAAAATTACATTTGAGTACGGAAATTGCATATAGTTTTGGGCAATTTCACAGAATATCACCATAGTTGCTTCTAATTGTTGGGGTTAGTTTGTTTTCTTTTTAATAGTAGTACTTAAATGGTTTTTAGATTTGCAATGCCACCCACAAAAAAACATTTAACTGGTAGCAAATCAGATGCGCAAAGAAAGGTTGCTTCGAGAGTATCAGAAACATCAGAACTCACAGAGGCATAGAAAAAAAAACAAATTACGACAATAAGCAGTTCGAAACTTTTCCAAACGAGAACAGATAAAAGCTTAGCATGTTTTAGCTAGACTATTGTTAGAAATAAAAAGAAATATTTATAACTCTCTAATGTGTACATTTCCCTTCAAGATAGAAACGCCCTGGTTACGCCTATTTATAAAAGTAGCAATAAATCGGATGTGAACAAGTATCGACCCATTTCTTTGCTGCCTGTCTTATCGAAAGTGTCTGAAAAACTTGTTTATGATAAGATTTTTTCCCATTGTATTTTCATCTAAGCAGCATGGCTTTTTTCCGCAACGGTTCACCATCTCCAATTTAGCCATTCATATCAACCAGCTTGCCTCTGTCCTTCATAAAGTGGTCAAGAAGATGCCATATACATAGATTTTGAGAAGACTTTTGACAGAGTGCACCATGGTCTTCTCCTGCATAAACTTCAGACGTTTGGCATCAGTGGTCCTGTTCTTAACTTAATGCGATCATACTTAACCAATATAACCCAAAAAGTGGCTATTGATGACCTCGCGTCCACGGTAACCTATGTAAATTCAGGAGTTCCACAAGGATCCATCTTAGGGCCCTTACTCTTCAATGCCTTCATGATGATTTCCCGGAAACAATTAGTGGTACAATTTCACTCTACGCCAATGATTTCAAAATCGTAAATTCGGTTAATACCTCTGATGACTGTGAAGTTACCAAAATGACCTTGTGAAACTCCCGGTGGTGCAAATCATGGAATCTTTTCCCAAATCTACCCAAGTGTAAAGTGATTTCCTTTTCACACAATAAAAATCTCTACATTCACTCATATAATTTGAATTATGTTTTATTAGAACTGATTAGCACAATCATGGATTTAGGCATAAGGCTAGAATCAAACCTCAGCTTTAATACCCACGTTAGATCAGTTTGTGTAAAGGATTATAGGATCCTAGGATTTATCAAACGAAATTCATTAAAAAGTTTCTCCTCAAGAACATCTATTCGCTTCTACTGCTCTCTTGTTCGGCCCATACTAGAATACCGGAGCGTAATTTGGAATCCCCATCAGAAATCCTTGGTTGACTCATTAGAAAGAGTCCAGAGACGTTTGGTGAAGTGGCTGTGCGTGAAATAAAATGTAACATACAACAAAAATGACTATGTGAAACTTTGTAAATCTTTCAAACTTATCTCGCTTGAGACTAGGCATAACGTGTTGGATGCTATGTTTCTACACAACATCATTAGTGGCCGGCTTAACGCTGATAACTTATTGCAGTTTGTGGGTTTTGCAACTCCTATGAGAAGATCACGGCACACTCCCCTCTTCCATGAGACCTACTCAAGGGTGAATGTGTATAAGTATTCTCCCTTAATAAGGATGGTCAGAACTTCCAACGAGGTGCTTGCCAGACAACCTTCTATAGACTTTTTCCACGACTCGCTCAATACCCTTAGAAACAAGCTGGTTAGAGCCTTCAGCGACTGACATTTATTTGTATTTGTATTTATATTTGTATTTGCCTGTTGGGCTCTTCATATTTGTGGAAATATTTATTGTGTTAGACATTTTGTGTTATTTATTTATTTTTCTTTTTGTAATTTGATGTTATATTATTATTCCTGTCTATTATAACACATGTTACCTGGGGGATTCCTGTATGTGTTAAATAAATTATCTATCTACCTATCTAAATATTCAAGGCGATAGGTAACTGTATGGACAAGATCCTCTCCAAGATTTTGACATCTTGCTTAAGGAAGAGGATTATACCAGAGCCGTGGAACCAGGCAAGCATCATTCTTTTGCACAAGAAAGGTTGCAAGGAAGATTTGAATGATTATCGACCAAGCAGCCTCCTCCCGGCAGTCTATAAAATATTCACGAAGATTATCACTACGCGACTTCAAAAGCATCTTGATTTCGCCCAACCCAGAGAACAAGCTGGATTTCGCAGTGGATATAATACGGCGGACCTCATTCAAGTAGAGAGATAATTAGTCCGACTAATGAGTACGAGTTGCCCCTCTCTATGTGCTTCTTCGACTACGAGAGAGCATTCGACTCTATCCGAACTTCGTCTGTGCTAAATACACTGAAGTAACAAGGGGTAGAAGAAACGTGCATTACTTTAATCAATAATATCTATAAAAACGCGACATCGTCTGCCCAGCTGCATGAAGAAAGAAGTGCCTTTAAGACCGAAAAGGGAGTGAGGCAAGGAGATACTGTCTCCTAAATTATTCAGAGCAGCTGTAGAGGAAGTATTCAAAATGCTAGACTGGAAAGAAAAAGGTATGAAGGTAAATGGAAAATATCTGAGTCACTTGTGATTCGTTGATGACACCATACTGTTCGCAGGAAGCCCAGAAGAGTTTGGTAGAAGAACTGAGGAACTAGAGTAGGCAAGACAAGAAACAGCTTAGAATGAATCTTAATAAAACAAAGGTCCTGTACAACTCCTTCATAAATACCGAGAAGATATCTATCAACGGAGCAGAACTCGAAGAAGTAACAAATTTCGTTTACTTGGGTCAAGTCATTACTACCTACGTATCACTTCATTAAGAACCGGAGAGTGAAGATGGTATGGCGTGCTTTTGGCAGGAATGCAAACATCTTCAAATCAAATATCCCATATGTCTGAAAAGGAGAATATTTGACCATGTGTTCTACCTGTTTTGATCTATGGATGCGAAACATAAACGCCAGAATAGTCCAGCGCCTATAAACGATACAGAGGAGCATGGAGAGATGTAAACTGGAGATCACCCAAAGAGACAGCAAAAGGAACGACTAGGTAACAAAGAATGCGGGAGTCTTTGACGTAATTAGAAGAGTAAAGGCGCTTAAGTGGCAGTGGGCGGGTCATATTGCTAAGAGAAATGATCGGCGTTGGACGTCTAGTGTCATTGAATGGATCCCAAGAAACATCATGAGACCGAAAATAAGACCGAAAGACAGATGGGAAGTTGAAGTTCTTAGGGCCAACTTGGAGGAGGGAGGCAGATGATAGGGAAAATTGGAAGAGTCTAGGGGAAGCCTTCATCCATCAATGGATTGAAATGGACTGATGATATATATATATATATATATATATATATATATATATATATATATATATTCTGTGATGTATATGAATCAGTATGAAATTCTTTTTCATCAATGGAAAGTAAAAAACTCCCGATCATAAACATTCCTACAGGATGAAACCTCCTATATTTTCTATTCTACACAAAAAACTATGAAATATACTTTGATAAAGAATTCTAGATTTATTTCAAGAGAAATTAAAAAGAAGGTAACAAGTTACGAACATAACAAACTTGGTGGAGCGATAATTGTCCAAGAGGCTGATTCGCTCGAAATGCACACACACACACATAAATGTAATGGAGCTTGGAGTTTAGAAAAAATTAATGTATGTATAACGGAAAATTTTAGGCTTCGGCGGAAGAGGGTCCGAATCCATACACGTGAACAGAGTACGGCTGTATGAGATAGATCACCTGATTTGTACACGTATAAGGATTCATGGAACCAGGTGCTAACTTATTCGTAATGTTTTATTAAACTATGAACGCGTTACCGACTGTAACTAATAAGATATGTATATTTCCGAATATCATCCTGGGGATGAGTCAAACGGGCTATTAGTTTTTCGTCCTTTTATTAGGTTTTCTGCTCAACCAACCGACTGTACACCACACAAAACCTTTCTCTTCATCTTCTCATATCCAATTCCTTTTAATGCATCTAATATTCTATTTCTCTTCCTTCTCATTTGCCACTTTCCTAGGATCCTGCCTTCAACGACTTCTTTCAGCAGGCCTTTCAAAATTGGCCCTCTCATTTTTTCTATCTTTTCCGGGTTACTCGAACTAATCTCCTCCCTCCCCCTACCATCTTTAAGGTTCCTCATATATTTTTCTCTGAGTCCTACTAATTCTTTCTCTATAATAATCCAAGTGGTTGATTAACCAGAAATACGAAAACTAATTTTCTCCAGTCTACGCCATACCCACATCTCATTTATCTCACATCATCATTTCTCATTCTCCGTATCTCACAGCCATACAGTGCTACACTTCATATCAAAGTTCTCACTGACATATACTTTTATACCTTTATTCTGAGTTTTTGTCAACAACTGTCTCGTAAATGTCTCCTCTTACGGGCTCTCGTCCGCAGGAGCGACCGCGTATTCTCCCTTGTCGGCGAATAAATTGCCAATCGAGCGGGCCGTTGCCACAGTGATGTCAAAAATCACGTTCGCTGGGCTTCTTCTGTAGGACCTATATTTTATGGCGATTTAAAAAATAATTGTTCTTAGACTCAAAGTGTACGAACCAACCAAACTTCATGCACTGGTCTTTGTGAATCTGACGGAAACGGCGCCGAAATACCTTTGGTCCTATTATTTTGAAGAGTAATAAGGATGCATTCTACTGGCAATGCACTATTTGTAAACGACACAAACCCTATCGACCTCAAATTAATACGAAGGCTTGGAACTTGGCTTGGAAGGAGTACCTATCGACCTCGTCCCAAATTATATCTCTGGAAATCCATCATTCCCATCCTCCACCTTCATATGTGTATCTCTAATCCTCTTTTCCTGTTCAACAACGCTCCAAGTTTGAAATGTAAATTGGATCATTGAATCTCATGTGAACTTTTCTTTTATGTCATTTGACTTCATCCTTAAAATGCTGTTTTTTTAATGAAAGCCGTTGCATCAGATGTCACTTTCTAGAAATCGACATCCTAAAAAAATAAACGAAGGGAAACGTAACATTTCTGCATCGAATAATAATAATTATATATGCCTGCTTCAACGCTAGATCCTATGTAACGATATGTAATGAATACATATCGAAAGTATCTCAACTCGAATCAGATGATGAGATAAATTGATAATTTTCTTAAAATCTATTTTTTTGGGCTTTTAATTAATCAAATTTTTTAAATGTAATTTCTCTTTTTCAGCAACTTAGAGAAGTAATTCCTCATATTAAAATGGAGCGGAAACTTTCTAAAATCGAGACCTTAACTCTGGCCAAAAACTATATAATGGCTCTTACTAATGTCATATGTGAAATGCGCGGAGAGGAAAAGCCATACACGTGAGTATTTATTAAATAACTTAATTAATAATGCATGATTAATAGTGTCGATATTTCATTTTACTTGTTTTCAGAAACAAATTTAAAATTTTTATTTACTTATTTCCGTCGTTATATACTACACGCGGTGGAATAAGAAAACTTAATCTAGTATATATGGCTGATATTAAATAATAACTTGAATAAGGTAGTCTCGTAAACAAAATTGTACAAATTAAAGAAAAAACTATTTGTCCCTCAATGCACAGGTGGTATTTTTGTACTGTACATTTTTTGGGAGCAATAACAAGCCATTAAAACAAAAATGGAATTTGATTTTTAAAACATATTGAGTAATAAAGAATAACTTACATAAGTCATACATATGAGATTCTAGGCAATAATTAGACTTAAAATAATTCTGTCGAGTGATTGCTCCATAGTAATTTTAAGGAAACTGCGGTCTGTGTTTTACAGTGAAGTGGAAAGTTGTAATTATGTATATGTAAAATTATCATTTTATCTTTCTTTTTCATAGCAGTATTCTGTGCTGTAGTATTTTAAACAGTTTTCATGAAGGCATTTTATTTTAACATCTTAACGTGGGAATCATTTTGAAACGAGAAAAAAGTCTGCTATGACCGGGAATCGAACCTGGGTCTTTCACTTGCCGAGCGGATATTCTACCAATGAACTATCGTATCAGACAATTTTCTCGTATCTGAACGAGTATGATTTCTTGGTTGGGACGGAATTAGCCAAGCTAGTATCAACCTGACCCAACGGATGTCCTCGAAGAGATAGATTGAAGAAAACTCTCAATCTCACCATTTGAAAGGGAAGAGTTTTCTTCGATCTATCTCTTCGACGACATCCGTTGGGGCAGTTTAATACTAGCTTGGCTAGTTCCGTCCCAACCAAGAAAACATCCGCGCTCAGAAACGAGAAAATTGATCTGATACGATAGTTCATTGGTAGAATATCCGCCCGGGCAAGTGGAAGACCCGTGTTCGATTCCCGGTCACAGTAGACTTTTTTCTCCTTTCAAAATTATTCCCAACTTTACAGCTTATGCCTGTCTGCATAGGATCTTCGGATCGCTTTATTCCATCAATATCTTAACGTGGTTTTGGATGGTACTATTCACATGAGATTTGCTCTACTTGGAGTATTATCTGTTTTATTCTGTAAAAATCTGATCATTCCCCTCTTTTGCCTAAATATAACGGTTTGCTAAAACTTTCCAAGCAGAAGCTAGAAACACAACATTTGGGTGACCAGAAGCAAAACACAGTGGAACCCATATAACTCGAATTTTGGATGAGTTAGAGTGGAATTTTTCCTCGTTCGAATTCACACATGTACGTTAAAATGAAGTTCTATTACTCAAAGTTATGATAAATCGACCTTTTTCTGTCCTTCCTTGAGGTTAATTTTTTCAAGGTTCGATTTCATAAACCTATTTTAGATAGACAATGATGGACTAGAGAGTCGTAAAAATGATCCAAGGCAACTAGAAATTATGAATCTGATCGAGGATGGAGTAAATTGTGTTATTTCATAGCCACATCTCACACCAGAACAGCATTGGTTCATAAGACAGTGGCAATAGGACCCTTGAAATCAAATTTATGCAACATTGGTTCCAGTTTGTAGCACTTCCATCGAGACATCCCATGTTTTCTCTCCAATTTAGCTGATTTTGTACTGAAAGATACATGGTTTGAATTTGGATAACACATTACTGGTTTATTTGCAGATGAAAAAGTCCAAACCTATAGCTAAGCTACTAGTTGACGGTCTCCCATTACTTGAGCCCTGTTGGAGGAGCCACCCTCATTCTATTCTTTCGCGAGCCCTAGCTACATCAATAATAAACAAATCAGAATTGAACAAAATGTATGTTTTCTTATTCTCAGTATTGATATACTATCCTCTCCACATTTTCCAAACACGCATGGCGTACCTTGACTACTAATGGTCGCTGAATATTCATTTTTGTTTTTCTATCAGAGAAACAGCAGGTTCCCTGATTTTTAGGCTGATTTCCAAAGGAAACATAGCCTTATGTAATGGTTCTGTCTGTGTGTGTATGAGTATGTGCCCCCTACTAACAACTTTTGCACCAATGTACCGATTTTCATGAAACTTGGTATGAGGCTCGTGCTGCCAGGGCCCACCTCCGGGCTATATTTTATTTGGCGAGGATTAAAGTCCCGGGTTCGATTCCAGGAAGGTTTTTTCCTATTTGTTGTAAATAAGAGGTCTCAAATCCATCGTGCAGAGATGTTTTCTTTAATACATTAAAATATCTTAAAATTGTGATATCGGAGCGAGGTTTGTACTGCTCTAAGGGGAAAAGAATGTAAATTCTAATTATTATAACCAAATTTAGATAATTGATCGCATTGTCTAGAATTTCTACTGAAACGTAGCGTTTTTGCGTTTTAAATCGCATTTTATCGGATTGTTGCCATGGAGACAATTATTACCGAACTCGGCTTAAGCATAGATGGGTGAACAAATGCGTTATTTTCTTTTCCACACGACTATCCTTCAGCAATGGACAGATGATCCATACATATTTGCGTATAAACAGTCAAATTTATTAAATTCTTTTATTAAAAAAAACATGCAAAATATAATGTCAGAAAGAGATTTTGACATTGCTTTTAGTATTTTAAAAATGATAATACTCTATTAATTTGTTTTCCAATTTTTCTCTAACATTGGTAAACTATGAACTATAAGTGGTATTTATGGGATGAGAGTCCCTAGGAATGACTAACACATACTGAAACATTTCCTGTCAATATAAGTAATTAATTCGGGAGGTCAACATCGGGAAACCAGCCTGCATTAGTCCTGGTTTGGACTTTTTGTCTAATTCTACTTATATCCAAAGCATTGGGTTGCATTAATATAATTGTTTCCATGGTCAGAGCGCTCAGCTAATTCATCCTTTCCTTTCAATAATCAAATAGGCCTCAATTTGTTTATAAAATCTTATACATTCAGAAGCAAACATTTTATAAAACTATAGTAAGATATAGTTCCAATTACAATTCCCTTCTCTTTATTTAAGTCCACTAATGTAGTGGAGCCTAACCTTTTTACATGATGGACCGCATTCGTAGTTGTGAATGCTTCGGAGGGCCGCATTGGAAGTCACGAGAGCTTCGGCGAGACAGATGAGCGTTTACATTAGAAGTTACCAAGGGATTCTGTTGTTTCATATTGGCGATAATCAAGCCTAAATAAATTACTAGTGTTAAAGCTCCACCAGAAAAGGTTTTGAGACGATAATTATATTGAAAAAATATGACGTCTATATCAAATTTTACCGATCACCTTTTCATCATAGCTTCGTGAGCCGCATAGATTGCTCTCGGGGGCCGCTGGTTGGGAACCTCTGGTCTAGTATATATTGCTAGTAAAAAGCATATCAAACTTACATATAGTATTAGATAATATGAAGATGAATTATAAGTTAGCCATAAAATATTTTTAATGTCATTAGGGTCATTAAACATCATCTTTCCTGTTGCTAAAAGTGGGGATAGGAGATTAAATTGTAAAATTTCCTAATACCATGAAAAATTTATAATATTTAAATGTTAATCACCAATGTATTATCAATAAGAAACAGGAATGCAGGAATTATTTCATGATAATATTAGAAGGTGATCATAGATTTTTAAGATGAGAAAATTGAGTTAAAGGAAGCTGGAAATAAAAGATAAACTAGTGATTTATTTGTTATGGTAACATTTATATTTCCTACTTGCATAAATGCCCGTCACATATGACGGGGCGTCAGATTTAATGTATTTCTCTATTTTTTCGCTTTATTCTCTCACCCCTCTTATTCTTCCCTCCCACTCCTCTTTCCCAATCTCCCTACCCTCTCTGCCCCACTATCTCCTCCTCACAACTCCGGCCATATAGTATATGGAAATTTAGAAGCAAGTTGAATATTACTTAGAGGAAATTCTTTTGATAGCTGATTCACAAACATTTTCTCGCTTTCTATATAATCCAATTTAATGTAAGTAATTTCGTGAAATCAGCCACAATGCGGTGACGATGAAAGTTTCTCACCTCAGAAAACTTAAAAATTTCATATTAAAAACAAATTTGAGAATCGATTCGACACATATTTGATAACCGGCACAAGGAAATTAGTCCTCTTTCTTTTAGACGTTCTTTGGTTGAAGTCTCAAATTTGTACGATTATTATTAGTAATTTTAAATTGCAAATAAAAAATACGCTGCTTTCATTCCTATGTAATTCAAATGGAGGTATGAAGCGCTTCTGGAATCGAGCTCATGTCGCTGTAGTACACGGCGATTAGTTAAAATCCTGTTTAAGGTGAACTCATGCTGGGAGGGACCGATGTCCGCGAGCGTTTTTCGTCAGAAAATACATGTTTGCACTCCACTTGTGTTTACATATTGAAAACCTCCGCCGTCGTCCGTTTCTCCCGGCCTGGGATGGCCTTTGAGCGTGACGGATCAACTAACCAACCCACATAGCCTATTATTATATTAAGGTGTTAACATGGTTTGTCGGAAGAGCTAGTTAAACTCTGTGATGTCCAATGATTTTCTGGCTCTGAGACAAGTGAAACGATTTGATCTCTTTCCTATATTCTCACATACTTCATTGGTGATGAAAAATATCTAACCATTTATTTTAGGTTCCTTGATGATAATGCCTCAAACAGTAGTGATGGGACAAATGGGGAAGTTGAAGGAAGTACAAGTGGTAACAGCAGTGGGGCTGATCAACAACCTTCAACAGATGAATTGGATATTGAGCTTAATAATAACTCACCCTTCCAAGAAAACTTAGAAAATCGTAATGCACCTGTTGTAGCTACTGCCTCTCAAGATGTTAGAACCTAATGGCATGTGCTTCAGGCTGCCATTAAAACAGGTAAAAAGAAATAGAATCAAAATTTTTGCATATTTATATTAATTATTATTATTTTCAATAATGTTTCTCTTAAAAAGAGGGGAAAGATGCACAGACATGACCCAGCCATTAGGCATTCATTTTTTGGTTTTAATAAAGAACACCTACAAATGCAACATTCTGTTTAAGAAGTCTCTGAAAGAAGAAGTTTAATATTTTAGAATTGATATCTATATTTCATGGGTCCATTCCCATTGCAGTGGCAAGAAAGTTTAGTGGGCATCCTTAAGTGACCAACCATACTGACTTTGGACTGTTTAACTTTTTGTGTTGATTTCTTTCTGTTCAGATTTTTAACAGATATATGGAGAGTCAATCGAATAGATGCTGATAGGTATCCTAAGGGGGATTTTATACCAAGGTGATGTGAAGGTGATTTCATTTTGATGTGAGGGCAACTTTAGTTGCTTTCCGATGGCACATGCTTTTAAATGTAACCCTTCATACCAAGATGACACACTGGCGATGTGATGTGATGCATTTCCCGATCATCAAATCAGGCATCCACTTGTTTTATTCAGAACGGATTGTATGGGACCTTAATATGTCTATATCTAAATGAGATGATTACTTCCAAATTTTTTCAAATCTTTAATTGTAAAGGACCTTGATTTTGGCTGATGAAAGATTTCATGTTAAGTATTTGTTTACTAACAAAGGTGGTTCAACATATACTTTGAGTACATATGAAAGGTTACAAGCCCGAGTCGACTAACCCACAAAATTGTAAAAAGCTGGTTAGTAATTTCATTCAACTCTCTAAACAGAGATTTATTTTGTGCCAGACATGACTAACTGTTACACTTACTGCACAGTGCTGCAATCTAGTGAATTTTTCTGGAACAAAGATTAAGATTAAGAATTTACAGTTTTAACTTGACCTTTAAATATCTCAACTTTAGTATGCTGTGGGTTAGTCACCACTGGCTTGTAACCCTTCATATATGCCTGAGTATTCATTTTCATGCAAGAATGAAGGTCAACTTACACATTGCAATATATAAGAATTTACTGAAGTTATTTTAAATGACTATCAATGATGATATTATTATCTGAAAATTAATCACATATGGCCATTATCAAAGTTGAAATATAGCTAATCATTTCTTTCATGATTTCACTGACTTATCTTTTTATGTAATCTGCTATACACTCATATATGCAATAGGATTTTATTGTTTGGTTTTAAATACTTTACGAGATATAATTGAGGATAATGTAAATTTTATTGGAAATAAATATGATAAGTTTGTCTTTAATTAAAAATTATAAAATTTTATACAGATCTCTCTACTCAACCACAAATTATGATACCAAATTTTCTTAATGGATGGTCAAGACAACGACATGGCTGGGGAAGTATTCAGAGAAGCAAAATTTTTGGATTCATCAGTTCTAAAAATCATCTCCTTTGATGAGCGGCATGTCAACGGTCATCCCCATAAATATGAAGTTAACAAATAATAGTAACATGTGACTAAGACCTTTTTAAAAAGACTCTATATTCAGGTTGTGATAAGTAGATTTTAATTGGAAATGAGGAACAAACTGATTGAGCCATTTCATAGGTTAAATGTGTCTTGCCATAGTTAATAAGCTGACTACGTTGGTTATTCATTACAGAAAAGTTCAGGGAAATCATATCATTACATTGAAAGTCCCTTGGTTCATCAACAAGATAATCATCATATTGCATTTATGATTTCAAATATTCCGTTCCACTTGGAAAAATTGTGCCTTTTGAGTCAGTAGCATAAATTAAAATTTCATTATAATTATGACAATATGGAAATTATAATGAATTTTTATTTTAAAATGTAATTGTATGTATTGTATAAATAGATTAAGTTATGAGTTAATCTTTTCTATAAATAAGAATTAGAAATTAAAAGTTGTAAATAGGAAAAGGATGGGAACATGTGATTTCAATCTTTGGAAAATTATCATTAATTAGTATCATAATTATGTTTTCTTGAACGTATACAGATCCTATAAATTGCAGATAACACTTGAAGAAATAATAAGATAAGCTGTATGTACAAATGTATTGATTATAATAAGGGAAACAAATGGACCAATTTATAATCATTCTAGAAACATGTTTTATTGAATGAATAAACCATATTTTTTACAAAAAAGTCTTTTATCTGCCAAATACCAATTTTTATTTTTCATATTTTTTAAGAACATTTGGCTCTTAAAATATTTTCCTGATTATAAGGTGACTTGTTTGTGTATAAAGGCTTGTAAATATCATTATAGACATGTAATATAAGGAAAACTGATTGGAAAATGGGTCCTGATGATGGCATGGGGTTGACAGAAAAGTACTCATGCTCATATGTACCTGCTATTTTTAGAAATTTATTGTAAATTGTTTAAATAAAAAGCATTAAATCTGTAACTCACTTTCTTTTTGGAGAAAATTCAACAGTAGCATGAATTGCATTTTTTCATGTAGTTTAAATGGAAGCACACAGGTAAAGGTACATTTAATTAACTCACTAAGGCATAGCATGAAGGAAACAGATTTTTTCAATAATTTTCTAGAAAATGTAAGCACAGATGTACAGTTGTTCTAAGGTGTTTCTGTTGTTAGAGTAATTGATTAGCTAAGAAAAAATATTCATTGGTTTTCTAAGAGAAGGTAGATTTTAAGGAAACATTGCTTAAGCTTAAACATTGTGATATACATATAAATAAGTTGGTATTAAAAATTGAGCTTATGTCATTGTTGATCAATCTTATCAAATTTATCCCCTGTAACCATTCATCAGATATTTCCTATTGCCATGTAACATAAATTTATCCCACTTGAACTATTTTCTGGATGTCAATCATATAAGGTAGATGATTGGCAAATGTTAACTGAAATACCATATTGAAAACTAATTTATATAACATAGAGATATTAAAATAGCATTTTACAGCCCATGGGTATCTGCTGGAACTTTTTCAGAGGGGGAGGAGGGCAAGGGGATAGGCAAGCTCCACAGTCGGGTTAGGTGTGCTTAATATTTTAGTCATTTGTTTAAAGCATATTGAAAGGAATCCCTACCTGCTTGCTTGATCTCAGAAAAATTACCTCGTTAATCCCCTGACCTAGCCACACTTCAATGGATGTTTTCCATTGACACAGGCCTGATCCAGAGAAGGGCAACTGCCCCCAATGCCTCCCCCAGCAGATGCTCATGTTACAGCACAGTATTAGGTGAAATGATGGAAATGGACAATATCAAAGAGTAATGGAAAACAGTGCTTATGAAAGCATGTAGAATTTCTTGCAGGCAGTAAATGCTAAAATTAATCTCTGCTTATTAAATCTCAGCTTTGTAACTATAGACCAATATCCCTTGCCCCAGTAATAGTAAGTTAGAGATAGCTTAAATAAGGGCTAACTGATGTCATACTTATCCAACAACTTACTCTTTAATGAAGATTAATTTGGCTTCAGAAAAGGAAGATCTACCATTCAAGCAATTCAGAAAAATATAAGTGAAGTGGAGTGAGCATTTAAAAATAAAGGCAGCAAAATATTAACTCTTTGTGACTTGGTTGAAGAAATTGGTATACTTAAGGGGAAAAATCAATTCGAAAAATTTAACACACAAATTCATACATTTTTGAAAATTTTCATAATAAAACTTTAAATATTGAAATGTCAGCCATGAGAACCTTATTTTGACACGATTTTCTCTTATATGGCACCTCAAAATATTTAGAAAATTTCCGATTTAAACTCTAATCCGGCCCGCCGAAGAATTGGCAACTTCCAATGCGGCCCGCCAAGGGATTCGCACCCACTGATGTGGCCCGCCATTAGAAATGTTTGGGCACCGCTGTACTACGGGATTCATGGTCAAAAATATAGTTTCTTTGAAACTTACCTAAGCTCTCACCAACAGATGATTCTAATAAATAAGAAGTTATCTAATGATAAACAAGTAACTTGAGGCATACCCAAAGGATCTGTACTGGAACCTGTATTATTCATTATATTTATAATAAACAATGTCAATAATGCTATAATTTTATATGCTGATGATGTAGCTTTGCTGGCCCATTCAGGAAAAATGCTCCAATTGAAGATACAAGTGAAAAATATGGAAGAAGATGCATCAGCCTTGTTTGAATCCAACAAACTATATTGATAAACCAAATACTTTTACTTTAAATAATTCTTGCAGGAAAATGAAATAGAGCACAAGCTAAACTATCTGGGTATCTGTCTCAATTCCAGAATAACATTGAGACCCCATGTTAAGATAGTGACAAAGAAACTCTCACAAATACTGTTTCTTCAAAGACTAAAAAGAGTAACCTCATTGATTACTCTAAAAATTGCCTACTATGCTCATTTTCACAGTGTAATATGGCCTATGGTGCAATAGCATGAGGACATTCACCAGCAGCCAAAGAAATTTTCCTTCTGCAGAAGAAAACACTTGGCAAAAGCCATAGAGAACACTGTAAGCCTCTCTTTCAGAAACATGAAATAATGACATTGCCTTCACTAACAATCCTGGAAGCTAATTTCCACATAAAGAGGATCATTGATGCTCACAAAACCAGAAAGGACATACTACATGACTTCACATGATGCTATTGACAATTAGACTTCCAAAGGAATAGAATAAATAATCAAAGCAAAAATTTGCATTTAAAAATATTCAACAAGTTTCCAAATAGAATTATAGAGTTGACACTAATGATTAAAAAGTTTCTGATGCAGAGAGAGCATACTATAATGTTAATGAGCTCCTTGATGATAATGTAAAATATATTGAAACCAGAATCTATGATTCTCATGTAGTTGCACTGTATTATCAACTTAGTATGATAGTATATAAAGAAAAGGAGACTATGGTGAATAATTGAAAAAATTAAAACAACTTCTAACCATACAAATTTTTAAAAATATTTAGAGGAAACAATTAAAATATCAAGTTTATGGAAAAATTTTTCAGACCATGGACATGATATTTCAAACACGTCTGGTGGTTTATGCATCTTACGGCAATGAAAGGGACCAATCGGACTAAATTCAGACACACACATATAAACACTCACCTCACCATCAAACTCAACTACTATATGAATGTAGCTAGACACATATCTTAGTAAAAAGATATGCACATTTTAAGTTGGTCCGGGTCGATTCGACCCATATGTGAGTACTCGAGGGTTAATGAATTAAACATTGTAATTTAAAGGCGAGAAGGATGATATAATATAAATAAATCGATAAATATAGAAATATTTTTTGTTGTTTTATAATTGTTCCTATATAGTTCCTATTTTATATTTTATTAATTCTAATTGTATTTTTATGTAAGAAAAACATGGATGTAATTGAATATTTCATTGTTTTGTGATAAAATACTCTTATTATTATTGTTATCATCTATTATTATTATTTATTGTTCTTTTATTATGTTTACATTGTGGGCCCTGAAAGAAAATCAGCCCAGGGCCACGAAAATCCACCATCCACCTCTGAGTATGTGTATGGTTGGTTGAATTAGTCTGATTGGTCCCTGCCATTGTCATAAGATGCATTAACCACCAGATGTGTTTGAAATATCAAGTCCCTGGCATGAAAAAGTTTTCCGTAAACTTGATATTTTTGTTTTCTCTAACAATTTATTGAAATTTATATGATTAGGAGTTGTTTTAATTTCTTAATATAATAGTAATAACATGTAAATTTACTGATATTATGTTAAGCCATATTTTCTTAATATTGTTTTTTTATTGTATTCTCAATTTTTTTATTCTATTTTATTTCTTACTAGCTGGAGTATCCAGCATTGTTTGGGAATATTTAAAGTCACTGCCAAGTGTAGTTCATATGGCTTCCATCCAATGATACAAACATAGTTCACACGACTACCATCCAATGGTTCTAATGTCTATTGAAGCGTAATGCACAGTGTGCTTATAATATAGCTCCTCACCCCTCAAATCTTTTTATTACCATATAGCCTATGTTACTCTCAGAGTAAAGTTATATACCTAGGTGAAGTTTTGTGACTATATCTTCAAAGATATGGATTTTTATAGCAGACAAACAAACAGAATTTATGATTTATATATGAATATAACTCTATTTTCTGTGTTCATGTATCTGTTTCCTGACGTGTCCTATTATTCATAACTGGATCTAATGGAAAAAATTATAAATAAATTAATAAATATTATGCTCTAGGAAAATGCATCAGAAAATGTATGTCTCTATAAACAAAGTCCAATGTAGAATAAAGACAAATGGAATTAAGAAATTTGTTCAACAAATCATATTTCATGGTAACAATTAAAACAGCTAGGTTAAGGTGATTGGGCCATTTACAGAGGATGGAGAGGACCTAGAAGGGCTCTGAAAGGCAAACCAGGAGAAAGTTGTAAGAGGGGAATACCAAGGAAAAGAGGTAGCAGGATGATGTGAAAGACAATCCAAGAGCAATGGGTGTGAGGAGAGGGCATTGGACAGGTTGGAGAACAGCAGCAGATTGTTAAGGAGGCCTAATTTTTACAAGGACTGTATGGCCATTTAGGAGGAGGATGACTTCAGGCAGAGGTGGCAGAAAGTGATATAGATTTACTTGATGCAGAGAATATAACAAGTAGGGAAGTACAAAGGTTTCCATGGTACGGAAGGGTTTATCATGGAATTCACTGCAGTATAATCATATACGTACCTTCCAAATTCATAGTTACAGAAAAATTCTAACCTTGATATTGTGTTAGCCCTGTTTAGTTGACCTGGTTGAAATATGCTATTTTGGGTATTTATGTATTCTTTAATACTTTAAAATGTCTTAAAATTCTGATATTGGAGCGAGGACTGTACTGTTCTAAGGGAAATATAATTTAGATTCCAATTCTTATCACAGAATTTTCATAATTGTTCGTATTTTCTTGAATTACTACTAAAACAGAGTTTTTGCATTTTAACCCTTTATGTACGAAAGTTTTAAATATTTATATTTTTGATAAATATTTTTCTTAAGCTTAATCATGTTTCAAGAAATATATCCTGATAATTAACATTAGCAAAAATTTATTTTTTTGTTATAGAAAATTATTAATACTTTTCCATAAAAAACATAAACCATAACTAATTTCTAGTTTAATATGATTTCTAATCAATAACTACACTTTAATAAATCACAAAAAAATTTGAAGATACTACCTACCTATAAAATTTTCAGTTAAATAAGGGCAAACATTGACGAATGTAAATCCATGCACACAAGAATGGCTGACGTGATGACACAGGCTAAAGAAAAACCATGTGGCATCAAAAGAATACAGTTAAGGTAATCCTATCATTTATTGGTAGTAATATTATACTATAACAGCGTAGACGAGTGAACAAATGGGTTATTTTCCTTTCCACTCCACCACCCTTCAGCAATGGACAGTTGATCCATACATATTAGCATACAAACAATAATACTTATTAAATTCGTTTATTTAAAAAATCCATAAAAATATAATGTCGGAAAGAGATTTTGACATTGCTTTTAGTATTTTAAAAATGATAATACTCTATTAATTTGTTTTCCAATTTTTTTCTATCATTGATAAACTATGAATTACAAGTGGTATTTATGGTATGAGAATTTCTTGGAATGACTAACACATACTGAAACATTTCCTGTCATTATAAGTAATCAATTTGGGACATCAACTTCGGGAAACCAGCCTGCATTAGCCCTGGTTTGGACTTCTTGTTTAAATATAAATTTAAAAAAGTAAAACTGATTCATGTAAAACAACATTGTGTTAAAGACTGCATCATTCTCCTGAATGGAGAAAACTCAACAGGGGATTGAAAATTAAAAACCTTGCTGGTTTAATTTTCAGAAAATCTACAAGCACTAAAGGACTATTGCAAGGAAAGCAGTCATGTAATGTGGCATTCAAGTTGTAAGACACTCAAGATTCTTTATGAGGTTGGTTTGGTCCTGATTTTTGCCTCTCTGTTAAACAGTATTCTGAGAGTCACAACATTCCAAAGAAATCACTGCTACTCCTCCACAAAGCCCTTGGTCACCCAATCAGCCTTGAATCCTTAACTATGGAAATTAAAAATAGAGTTGAGTTTTTTCCTCTTTCATATTGGATTTTGTGTTGGGAATACATTAATCATTTCTGTAGGATATTAATGTAAAAAATGAGTAAAACTATCTCAAATAGTTAATGGTGAAAACATTTTCGTCATCAGAACATATCCTCTTTGAATTACATGGAAGTCAATGAGCTAGTTGGCCCCATCATTCCTCATTTTGTCGTTTGTCATGACCCTTAGAAATGCACCCACAGCAAATAGCGAGGCTTTACTGTAATCTAAATGAATGTATGAAATCAACAAAGAAAGCAGTAACTCTGAATCTGAATGGTATACTAAATGTCATAAATAAGGATGATATGATGAGGAAGCAGGGGAGTTTAATGAATCAGAAATGAGCAATCTCCTCCTCTTAACATGTTAGATTAGATCAGGAGTTTTTAACCGGGGGTATGCATACCCCTAGGGGTACGTCAAGAGTTTTGAAGAGGTACGTAAAAGTTTTTAAGACCATAATTTTTTTCTTACATTGTCTTTCATGCATGAATTTGAAATTAAAAGTTGCGATGCTTTAAATAAGAATAACATCAAAACCAGAATGAATTTAAATGTTGTAAACATGGGTTATCTATCTTAATACAAACGTTTCTCATTTCAATATCACTTTAAAATGTACTTGAGGGTACACAACCATTAAAAATCCCATAAGGGGTATGCAATCATTAACAAAAGGCTTCAAGCTTTATGCTGACGACACCGTAGTCTCTAGAGAAATTAGTGGTTCTAGCGACCATCGTCAGCTTCAGGATGATCTGGATGCATTATCTGTATGGTGCAAGGAATGGCAGCTATAAATCACTCAGAAAAGAGTAACGTTCTAAACTTTTGGAAATCTAGAAGACCATCGTCCGTATTTACCTATTCGATAGATGGTGAGAGCATTCCTGTTTCGGAATCCGTGAAATACCTCGGGGTAACCTCGAATCGTGACCTGTCTTTGGACACCCACAGAAGATGAGTGATAGGTGCGGCAAATAAGAAGTTGGCTTTTGTGCATAGAATATTCAGGAAAAGGACGGAAATGTTGAGGGAATCCTGTTATTTATCCTTGGTTAGACCTCAAATTGAATACGCAGCCGTGGTTTGGGATTCATATCAGAGGGGACTCATAAAGGATTTAGAAAAAATAGAGCGGCGAGCAGCTAGATTCGTGAAAAAGTATTACGATAAAAAACAGAGCGTTACGTTACTCATTGACGGGTTGAGTTGGCCATCGTTGAAATATCGTAGAATAGAGGCGAGACTTAAACTTCTAGATAAATATAGGTCGGAGATATTCGTAAATGAAATGAAGGGTATTATTCGACAACCAACGTATATCGGACGGAGGGATAATGAGGACAAGATTCGCGAAATAGATAGTAGGACAGAGAGGTGTAAGGAGCCCTTTTCCAGTTGAAGAGCGGGTCCTCTCCAGATGTATATCAGGAGGCACGGTGCCGCAAGTGACCAACACGGTGAGAGAAGCGGTAGTGGCGACAGGTTGCTCTCGGCTGCGGGTGGTGGCCCATGTTGGGACTAACGACGCCTCGAAGCGCGGGTCCGAGGAGATTTTAAGTTCTTTTAAGGACTTGGCCTCTGAGGTTGCTCGTGTCCGAGAGGAGTCGGGTTCCGATGTGCGGCTTACTGTCTGCAGTATAGTCCCTAGGATTGACCGCGGTTCTGAGGTTTGGAGTAGAGTTGAAGGTCTGAACCGAAGGCTGTGGAATTTCTGTCGGGACTTGGGAGTGGACTTCGTCGACCTACGACCGAATATCGAATCGTGCAGGGCACCACTGGATCACTCTGGTGTTCACTACACGCCCGAATCGGCTCAGAGAGTAGCGAGTAGGATTCTTGAGCACAGTAGGGATTTTTTAGGCTAGAGAGTAGGGCAGGGTGTAGGTCAGTTTTGGGTCAGGGGATAATCGATGCACTTGTAGAAAATAAGAATCCCGAAAGATTATCTAATGATAGAATATACACCGAGCGTAATATGCAGCACCAATTTCGCGTTAGGTCATTGATAGAATGTTCCGTAAAGGGCGCGACGGGTCGCAATTCCAATTTTGACGCGACGCCATACAGTCGTGGGAGTGATTGTGGTGGGAGCGCATGTAGTTTTAGAGTGGAAGAGAAAGTCAAGGGTGAGATTAGTATGCGAAGTGATAGTGAGAAATTAAACGTCGTCGTACTGAACTGTCGCAGCATCCGTAGGAAAATTGCTGAGTTCGAGCATCTTATTCGCAGTCTGCATGCCGACGTCGTGATAGGCGCAGAAAGTTGGTTAACGGATGAGATTCAGAGTCAGGAGATATTTCCTAGAGACTATCGTGTCTATAGAAAAGATCGCGCTAATAGATCGGGCGGGGGAGTTTTCATAGCGGTTAGCGATAAGTACGATAGCAGTGAGATTCCGATAAGTGACGAGGATATCGAGAGTGTTTGGTGCCGCATAGGTAAAGATGGCTCCAAAAAGGTGTTCTTATGCTCGTTTTACAGGACACCTAACGCTGGTGTAGATTGTATTTTAAGTCTCGAGAAACAATTATCAAAACTTAGACTGATAAATCAAGATGGTATCGTTATAGTCGGTGGTGACTTTAACTTACACTCAATTGATTGGGAAAACCTATGTTTCGAATTTAGAGGTAAAGAACGCGAATCCTGTGAGGCATTAATCGAAACATTCTGCGAGCACTCTCTCCTTCAATTAGTCAGAAAGCCAACGCGATTGGGAAACATATTAGATTTATTAGCAACTAACGTCCCAGAAAGAATAAACAAAGTCACCATTGAAGATGGGATAAGTGATCATCAGGCCGTATATGCAGAGTGTAAGTTGAAAATCGATAGGCACCCCAAGCCTCAAAGAAAGTTTTATATATTTGCTAGGGCAAACTTTTCAAGCTTCAGGTCGCGCCTACGAGAAATACTACCTGGCTTCCGTGATATGACCGAACGATCAGGTGCTGAGTCGTCATGGAAACTATTCAAGGATATAATGCTAGAAAGTATCGATAAGTACATTCCAATTAAATTGAAGGTCGACAATAAAGAGCCACGGTGGTACAATAAGCAAGTTAGGAGTGCGCTTAGGCGTCAGAGAATTAGCGTAGCGTAGAGAAAGCCAACCTGTTAAACGGTCATTTTGTAAAAGCATTCACAGCCGTCAGCGACCATTGCGTACATTATGCACTCGCAATAAGGGGGGGAGGGCTGATGGACGATATAGTATTTTCTGAGGTGGGAATAGCAAAGCAATTAAGTTCCATCAGACATAACAAAGCCACTGGCCACGAAGAAATTCCTGCTCGCGTTTTAAAAGAATTAGCTGAAGAAATAGCACCTTTTCTTCTGATAATCTTCGAGAAATCCATTTCTCGCGCAGAGGTCCCTAGCGATTGGAGGTTAGCGCACGTTACCCCAATTCATAAGGGCGGCGACAAGGAGAACCCAGAAAATTACAGGCCGATTTCTTTAACTTCGATATCGTGTAAGATTCTCGAGCATATACTCGTTAGCAACATAATGCGATTTCTTGATAGCAATTTATTGTTAGATGATTGTCAACACGGCTTCAGGAATGGTAGGTCATGTGATACACAGCTCGGTCTTTTTGTTAATTGTTTACTGAGAAGCGGAGAAAAGAATACGCAGGTCTTAGATTTTAGGAAAGCCTTTGATAAGGTACCTCACAGGAAGTTAATAACGAAATTAGAAACCTTAGGCGTTAATTCTAAAATCGTTAGTTGGATCCGTGAATTTTTAAATCATAGGATGGTTGTTATAGATGGGAAATCTTCGAACTTAGTGGAGGTTGTCTCTGGCGTTCACCAGGGTAGTGTAATTGGTCCGTTATTATTTCTAATTTATATAAACGGTATCAACTCAGTAGTCAGAAGTAAATTTAGGCTTTTCGCGGACGACACCGTCATCTATAGAGAAATAAGCAATCCGGAAGACCACCAGTATCTCCAAAATGACCTAGAATCTATTTCTGCATGGTGTAAGGAATGGCAGTTAGAGATAAACCAAAAGAAAAGCTGCGTCATCAACATCTGGAGAACCAAGAGTATCTCGTTGAATAATAATTATTCGTTGGACGGAGTAGAGATTCCAGTTTCAGACTCGATTAAATACCTTGGAGTCACGATCCATCGTGATCTCTCGTGGGACACCCACATTCGTCGATTGATAGGTGCCGCTAACAAAAAGCTGGCCTTTATAGGGAGAATAGTTCGAAATAGCTCCGAAAAAGTGAAAGAATTATGTTATTTTTCCTTGGTTCGACCGCAGGTCGAATATGCTTCAGCTGTGTGGGATCCTTACGAAAAGGGACTCATTCACGAGATAGAAAAGGTTCAGCGCAGGGCAGCTAGATTTGTAAAGAGGAATTACGATAGTAAACAAAGCGTAACATCATTAATAGAAAATCTGAAATGGACATCGTTAGAGGAACGTAGGCTGCAGGCTAGAATTAAACTACTGGAAAAATTTATGTCGGAGGGACTAGCGAATGAGGTAGTAGGACTTATCAGAAGCCCGACGTATCTCGGAAGGCAGGACAGTGAGGATAAGATTCGCGAGATCGACTGTAGAACGGAGCGATATAGAGGATCGTTTTTCCCTAAGACGATAAGAGACCATAATAGGAAAAGATAACGTAGGAAAACTATGGACCCTTGGAGCACTGCTCCCCCTGCCATCCACCGAAAAGGTGACTTGCAGGGTATAATGTAGATGTAGATGAGAAAACCTCCGATCTTTTGCCTGGGATTTTCTGGAATTTTTATCTCCAAAATTATAATTGGCAAATACGTGACCTCACGGACATTCTTGTTATAAATGTTGTTCCTTATTCGAATGAATTATTTATTCTATACCTCGCAGATCATATAAGAGAACGGAAGAGAAATATATGGATTTTTAATTGCTGTTAACAGAGAGAATCTTTTTCGCGATCGAGGTAAAGAACAGCTGTTTTCCTTGGTAATTTCTCGAATTTTTATCTCCAATTTAATTGTTGTTTGCTGAGAGAAGCGTCTTCGCCGTCGATGTAAACAAATCATGCTATGTTTTGCTTGGGATTTTCTCGAATTTCTATCTCCAAAACTATCAGTCGTAATTACGTGGCCTCACGGAGTATCTTGTAGTAAATGTTGTCCTCTATTCGAATAAATTTTTTATTCTCTACTTCGCAAATCATATAAGAGAATGGATTTTTAATTGTTGTTTGCTGAGAGAACCGTCTTCGCCGTAGATGTAAACAAAACATGCGATGTTTTGCTCGGGGTTTTCTATAAATATTTATCTTTAAATCTATAATTCGTAATTATGTGTTCTCTGGACCATCTTGTAGTAAATGTTGTTCTGTATCTGAATGAATTTTTAGTCTATACCTCGCAGATCATATAAGAGAACGGAAGAGAAATATATGGATTTTTAATTGCTGTTAGCTGAGAGAATCGTTTTCTCGATCGATGTAAAAAAACTGCGATGTTTTGCTTGGGATTTTCTCGAATTTTTATCGCCAAAACTATAAGTTGTAATTATGTGGTCTCTGGACCGTCTTGTGATAATTGTTGTTCTTTATCCCTATAAATTTTTTAATCTATACCTCGCAGATCATATAAGAGAATGAGAGAGAAATTCATGGATTTTTAATTGTTGTTTGCTGAGAGAACCGCCTTAGCGATAGATGTAAAGAAAATATACGATTTCTTGCTCGGGATTTTCTCGAATTTTTATCTCTTAAACCATATCTCGTAATTACGTGGCCTCAATGACTTTCTTGTAGTAAATGTTATTCTTTATCCGAATAATGTCTTTAATTTATACCGAACTGGTCATATAAGTACTAGGGAGATAAAAGTTTGATAGTACATTGCTGCTTGACGGATGGCATTTAACGGGATACGAGTATAACTTTATTAAAATAATTATATTAATTGAATGTTCTAATTGGGGTATTCCGTTAAAAATCACAATTGGGCGATAAATTTTAATAAAGATCATTGATACCTAATTAAATTAAAATCCGTCGAGCGGTTTAGTAGATGAAATTAATACGGGCGGACGGATCAGATGCGCCCATAAGGGGTTACGTTATTACCACTTTTCTGGTATAGAACGCCTAATAAATGAAAATATTTTTACAAGCATTTCAATGTACGTATCTTTTATTCCCTGCAATATTAAAATGAATACTTACTTACAGATTTTTATAGGGTAAAATATAGTGAATTCTCTTAATGATCCGATTAAGTCATAGAAAAAAATGCTTGAGGTAATGTATATTCTCAGGTACATAAACATTTGCCGAGGGATAATTTCTACTGCGTGGAATAAAAGTTGTACCTATAAGAAATATTACTTCCGGATTGGCTGTTAGTACGCATAGTTCATATTAAAATCCGAACGATTTTTTGGGTAAATATTCGGTATGTCATTAAAATACAAAAATTTTCGACGGGGTAGTCTACGTTAGATTCGACGATTGTAACCTAGGTAAATCTTGAAGTGTTAAAAACAACTTGACACCTCTGCATTAGTGTCACATCGGAATTGCAATTATGGTCCCTCAATTATCCTTCACACCATCCTTCAGTATCGTTAATTCAAGTACTATTTGTCAATACCATTTCCTAAGTTCTTTTGATCACTTATTCTACCCACATCTGCTTGAAGCCTTCTTAAATAACTAATTTCTCGCCAAGTAATGGAATCCTTCGCAATAAGAGATTATTGTCGTGGCCTATGACTAGATACACGCGATCGAGGTTTTCTGCGTTCACTATATTCTATGAGACAGTTCCTTTTTTAATAAGGAACTTCAGAGAAGCACATGAATTTCGTTTTTTAGAGACGAAGAGCTGTGAATATTTTTAGTCTCGCGTGAGCGGTAATTAAGATGGATATTATGTAGGTTGATAGTAAGGGTTTGTCAGGAATTCGTCTAGAAATACTCATATTTTCATAAATGTGCGATATTTGCACATTTAGTTATTTACGTTGAAGGATATACTATACTTTCAGTCTCACTTAATCGATTCAACATTTAGAAATTTCGGAAGTATAGCGACGTGCATCTTTATGATCGAGGTGCGGCGATCCGTAGAGAAAATATGACGCGGCCACATGAAATGGCAGGCACTTCTATCTTAAAGAGCGTAGCTGTACAGGTGAAACGTGGCGCGAGATCACCGAGGAATCCTAAATGACCTCCTCTTACGGATACAATGCGAAAAAGTACAATGGAAAGTACTCATCCTAAAGCGAGAAGTGACTTTGCCATCATTACGAAAGCTCATTCTTGAATCGTATTAATCCCACCTATAAATAATTCATTGTGGCAAAGTTTTCAATCTAATTCTCCACTGTTGCATATGCTGAATTGATTATGAGATATCTTGTATTACTTTCAGCTAAATTTACGATAGTTTTACCAACGCTCTTTTATAAGCCCTCATTAACCACCAAAAACAAACACTCTCCCATTTTACCAGATATCTTGATAATAAAATATTTCCTCGTATAATCATGGCTCTATATCTAACCTACTAATCTGTTACAGCGAGAAAATTTTCGAGTATAATGCTAACCCTATGCAGGAATTAAATTTAACGCGGACGAAAAACATGACAAAAAAGATGACTTTTTAGTGTAATTGATAAAGTTGAAGACAGACAGAGAGAGAAAGAGACGATTCGTGATGATGGAATTTCGTTCCAAACTAAATAACGCACTTACATGAATTTAAAAAAGCCACTAACTCCCACTCGCATGGCCTCTTCGATTGTTTTAATGAAGCGTTTCTCGAACTTTCAATTTTCGCGGCCCCCTTGAATATCATGCGTCCCCATTTGAACTGAAAATAGTAAAAATAAGAAACATAATTACAAACTTTCCAATTTATTTTACTATTGATAATTTTTATTGCATCGTCTTTCCAAAAATCCCTGACTAAATTTTATCACACGCGAAAACTTTATTTTTCTACATTTCACATTGCATCCCAAATAGTTTTGCGGCCTCTTGAGCGGCCGCGGCCCATAATTTGAGAAACGCTTGTTCTAAGGAATGCACCCGCTTGCTTCGTTATGAAAGCATTCCTCCTCCGGCCTCTACTTTTCCCTTTCTGAAGAAGACGAGCTGCTTAACTCGCTCGGAATACACCTTCCGACCACGCCCCGTGCCAGGGAGCGAGCGAAAATGGGGGTATGAAGACGTTGAGGTACGAGTGAGCGTGAGGGGGCGTAACCGAGAGGAGGAGGCGATACATGGATCCTGAGCGAGGCAGTAAAAGGGGGACTTATGGCAGACAACCAACCGTTTTCCACTCCTATCGGAAGAGCCTTTCGTTGCGCCAAGGAGAAAAAAGTACCTACTCATCATATGATCGTGGGAAATATGTAGGTTTCTACTCCAATTCGGGCGACAAACTTCTTTTTCGGTTCGAATCGGCCTCCGAGGCTCCGACGGCAAAATAAAGCACACGTTGACGTAAGGCACATTTTAAGGTGGCACACGTTCGTAATTTTTGATTAACTCGATTGGAATTCGGTCGATATACCCATGCGTGATTTTCGTAATATTTAAAAGTAAAGTTGATATGTTGACAAAACACAAAATGACCTGCTTCTCCTGTTTTTCGGTCGGAATTGACTGAAAACGCTTTTCGCGCTTGCTGATATAATGAATCGTAGGTAATCTCCCAAAACTGAGCATTCTAAAATACTCCAGAAATAAAATTACTTTCAATCGTGTGTGTGGCACGGACCAAACGTCGCTTTAATATTGAGTTAGTGGTGTGCATTAATCGCACTATGTACTGCAGGGGTCGGCAACCAACGGCCCGCGGGCCACATGCGGCCCGCAAAGCTGTAACGAAAAAGTGATCAGGAAAATTTCTCATGGGCAATTTTATATTTTTTGAGTAAAATTATGGTCTCAAAGCCTTTTATGGTGAAGTTTTAACGTTAGTAAATTAAGTAGACTTGATTTCGTTCATATGAAATCACATAATCTCCAGAAAACTTCCGATTTATTCGCTCATCCGGCCCGCCGAGGCTTTCTTGACTCCCAATGCGGCCCTCCGAAACATTCACAACTGCAAATGTGGCCCGCCATGCAGAAAAGGTTGCCGACCCCTGATGTAGTGCGTGACAGAGGCGAGGGCGAATCCGAGGCACGGAATCCTGAAAGGATTCGATTGGGTTGTTGTTGGTGCCCCAGCAGGTTCGTATGATTTCCTCAAGCGTCAATAAAATATCTACGCTAGAAGGATTGACTGCAGGTGGTGACAGCACACAGATGCAAAAACATTAACGAAGCTCGCCGGATCGATTTACGTACTCTCACTTTCCCTGCAATATTACAATGATGACGTACTTATTGGTTTTTCTGGGATAAAATATACACAATTCACTTCGTTAACCGATTCATCGTTGATAAACAATTCTTGAGTTAATGTATACTCCTTGGAACATAACTATTTACCGGCGGATAAATGTTACTGGGTGAAATAATAGTCGCAGCTGTAAGTAAATATTAAGATGAAATCAGAAAATGTGAAGTGAAAGTGATGCTATATAGTCTAAGAACAAAATAAATGTAGAGATATAGTTATAAATAACACGAGAATTTGTAAAGTTATAGTTATAAATCTGCTAATGTTTTTGTTGTCCTTTAATTTTATACCTTATTTCTGTTACTCTCTTTGTACCACCGCGGACAATAAATTTGAGACATCTTGAAGTCGCTCTGGTGGCGACTCCGTGAACTTTTTACGCCGAGGTACCGAATTGCAACCCTGATGGTTAGCTGCGGCGGGGAGGGGTGGGGGACGGAAGAAGGTGATAAAGGGAGGAAGGAAGCGAGAGGAAGAACAGAAAAAGAGGGAGGGGTCTTCAACGCTGTCCCCTCCCGTTCTGACAAGGATAGTAGGCCTAGCGCTCACATGCAATTTTTAGTCGGCCGACTATTTGATCGGTCATTCCGCGCTCACTAGGCAACCAAACAGTCTGCCGAAAGAGATGTGCGCGCATATGCAATTAAACAGTCGGCCGACTTTCTTTTCCTATCCTATTCCTATCAGAATGTTCTTTCATGGATTTGTTGTAAAGAGCTGGTCTCGATTCAATTGTTTGAATGAACCTTTCGGTCCAATCATCATCGGTATCCATATTACCTAAACGAATATATTTATATGTATTGAAACGAAAGTATTTTTTGATATAAATATAAGAATAAATATGAGAATGTTGTTTTGTTTGACTCACCTAGTAGACCTAGCGTGCACACTAGGGATGAATCTCGGTATTGGAAAACCGGAATTAATACCGGTATTGAATTAGATATATGTTCCGAATTGCTCAATTAATAGACTAGTGGACTGTATAAATCGTATTTTATTTTACCGAGGGTGGTACAATCACCGAAATTGTGTTCTAATACAAACACCCGAGCCGGGCAGGCACGTCCAGCGTCACTGTTTTTAACTGACTGTAGCAGGGTTGGTTGAGGCGTCAATCGGCTGCATATGGCCCAGAGCTTCATACTCGTCCATAAAATATGTGTACTCTTTTCGCAATTGGGGCTGCCTCTCAAATCTTCTCTCCAGTTGATGAAATCTTGTTGTTGCCATGTGGTAAGAATCGCCAAGCTGTGTGGGATCCTGACGCAAAGGAAGACGTACTACAAATCGTCCTGAAGAGTCTCTTGTGGCAACAAGTCAATTTTCCCAGGTTTGTTGAATGTCGGATCTGCGAGCAGGATATCCTGTGGAATGCTCCAATCTTGATAGTTGACATGTGTTGCAGGTAGATCTCCAGATATCCTTGGTAGAACAGAGCAATTAACATGACACTTGTAATCATGAATATTGGAATGTACCTCTGCGAAGACGCTGTGTTTGGTTTCGGAGGTGACTTCACCAATACCTTGGATTGACGTTCTATTGCGTTCCCTTTTCAATTTCAATCGTTGTACACATGCTTCTGTGATAAAATGTGATTGGGAGCATGAGTCCAACAAAGCTCTACAAGTTTGTAATTTACCACTACCGTCTCGTATCTTAACTAAAGCAGTAGAAAGCAGTATCTGTTTCTGCGATCCAAACTTTAACGAACAATAAGTGACCATGTCTGAATGGGGTTGCTCATTATTGTTGCTAGATGATGCCATTGGACCATCGCTTGCAGGTTTTTGTTCATGCTGCTGGATTTGGTTGCTAGATTTGTCTAAATGTAAGAGGCTGTGGTGCTTCATATCACAGATGCGGCAATTATGAGAACGACACTGTCTTATGTAATGATTCTGAAGACAGTTGTAGCATAAATTGTTAGCCTTAACAAACTGTATACGCTGTGGTACACTCGCTTGAGCAAAGGCGCTGCATTTATACAAAGTGTGTGGGTCTTTGCAAAACATGCATTGATTCTTTGTTGTAACATATCACTGCCGTGGTTGGCGAGTATGTTTAACATTGCTTTCCTGAGGTTTGTGGCTAATAATATTAACCTTGCTTTGACTAGGTAACATAGCTTCCATAACCTTGCACCTTGTTTCTAGGAATTCATGTAAATCGTCCAATGTCAAAAGTTGTTCTGAAGCTGATGACTAAAGTTCCCATTCTATCCTAGTAACACAATCTATTCTTTCAAGAATCAACTGAGAAATTAATAATTCGTGCACTGGCACCTTAATATCTAATGCCTTAATTGCATTCATGTTGCTTAACGTTTGATTTAAGAGTGCTCTAAGATCAACAGCAGATTGCTTATTCACTGTTGGTAAATTCAATAAATGTCTGACATGTGCAGTTGCAATTAGTCGTGGATTATTGTAACGATGGCAAATCAGATCCCATGCTACATCAAAATTTTTACTAACAACAGGTAAATTTTCAATCAATTTATGTGCTTCTGCAGTCAATGAACTTAGCAAATAATGAAAACGTTGAATGTCATCTAGGGCTTCATTGTTGATAATTAGGCTAGTAAACATATCGTAAAAATGCCTAAATTGAGTCACGTCTCCTGCAAAAGTAGGTAGGTTAATAGTTGGGAGCCGTATTTCCTTCCTACCTTCCGGTAAAGAATGATTCGACAACAAATTTTCTCCATTATCTGACCCTTGATTAGTGGGAGATTTTTTGTCTGTTCCTTCTTCTATCAGAATTAACATCTTTGTTTTAACCTCAAAATATAGCGCTTCAAAATTTTCCCTATCTTTAGCATGCGTTTCAAGATTATCAATAAATTCTAATTCTCCCTGAGCAAAGTTAAATTCCTGTTGAATATCAGGTAATGCTTGTAGACGTGTTCTTGTTGCAGTTAGGTCTGAGCCTCTCTCAAATTTTCCCAAAAAAGTGGAAATGCGGGTCAATTGGCCTTTAGCGACGGCCCTTTGGTTAATGATTCTTTTCTTACTTTCCTTTTCCATATTGAAAATAAGAAGACAAAGAAAATGACACATAAAGGAACCAGACAGTGTGCTTAGCTTACTCACGCCGTAACCGATGTAGGCCGGCCGCTATCACGGAACCTCTCCAGTTAGCTCGTTCGTGGAGGGGGTAGAACGCCAAGGGATCCACCGCCGCCTCACCACGCCGCGTTGACGAAATCTCCGATGGTTATTGCGTAGTCGGTCCGCTCGTAGCTAGCTCCCACCCGTCGTAGTTTGTTAGAGACACAGATCCGGCCCGAAGGACCAAAATGTTCCGTTCGCACAATTATTAGACTAGTGGACTGTATAAATCGTATTTTATTTTACCGAGGGTGGTACAATCACCGAATCCGTGTTCTAATTACAAACACCCGAGCCGGGCAGGCACGTCCAGCGTCACTGTTTTTATCTCTCTACTCCCGAGTGGGCAGACGCGACTCTCCTCACCGTGTTCTCGTCTCCACTCTCGCACACCGTCCAAAGGCAACGTTGCCACACTTCACCGTTCAACCACACGGCGCCCGCTAGGACGCCGCCACCCGTCAACAAAACAAACAAAACCAAAACATACAATGTCCCAACAATACATAATACCGACATCGTAATTTATAATACCGTGTTTTCGGTATTGAAATTAATTTACATTGTGGGAGCAGTTCCAAGTTACCAAAAATGCATTTGTTACTTGTGTAAATAGAAATAAAGTGGATGATTCTTCCAAAAAGTGACTCCGACGGATTGGTATGAGAGTTTTATAATATTACCTAGTTCTATGAGAAAAAATGGTTGGAAATGGTCTCGTCGTCCTGAAATGCGTTTTAACTGCGGCGAGTTTTAGGAATGCATTTGGCGTAAATATTTCGTTTATCTTTTCATCCAAGTATGCTCAGTCAGGATATTCCCTACTGATTGTGAGAGGAATGGGTAAAGTCCGCTAAATAAGGCTCACATTTCTGGAAAAAGGGCGAACGGCCGATGAGCAGGTAGCTGTTCGCGTTCGCTCGTCGCAAAAGCACATTATCAGACCCCAGTGTGCGGCTCCAGCTGGGTAGCTGGAATCCCGTCACCAGATTGCCTTAGTTGGTCTTCTCTCGCTCAGCAGGTGTGTTTTCGTTCACGTTTGTTTTTTTTGTGTTGGCGGGACATAAGGTAGTGCTCGCCTTCAGGGAGCGATAGGCACTTAATTTCTCCCAGATTATTTTTCTTGCATGCCTTTTGCTTTCCTTTCTCCTACATCTAATTATTTTCATTCCCCACTTCTCCCTTTGTTCTCGATGATAAACGGTGTTCGAGTCATTAAGTGAATGATCGCCACCTACCGAACTGAGAGAACTAATATTCTAAAGAATAATTTTCCTTTCACTCCCTCTCCTCCCTTCTCGCTTCCGAGTGCGGGCGGAATTTTCCCACTTTTTTACCCGTACTGGCGCCTACCGATCCGTCATTACCTCGTTGACCCACGACCTGTGGCTACTCCCGGGGCGAAAACGTCACAACGGCTATATTTAAATCATTTCTTTGGTGAAAAAAGAAATTATAAGATCACTGCTATTCTACATCTACATGATACCCTGGAAGTCACCATTTTGGTGGATGGGAGGGGGTGCAATGTAGCAAAGGTCCCAAGTTTTCCGACGTTATCTTTTCCTATTATGTTCTCTTACCGTCCTAGGGAAAAACGATCCTCTATATTGCTCCGTTCTACAATCGATCTCGCGAATATTATCCTCGCTGTCTAGCCTTCCGATATACGTCGGGCTTCTGATAAGACCTTCTACCTCATTCGTTAGTCCCTCCGACATAAATTTTTCCAGCAGTTTAAATCTAGCCTGCAGCCTACGTTCCTCTGACGATGTCCATTTCAGACTTTCTATTAATGATGTTACGCTTTGTTTACTATCGTAATTTTTCTTTACAAATTTAGCTGCCCTGCGCTGAACCTTTTCTATCTCGTTAGTGAGTCCCTTTTCGAAGGGATCCCACACCGCTGACGCATATTCGACCTGCGGTCTGACTATGGATAAATAACATAATTCTTTCACTTTTTCGGAGCTACTTCGAACTATTCTTCCTATAAAGCTTTTTGTTAGCGACACCTATCAATCGGTGAATGTGAGTGTTCCACGATAGATCATTGTTGATTGTAACTCCTAGATATTTAATCGAGTCTGAAACTGGAATCTCTACTCCGTCCAACGAATAATTAACATCCAACGAGATATTTTTGGTTCTCCAGAATTTGATGACGCAGCTTTTCTTTTGGTTTATCTCTAACTGCCATTCCTTACACCACACAGAAATAGCTTCTAGATCATTTTGGAGATACTGACGGTCTTCCGGATTGCATATTTCTCTATAGACGACCGTGTCGTCCGCGAAAAGCCTAAATTTACTTCTGACTTCTGAGCTGATATCGTTTATATAAATTAGAAATAATAACGGACCAATTACACTACCTTGTGGAACGCCCGAGACAACTTCCACTAAGTTCAAGGATTTCCCATCTATGACAACCTTCTGCCTCCTATGATTTAAAAAATCGCGGATCCAACTAACAATTTTGGAATTTACGCCTATTGATATAGATATTCATGATTACAAGTAGGAAATAAATTATAATGATTAATTGCTTATTTTACTTGTTTCCATTTGAATATAATTTCTAAAAAATTCATGAGAGAGCAAAAATACTGGAAACTTCCAATGCAAAATGTATGATTTTTTTTCTCCATATAAATGAAGAATACCTATAGAGAAACTATTGTTTTCGTGCAAAAATTCAATTTAGTGATTTCAACGGAAAGCCACGTTTTGAGGTCCCTTGAATAATAATAAAATTCAAAATATATGTTGCAGATAATATCTGTAGTTTTGCGCTGAAGGCTTCCGCGGGGTGTTGAGTATTGAATTTTTTGTTCTCGGGATATCCTCCGCGTTTTATTTTTATTTTTTGTGGGCTACAGTTTCGCCAGCTTCTTCGGTTCCGAAGGTTCGATGCAGGACTTGCCCGTCTTACATATAGGCACCCTAACGATAACTTTTCCAGTTAATGGCTGTTAGACAATTCTTCGCTCCCTGATTGGCTGTTGGTCGTCCCATTTGAAATACAAATTTCCAATTGTTAGATGGCGAATAACCGTCTTCCCTGTTAAAGTTTTTCGGTGTTTTTAAAATTTGTATTGCCTCTCGGGTGAGGCTCGAGAGATAGCGGGGCTATTATTTTCGCTTCTTCGAAATTCATGTTGTGCCCGGGTTCCTCCCAGGCATGCTCCGCGATTTCTGAGAGGCGGAATCGTTTTTTGGTGGTGTTCTTTTATGCCATATTTTTGCGGTCAAAGCATTGCTACTGACCGTCTACATATGTAACATCTGCGGCCCATTGGGTGACTACGGAGATTATTTCTGAACCCATTCCTTACTGCCCGGTTTAAGGATTCGCGTAACTCTCCTACGTCTTTTGCAAAGATCTACAATAAAAGTGGAAACAAGTAAACTGCAGATCACATTACTTCCCGTATGAACGACCCGCATTTATCTCAGAACGGGAGGGGACAGCGTTGAAAACCCCTCACTCCTCATCCGTTCTTCCTCTCGCTTCCTTCCTCCCTTTATCCCCCTCCTCCGTCCGCTGCCCCTCTCCAACCACTGCTCACCTTCAGGGTTGCAATTCGGTACCTCAACGTAAAAAGTTCCCGGAGTCGCCACCAGAGCGACTTCAAGGTGTCTCAAATTTATTGTCCGCGGTGGTACTTATATGTTTGTATGATTATTTTATGGAATAAACAATTTAAAAAACCGGTTCTCGTCCGCTCGCCGAAGATGAACGTCGTAGGGCCCGGATAGTACTTGGATGGGTGGCCGCCTGGGAACACCGGGTGTCGTTGGCATTTTTGCAGCATTTCAATTTATTTGTTTTTGGCTGGGGAAGGGGAAAACTTTTTATTTACGCTTCTTCTTAGGCGCGACTGCAATTTGAGCTGGGCCACGGATACGGTCCCCGAACCTAGGGCACGCCAGCCACCCTTTCGCCGCTCGCCAAACGATCCGGCGAACTTCGTTATTATTTTGGCATCTGTGTTTTGTCACCGCCGGCAGTCAATCCTTCTACCGTAGATATTTGATTGACGCTTGAGGAAGTCATACGAACCTGCTGAGGTACCAGCAACAACTCATTCGAATCCTTTGGCGATTCCGTGTCTCTGATTCGTCCGCACTACGTGGGGCGATTAATGCACACCACTGATTTGATTGTAAAGCGACTTTTGGTCGGTGCCAATTACACGACACGCACTGGTCGGACGTTTTAAAGTAATGTTATCCCTGGAGTATTTTAGAATGCTCAGTTTTGAGAGATTAACTACGCTTCTTTTTTTGCGAAAGCGAACGGCGATTCCGGTCAATTCCGACCGGCAAACAGGGGAATCAGGCCATTTTGGGTTCTGTCAACGTGTCAACGTTACTCTTAAATATTAGGGATATCACGCATGGCCGCGGTTACCTAACAAGAACCGGCATATCGACCGAATTCCAATCAAGTTATTCAAAAATTTACGAACGTGTGCCATCTTAAAAATGCGTCTTACGTCAACCTGTGCTTTATTTTCCCATCGGAGGCTGTTTCGATCCGAAAAAGAAATTTGTCACCGGAATTGGAGTGGACACGTACACATTTCCCAGAATCATATGATTAGGGTACCTATGGATATTTCGGGCAAAAAAAATTTCATTCGGAAGGTCTGGTTTTATTATTTTCTTTTTCATTCGGGTTAAAATCGAGTATAAATAAGTTGCAGATTTTTCTAGTTTGAAAAAAAGTCATATCACGGGTAATTTTCGGGTTATATTATTTTGTAATTCGATAAAATGATTTTTAAATAAAAATCTTGTTTAAAAATTTAAAAGTTTTATTTAGCATTAATTTTTATGATTCGCATACAATAATATTAGCATAACCAGTAGTATCGCTCCTTTCCGGAGTTTGCAAATGACGCAAATGGGAAAAAAATGAAGGCTCAAAATCAGAGCTACCTTTGGGCATACATAGTAGCGTTAAGGCAAACTTACTTAATTTAGGGTATCGGACTCCAGCATTAAACCAAAACCAAATAATATCAGAAACTTCGTTTAGAAGCGTTGCCTCTAATAAATAGGCAGTAAGTTCGGATTTTATCGGCTCATCCACATCATCATATGTGCCCAAATATTCGACGATAGCAATTGTATCTGGGTCATGCATAGATTTCTTAGAAGAATCTAATACGGATGCCATTTTACCGAAAGATTTAAGGGATGAATTAAGATTTATATTTATTGTAGCAATCCATTTTGAAGAAAGAACTTCCGAAAATTCTTATATAGCCGCAATGATTTTTGTCGTATTAGAAAATGTTCTCAGAACAGCTGCATATGCACCTGTTACAAAATGAATAAACAAAGTGATCACGCACATCTCGGACTGCACTCAAGCGCTAAGGTGCCTACAAGCGCCAGAATAGAAATTCTGTGAACAAATCTAAAGAATTTGTGTTTAAAGAAAACTAATAATTTCGGGTTTACCCAAAGTTTAAAAAAGGCTATCGGAGGGTAAAAATCTTGTAAAAATCGGGCAACGAAAGACTTCCGATGGGAATAGAATGCGGTTGACTGCCGTAAGTCCTCCTTTTACTGCCTCGGTCAGGGTCCATGTATCGCCTTCTCCTCTCCGGTTAAGACCCCTCACACTCATTCGTGCCTCATACCCCCATTTTCGCCCGCTTCCTGGCACCCGGCGTGGTCGAAAGGTGCATTCGGAGCGAGCTAAACCGCTATCTTCTTCAGAAAGGAAAATGCAGAGGCCGGAGGAGAGTTGCTTTCATAACGAAGCAAGCGGCAGCATTCCTTAGAACAGCCTTTTTCAAATTATGGGCAGCGCCCCCTCACGAGGTCGCAAAACTATTTGGGATGCAATGTGAAATGCCGAAAGGTATTTTTGGAAATATGATGCGATAAAAAATATCAACAGTAAAATAAAATGGAAAATTTGCAATTATGTTTCTTATTTTTACTATTTTCAGTTCAAAGGATGACGCATGATATTCAAGTAGCCGCGACAATTGAAAGTTCGAGATACGCTGCATTAGAACAATCGGATAGGTCATGCGAGTGGCGGTAAGTGGCATTTTTGGTGCTTCAATTATTCCTACAACCTCGTCTTTCAGACATTCCGATATATATTTCTCCAGAAGCCGCAACCTTGAGTTCAATCTACGATCCTCCAGTGGTACCCAGTTCAACGCTTTCTTATGTTCGTTCTTATGTTTTACGAATCTGTCGCTGCACTCTTTCTAATTGAATTATATGTCCCTTCTCGTATGGATCCCATATACATGAGGCGTATTCCACTTGTGGTCTAACCAGTGATAAGTAACATGTTTCACGTACTTTTTCTGTAATGTTCCGTACAATTCTACCTATGAAAGTCAGTTTCTTGTTGGCCGCGCCTATAACTCGACGAATGTGCATGTCCCATGAAAGATCTCGACAAATGGTTATTCCCAGGGGTATGAAACTCTTATGGGAGAATAGATTCCCAGCTTTTACACGTAGTTCACTATGCTAAGGGGTCCGCGATAGGCGCTGCAGTCGCAGTCAGCTCTCTTTTTCTCCCTCTATTTCTCTCTCTCTCTACCGCATCACCACACGTTCCTTGTGTATCGTAACGGAACAGCGGCCATTCTGCTTGATAAAAGTTCGCCATTGCTTATTGAGCGGTTGTCAGTTACTCTGATTTTGTCAAGTAGATATATAGTAGATATGCATTCATCACTGTTTAAGAAAAGGTGACGGAATGAATTTGTTATGATCTCCAATCAACAGGTAAGTCATAAAAATATCATATATTTTTGAAAAAAACTCTAACGAACTAGTTCTACGAAGTGGTATGTGAATGCGTTTTGTGAGAATGCTTTTATATTTTCTTAACAGATACCTGCAATGGATAGATCTTCTAGGAAGGAAGGAAAGAAATTTCTCTCGTTTGTTTGTGTGCTAGAAGCATTTTGAGAGAAAATGTTTCTCATTTTTAGGTGTTAAGCCTTGCTTACTTCACCTAGCTGTGTCATCCATTGCCCTGGCCGTGAATATGGTACGTGTCAGTTCACAAAATAAGCAGCCGTAATTTTAGATTGAGTAACTGAAATTTCTGTTTAAAACTTCTCGCGGTTATCAGTAGATTATTGTGAGTTTGGAAGTTAAACTGCAACATAGACGCCAGAGGATAGAATTGTTCTTGTAATAGAATGAAATAAGTGTACCATAGCGATGTCTCATTGTTTTAATTTGAAATATTTTGAATTTACAGAAATTGTTAACTGATTATTTCTCGTTTCTCATTATGCATTTGTTTATGATCCTAGACTTTAAGATAATTCTTTGTTTCAAAACATATTTAGAAATATGTATATATTTTTCGATCGAGAAATTGAAATTTCTAAATCAAAAGTTTTCCTTGTTATATGATGAATACATATAGATCTTAAATGGGCTAACTGCAACTGCTGTGAACACGTAAACGTCAGCAAATACAACTGCTTAGAATAAATTATAGATAAAGTGGACATTTTCTAGTGCAATGTGATGTGTTTAATTTTACAAATGGTAATGTGATCTTCATAGAAACATTGTTCATGGACCGCAATGGGCCGTAAGCGCATTTGCCTTATTTTACATTTATTGCAACATTTGAAGCATGCCCATTGCCTCCTGCATCAATTTCATTAGGTTTAATGATTGACATTCTTAGATATTCATTTTCGTTCTTTTTACAGGTGCAACAGAAAGAGAATGTGTTCCAGGGCCGAAGAAATCACTTTACAAATAGATTTTGCTTGATCCACAAATTCATTCTTGACGTGAAAGTTTGACGTTTTTCGTCGTCCACGTGAATTTCCTTTAAATATGTTTCATGCATAAAAGGTATTCACGTTATAAAATTCTGTTACAATAATTCATTTTTATATCTTTATTGTATAATATTTATGTAAAACTACCTCGCTGTTATGTAATTTGATAATGACTTTGTACTCTCGGAATGTGTGATATACGGCAATAAATTTTATTTCTTATATGCAATTCTTTCATTTAAGTCCATTTAATCTGTCCGTGCAATTTATATGTGCTACGATTATCGCATTAATACGGGAGGGGAAGAGCGAGGGACATCCTGTGATGACGTCACGCTAGCATTCGTTAACACGTAGTTCCAAATTTTCCCGTTGATCCATCGATTGTCGCCTTCCATGGAAAACCTGGGAACCGTTTTATAGCATTAAGTTTCCGGTCTTTCCGTAGGGGTACTAGTCTTTGGTTACTCCTAAATATTTAACATACTCGGCTGCTTGAATATTTATTCCATCTATTTTATACTCGAAATATATTTCTTTATTTTGTTATGTAAGCGGTTCCGCTTAGGAATACTACGTTATATATATATATCGTTTGCAAGTTCAAAGCAGTTATTTTGCCTTGCTGCTGTGCTGTCGGGTGCAAAAAACGAGGTGAAAACGGCTTTAGGATGTTTTGTTTTCCTTCAGATCCCAACAGGAGGAAAATTTGGATGGTTTAACTCCGGCGAGATTCATGGATGCATACCACTTACAGCAGGTTGTAAGGTGAGTAAACAACTCCTTATGTTCAGATCTTGCCCCTCTCAGCAAGTTAATGAAATTAATATATACTTTTTATAGTTTGACTCTTGTTTTCTTGTAAATATTACGTGTTTTTCAACAATAGATGTTTATCTATTTTAGGTTCACTTCGACTCGACCCAGATTGAGAGCAATAGACTTGATGGCCGTAGATTACTCAAACCATTTGCAATTCCGGAGATTTTTCCGCACCGGGCTGTGAAAATTGCCAGGAAACCACCAACTAAAAGACAGATTTCTTACAAAGGGAAAGGTGATTATTCACTTCAATTAAAGTTTATGATTCGAATTAATTCATGAATGAATGGATGCTAGAATGTAGTCTCTAAAGAGGGATAATAATATAGTTCTTGATGGAATGAAGCGATCCGAAGATCCTATGCAGACAGGCATAACCTGTGAAGTTGGGAATAATTTTGAAACAGGAAAAAAGTCTGCTATGACCGGGAATCGAACCCGGGTCTTCCACTTGCCGGATGGATATTCTACCACTGAACTATCGTAGCAGATCAATTTTCTCGTTTCTGAACGCGGATGATTTCTTGGTTGGGACGGAACTAGCTTGGCTTGGTATCAAACTGCCCCAACGGATGTCCTCGAAGAGATACATCCAAGAAAACTCCTCCCTCTCAAATGGTGGGATTGCCAAGCAAGAAATTGATGGAATGAAACGTTCCGTCCCAACCAAGTAATCATCCGCGTTCAGAAACGAGAAACTGCATGCTAAATTGGGATTACCCTTTACCTAGTGATAGGACCCTAAGTAGAAGGTTGGAGGACTTCAAATTTTCTCAGGCATTCAGAATAAAGTATTTGATTTTCTAAAGCTGAAAGTGAAAGTAATTCAAGAAAGTGTACGTTTTTGTGTATTGCTGCTTGATGAGATGGTGATATAGGAAAGGGTTGAGTTAGATAGGAGTTCGAAAACCATGTTTGGGTACACGACATTGCCTCACGCTGACACTATTGCTACACATGCATTAGTTTTTATGTTAGCTGGTGTGTCCACTAGGTGGAAACAAACAGTTGGATACCATTTCACAGGAAACTCCTTCCCTAGCAAGGATGGTGATTTTGCAAATAATTAAAATGTGTCATGACATTGATCTCAATGTAGTATGTGTAACTTGTGATATGGGCAGTTGCAACAGAGCTCTCTGGAGAGAGTTTGGCATAACCTGTGGTAAATTCTCTAGAACTCTGAACTCCATTCCTCATCCATGAAGGGCTGATATGAAGGTATATTTTATGGCAGAGGTATGCCATGTATTGAAAAATATTCGAAACCATCTTTTAGATGGGAAATGTTTGTAATTGCCAAATGAAGTGGTTAACAAAAATGGTATGCCTAGTGGAAAAATATTTTTGGAGCCAGTTCAGAAATTGGTGGACTTACAGGCTGATAGAGAGATTAAGATTGAGCAAGGTTGACTGAACAGCATAAGGTTTTAAAGCATTACCAGAAAATGAGGGTTTGTACAGCATGTGACCTCATGAGTTATGATGTGGCTGCGGGAATTAAGTACTGTGTTCAACATCATGGATGGAATCCAGAGCACATGACCACAGCTTGGTTTTTTGAGCTTGTGGATAAATGGTTTACATTGATGTGCTCAAGATTCCCAGTTATGGCCATCATCAAGCACCAAATAGATGTATATGAAAAATTTATCAATTTTTTAAAATGTTTTGTTGAAATTTTTGAAAATATTAAGGTAGGAGATGGCAAATGGAAACCCATACAAACTGGAATTAAACTGACTACTGCATCTGTCCTAGACCTGCAAGATTTCCTTCTTAACAAGTGCTCCTTTGGATACATATTGACCTCCAGGTTTTGCCAAGACTTGCTGGAAAATTTGTTTTCCGCAGTTAGAGTAAAAAATCCCATCCCATCCCCTGTACAATTTGAAAATGCCCTAAAAATTATAAACATATGACAATTTATGATTATTCCCTCTAAAAGCAATTGTGAGTCTGATGAAGAAAGTCTGTCAGCAGAATTTTTAGATTTGTCAGGCTCAAGAATAGGAGAGGAAGTCAGAGGAGCCATTATCCTCCATTGACAGCGAGTTTGTGTATATGGACCTTTTTCATACCAATTCCTTATATTATTTATGTGGGTATATTGCACGGCAATTGCACAGGAAGTTGCAGTGAAAATGTGTTGTGTGCAGTGGCGGCTCATGTATAGGCACTGCGGAACTGCAGCACCCCCTATTTCCACTTGATATTATCGATAACATTTAATATAACGAGTCCTTTTTTCTTTAATTCTTTCTTTATTTTTGTAGTACAATATATATTCCTTAAGCTTAATGTCAGTACTTCAGTAGCCATCCCCCAGTTTATGAAAAAGATGCGCAGCACCCCCACTAATTTTAGCTACGAGCCACCACTGGTTGTGTGGTGATGGAATTGACATTGATCCAAGAGATACACTTAGTTTGAAAGAAAAAAAATGAATTTTCATTGGTGCGAAGCAGCAAGTGGTGTTGGGACCTTGCCAAGGAGGCTGACATTATTTCTCATATTAATAAAAATGTTGTCTTCATTAAAGAGCAATATCGTTGAGTATTTATGCAATGCTTTTCCTAATGATAATATTGTGAATGCATGCCATGATATAAAGGGATTATTTTTAAAGAAATATTTTAGTATGCGACTTGACTTATATGCTAAGGCTATCTCTGAGGCTCACAAAAAATCAAGTAGGTCTAGGGGCCACGGTAGCAGTTCTCATATGAGGAGAATTGTGTGAATAAAAAATTTTCCTCAAATGTTTTATTTTCTATGATGTTTTATACCCTGTTCATTTCTTTTCAGATTCTTCTTATTGAAGATATTTCATCAGACATAGAGGCCATATTAACCTGAAAGGTAGTATGCAGTCATATTTTCTTCAAAAAATAAGGATGGGATGCATATGCATTCTTTAGCCTTGCAGTCAGTTGTCATTGGAGTATCTTTATGTTCAGTGGCGTCTAGTAATTGAGCAGACAAAATAGTCTTTAAAAATTTTAAAACGAATTATAAATAAAATAGAAACTATATTTTAATATTTAGAAATGGGGGTGCAAAGGATGTAAGGTCAAAATACTTTTTCCCAGTAATTGAACCATCACTTATATTTCATAATAGTGTAAGTATTGGGCGTTCTGCGACATTCGTTCTCAATATGGAATAAAAATGTTTCGTTGCGATGATTTTGTTCTTTATAATTTATTTTTAAACAACTATGTCGAAAACGTTTATATTTCATCGTAATAATATAAGTATCAAACATTCTGCGTCACATTCATCCTCGAAATGAATTAAAAATCTTTCGTTCTTCGTAAGTTATTTTAAAAATAACTGTCCAAAACTTTTATATTTAATCATAATAATGTAAATATTGAACTTTCGGCGACATACCCTCCAAGCGGAATAATAATGTTTCATTCTTTATAAGTTACTTTTTAAAATAACTACGTCCAAAACTTTTCAGTTTTTGCATTGGTAATAAGGATAAGAGAAGCAGAGCTGTCTGCTACAGGCACAAATATGGCGGCCGGCATAATGTCAGAACCTTCCATGTATATGGCCTTGGTCTTAGTGTCTTAGCGCTTATCGTTCTTCGTTAATTGGAAGGAACTGGTTCCTGTTGTTACAGCTCCAAATCCTCGATAGTTTGATTATATTTGCCATTGCTATGTTAAGAAGGGCTGTTTCTAATATTTTCAGGTACATTATTTTGTAATAATCTTTCTGTATTGAATATACCGAGCTTATTCAGTGAATATTACTTTGCTCTTTGAATGTTTTTAGAAATGGAAGTAACCCAGTTGTTAAAGCAAGTCACAGGTTTAAGCATACATTACCGGATTTACCTTACGATTTTAATGCTCTGGAGCCTGTAATAAGTGCGGAAATCATGAAGCTTCATTACGGAAAGCACCACGACACTTATGTTAAGAATTTAAATATTGCGGAGGAAAAATTGATGGAGGCTAAAGCTAAAAGTACGTTGTGTGGGAGAGTTTTACGGTATTCATTTAGGATTTCGTTTAAACTATGTTGCTTTTTTTTAGATGATATAACGACAATCATCAGCCTTGGTCCAGCATTGAGGTTTAATGGAGGTGGACACATAAACCATTCTATATTCTGGCATAATCTTTCTCCAAATGGCGGTGGAGAACCTGGAGGTATGTAAAAAAAGATAGTGATATCATTATTAAGAGTTGGCTACTAGCCATAAAATTAGTGCCCTGTTTTCCACACGACTCGCTAGTGCCTAATTATCGATTGAGTCGGCAGCGAAAATAATAATGCAAGGTTATGTGGATTACTCTCCTCGCAATAACGGCGTGAAAGTTCTGTCACGTTTATATGATTTTGTACGAATGGCAATCAGTTTTACGGGTAGTAGCTAAACCGGTAACCATTTCCTTGTGAAGGACTTGTACCTAGTTTTTTGCTTATGATAAAATGAAAATTTAACGTTTCAATCTGTCAGTCTTAGGGAGTTTTGAAGTTATATTGATGTAAGTACTTGTATTTGCCTATTTTAGGGGAATTGCTGCAAGCTATAAATAGAGATTTTGGATCTTTTGAAAATTTCAAATCCCAGATTCAAGCAACAGCTGTAAACGTTCAGGGCTCTGGATGGGGATGGTTGGGTTACAACCGGCAAACAAAGAGACTGCAATTGGCAGCATGTGCTAATCAAGATCCATTGGAAGGCACGACTGGTGAGAATCCTTTCCATTTTTATTTCAATAAAGATATATGATAAAATTTGTATATTCTTTCCAAATATCTATATTAGGATCTTTTTGCTATTCTATGTATAACAAAAAATAGTTAAGGTGATTTTTCTCATATGTTAAGATCTTAATTAGCAAAAGTTTTTGAAACTTGAAGCTTGGTGCTTTCAGGTTATAATGCTGTTATGGATTCATAGATAATGCAGGTCTTCCTTCCTCACTCATTACATATTAAACTAAAAAAAATATTCTGTTGACTAAATCCTGATTTATGTATTTTTCTATATGTTGTTATTTTTTGAGATTAACTATAGTAAATTAAAAAAAATATATTGCAAGGATATTATGAATTTGGCCATTGGTAGTGTGTTCTTGGATATACTACAGGAGGTCATGTAATGACGCTGCGTTTTTAATTCATGTCCTTGTGTCCTGAAATTTTTTTTGGCATAATAGTTTTTCCAGTTTTAGTTTTCATGCTTCATTAGCTATCTTCATTAATACTTATGAATTGCGTATTTATGACTATTGTCAGTTGTATACTATATGTATATCATTAACTGTAGTACATAATGTAATTAAATTTTAAATTGTAAATGGTTATTAAGTATTACTGACAAATTGTACTTTTGCATTATAACTTATCTAAGCAAATGCACTGTTTGTGCCAGTAATATATTTAAAGAATATCATATGAATCTTGCAGTGGCATAACTAGGAGCGGAAGGACCCTTGGCAAAATATTATTGACGGTCTCTCTCTCCGTACACCCAACGAATGCATATTTTCAATTAGAACCAACCCATTGTAAAACCTGTCAAGTTGCACTTAATGAGAAATATACCGAAAAGGTTAGGCTTTTTAAATTAATCTGTCCAAAAATTTTAACTTTCATGTCTTTCAGAAGGAGAAAAAAAAATCTCTAAAAATATCTTTATTTCTTCTGAATTCGGAAAATTCAAGGACTCCTAGGGCCCCTCCGGGCCCATGGCATTTTGCCATTCATGCCATCCTATTGTTATGCCACTGGAATCTTGTAATAACTAAGACTCCATTTTAACGTAGGAAAGGGTCAGTATTAGTCCCGGTGGGCAGAAACAGCTCCAGATATTAGCGGTCATCACAGTGTCCTGGCCAGTTAGTCAAGTTTCGTGTTTTATGAATTAGTGAAATTGTTGGCTCCATATTTAATTAAGTTATACTTATAATTAATTTTATCCTGAAGTTCATGTTAGCAACCAAAATATTGAAAATTTCTTTTTCAAAGAAAGCCAAGGTTTTTTGTTATTAGAATGTTCTCAATTCATTATTCTCTGCTCATTAATCATTTAGTCTTCATATTTGGTTGAAGATGATTTTAATGATGAAGAGCATATATTGTGCCAAGTTTGAAATCAATTTTTAAAAATATTCCTTACATTTAGCATAACACCTTAAAAATTACACAATGATTTTCATTTGCACCATCTCTGATTTGTAATCCAGTCCAAGATCAGCTAAATGTCATTTTGAGAATCTTTCTCTTGGTCTCCTTGGTATTTTCAGATGTAACAGGTGATCTAATTTTTCCTGTAGTTTGGTTTTATTTAATGGTGATGTTCATGGTTGCAAGATTTCATTTTAAATAGTTATTATTATTTAGTACCAGTATTTAATATTGAATTAACTTTAACTTTCAGGATTGGTACCACTTTTTGGAATTGATGTATGGGAACATGCATATTATTTGCAATACAAGAATGTAAGGCCAGATTATGTGAAGAATATATTCAATGTTGCCAATTGGAAAGATGTAGAAGCAAGATTGAAAAAAGCTCAATCTTGAATTCCTGATGGTAAAAAGTGATTTAAAAGTACATCTACTTCTAAAAGGATTTATTTGCTTAAATCCGTATATTATAACACTTTCATATATGGAAGTTACATGTAGCTAATTCAGTATCACAAAACCAAATAAATGTATGCTGAAATATAGGGATTATTTGAAAAAGCACTTGATTGATTATTAATCCTCTTAGGGATTGATCCTGAAGTGTCTAGGAAAGCAATAAATTGCTAGTGAACACATCCTCACTGTAGCATGGACCAAAGAAATGTTTTCAAACAGTATTTATTACTGTACCTGTAAATGGAAATATGTAGTTATCAGTGAAGGAGGTCAAGATCAATAATAAATGAAATATACATTTAGTTATTCTTTTATCTGTTATAGTGTTTGTGCTAATCTCATTTGAGTGCTAAATGATATATACACATAAGCACTTGTACTTGATTCATTATATTTTATCAAAGTATGGTACCATATATACGAGGGTCATTTTTAAAGTAAGAACCGTTTGCACACCCTACCCGTGCAGGTCATTGACCGGAGACGTCTCAAGGTTGAATGCTCTCTTTAGGGCCCTGGCCATGTCCTCAGTGTGCGCTGAGCATTTGAGAGAGTTGGTTGATTTTTCACAGTGCTTTATAAAGGACCATGTCTATCACTAATCCCGCCGATTGTGAAGTGCGTTCGGTGATTAGATTTTTGTATGCAAAAAAAATTCACCCTGCCGAAATCCATCGCCAACTTGTGGAAGTGTATGGAGAAGGTTTAATGAACGAAGGGAATGTGCGAAAGTGGTGTTGTCTGTTTAATGGTGGAAGGACAAATGTGCACGATTTGGATGCCCATCTGTCATGAGTGAGGACTTGAAAAACAAGGTCGATGCGCACATTCGTGAAAGCAGGCGCTTCACTATTGATGAGCTTCATGAGGCTTTTCCAAATGTTTCGCAATCTGTCCTCTATAAGTTTGTGAGCATTCTTGGAACCCACCTGGCACAAATCTTACCATATTGGAGGTGAACTGTGACAGACGCACACAAGCAGAAACGCATGGGTGCTGCTTTGTCGTTTTTGGAACGCTACCACAGAGATGGTGATGAATTCTTGAACCATATCGTGATGGGAGATGAGACTTGGGTCTCACACTACACACCAGAGAGTAAGTGGCAGTCTCCCCCCACACTTCGACAAAACCACGACAATTCAAGCAGTCACCTTCAACTCTGAAAATCATGGCCACCGGTTTTTGGGTCAGGAAAGGCATTCTTTTGTTTGACTTCTTGCCTCGTGGAGAAACCATCAATGTAAACGCATATTGTGAAACATTGACAAGGCTATGGCATGCTATCCAAAATCGCCAGCGTGGCCTACTCACTAGGGGAGTGTCTGCTTCATGACAATGCGTGGCCACATGTTGCACAAAAAATGCAAGTGCTGTTGGAGAAATTTGATGGGGAAATCTTCGATCATCCTCCCTACAGTCCTGACCTGGCACCTTCGGACTTCCATCTTTTCACAAAACTGAAGGAGTTTTTGGGCGGCACCTCGGTGGTGGCAGGGTAACGCCCTCGCCTGCCAATCCAAAGGTCGCGGGTTCGAATCTCGCCTAGGTGGGTTTTTCTTCACCTAGGGCATGGATGTTTGTGATAGTCCTTGTTATTATGTTAATGAGCCCCTTGTAAAAGGCCGATTACGGCTGTTTAGGGGCCCCATGGAAATAAATAAAATAAATAAAATAAAAATAAAAAGAAGTGAAAGAAACTGTTGTGGGTTGGTTGGATGGATTGGCAGCCGACTTCTATGCTCGTGCCATGTCTGAACAAATGCCTGGATCTCTATGGGGACTAAGTAGAAAAACAAAGAAATGTTGTACGTAGTAGTAGCAATAAAATTATTTGGATATATAAAGTTTTTATTTTTTTATGACAAAACGGTTATTACTTTTAAAATGACCCTCGTACCTGAATATGATACCAGGGTGTAGTTTTTCTTTTGGTAGACTTCTTCTTGAATATTACGAAGGGATGCAGTTTTGTCCCATCAGCTAATACCTTAGTTTTTTATTTCCAGTGGTTTTAACTATCATTGACTTTGCCCCTTTGTTATCAACTGCAGTGTTAGTTGGCATATAAAAAATCAGCTGTTTCATCTGCATTCCCCATTTGGTGTACGAGATAGCTATGTTCATGCCATAAACAAATAATATAAAGCTGATATTCAATGATTTTTTCAGCAAAATATGCAGGAAGTCTTTGCACTAACGATGTTCTTCGCCGCAGAGATAAGCCGTTCTGCCGCATAAACCAGGTGATCCATCCCGCACTTGCCTTGAATTGCTGCCGTGAAATCTTCAATGTTAACGTCAATTCTAGTGCCTTCATTTGTATACTCTCCTGTCAGACTGGCAGTCCACTGTTGCAATTTTCTTGCACAAACCTTATTAACTGGTCCTCTAAATTTTTATGATGTTCTTCCTTAGGCCCACGATATGCTTTCTGATTTGAACTTGCACATTAGCATTTTCTGCGATCTTTCTCCACCGCCACACATTCACCTCGGTGACACCAAACTTTCTTGCTGCTGCACAACACTAAAACTTTAAAGATTGCATCATAACTATTATGCAATGATTTTGATATTTGTGAAGGTGTAGAACCTCTTTTCTCAACGTGGTCACCCATATTTTTACATAAAACTGGATAGTTAATAATCACGATGACTTTAATTCACATAGAATTTACTACAGTCATAGATGGTTCACTTTGTATTCTGTCAACACACTATGATATCATGACAGGATCAAAGTACATATGTTGGTGTAAAATCTTTCTCCCATTCAACCTTACTATGTACAAAGCCAGCTAAGAACTTCCTTACACATGCAGAAGTTGCAACTTGGATGATACAAAGAAGATAATTTACTCAGTAAGCGTCTATACATAAGTCCTGATTGTAAAAATAGAATGCCAGGTGCCTATAGGCACGTTTACACTATGCCTCGGAACAGGACATGGAACTTTCCTAAGGCATAATGCCTTATCTCTGCCTTCGGCTCCTCTGTCAGTCATACCGCACGATTATAAGACGACTAGTGATTTTTCAGCCATAAAAATTGGAACAAAACCTCATCTTATATTCAGGAATATACAGTACATCTACAGTTGAAGTATCACCAATACATGATTTATATCAAGCAAATGTGTGGCCTTGAATAGATCTTACAGTTTTTGATCTGTTACCAAGACGAATATTTATTCATATTTTCAAATCTCATAAAAAATATAAAGCCAGAAATATTGAACCTTCACCTCTCTTAGAGAAGTTATTAGTTCAAGGATAACAGGCTACCTGCAATTTTGTGGAAGAATCTTAACTATGCCATTACTATTTCTGCATTTTCATATGAAATATAATAAAAAAAGAAAATGTAAATTTTGATGAATCTTCTAGTCTATTTTGAAATTATTTTTGGTGTTATGTCTTTACATGTTGAGTCAGATATATAAAGGTCTGTAGGTATCACTTCCTCAAAGAAACTTCCTTACAGCTAAAAGATGAATTGAGTGTTTCACTCTGCAGACATCCTTTCATTTTGGATTGAATTTTATTTACATTAAATGTTTACATTATTTACAATATTTACACTGCACTTGTTTGAAGCACTTATATTTTTGTTTTCCATATTATTCACGTAATCTAGCTAAATCAGCAGCAATGATTTTCCCTGACGACAAATGATTTTCTCATCAAAAAACGTAAAAATTTTTTATTCAAAAGAAATTTGTGTATGAAATTGACGTGTATTTGAAAATCGATGGTAAGAAAATTTTCCTTCATTTAGGCATACTTTAGTTCAAGTCCCAAGGTTGTATGATTATTTTCTGTAACTTTAAAGTGTAAAACAAAAATATGCTGCAGCAATTCCCATGTTATTCAAATAGAAGAATCTAACGGTCCTGGGATTGAACTCGGGCATTTATATTACATGGTGATTACTCACAAGCCTCTTTATGTGTCTATTTCAAATTGAAAGAATGGTTAAAATAGTTTAAACCATTTTCATGTTATTTGACATTCTTTTGGATTAAAAAACATATAGTACCTATTTATGAAGTGAAATGAATATAAAAGTTATTAATGAAGGTGTTTATCCTGTCCACCCCTCCCTTTATTCAGTTGCCATTACATCTTTCCATTCCCTCCCCACATAATGCACTATTAACAGTTTTTTTGCTCTTTCCTTTTTGTCATTTACTGTTAACTACAAAATTGTTATCCAAATTCCTACTCTTCATTCCAACTCCTATTTGTGTCCCAAAAATTAATTAAACTCATTATAATGCGTGAATCTAGGAAAACTGGTCATATTGAAAAATAAATAATGGTTGTCCTCAACTGGTATATTTGTCTTAAAAGTTCTGATGTGCTTGTATTATTACAATGCTACTTACTTTTGCAAAAACTACAGAAAAGATCTTTGTTAAAAGACTAGTAAATTTCTTAACCAGGCATAATCTTTTATGTAAATATCAATTTGCTTACATAAAAGGAAAATAAGTTGAATTAGCTATTTTTAATTTCTTGACCATTGTTTATGACTCGCTAAACAAATCGGAGGCAACTATAGACATCTTTTATGACTTTTCCAAATTTTTTTATCAGTTGGGTTACTATGCCAGAGATGGCAAATGATTTTTGTGTTGCATGCATAGAAAGTAATGTGAATCATCAAGAATCTTTTTCGTATGCCACAAGTTTACTCCTCCTTTAAGAAACTTCATATTTTACACAGAAAACACAAGCTTATGCATGCCAAGTAAATATCGCATGCATGCCACATATTGGCCATTCCTGCTATAGGTGCTATCAAAAAAGAGCTGTTCTATGACATTATAAATGCTGATATACATTCATACAGCGTTAATAACATCCTGGAAGGGCCTATTTGAATTTACAGCTCTAACAAATTTTGTGCAGTTCAAAAAGTCAAATGTCCAGCTCCATAATCAATTTTGTGCAGTTCCTGGTTGTTTTTTTCAAGTAATACATGAATTCCATGAATTTAGTATACTCTTTGTCATGGGTTAGGTATCTCAGTATCTGAACCTGAACCACATTCATGGCATATTTAGTTAGATTGTTTCTCAATAGGTGGCATGTTTAGTTTAGTTAGATCGTTTTTCACAAGGAGACCCCACTAGCATTCAACTGCTGCATATTGGGTATTTACAGACTTCACTGTTTCAGTTCAACTAGCATTTCTTTTTTGCTTAATGGTAAGTCATACTTTGTCACAAATTGTATGTATATATTTATATAACAATAATTAATTTAGATGGCCCTTAATTCCATTAACAACGGGCCAAAAAGAAGGAAACCATCAACGGCAACGAAGTATTTTGGACATGTTTATGCCATCTAGCTCCAAAACATCAGAGGTAACATCAGCTCAAGACGTTTGCACTTTCTGCTTCTGCCTATAATAGCGATATAATAAATGATGTTATGCCCTTGGCATATGCATCTATACTAATAAAGCAGAAAGTTTGTATGTCTATCTGCTAACGTCTAGGGCACTTCTGCTTTACCTAGAAGATTGAAATTTTGAATGTAGGTACCTTTCTGAAATTCACCAAAGGAAAAAATCTGAAAACTTCATATTTATTAGTTTAAGTAGGACAAAAAAAATTTTTAATCTTGGAAATGGCTTTAGTTCAGTTTTTTTTTCAACGCTTGATAGCGCTAAGGAAAGTTTGTGTAGAAATTTTGAAAGATGAAGTGTATCGTTGTTTATTCTTTATGTATGAATAATCATTTTATGTATTGAGAAAAATGGTATAATGTATAAATTATTAAAACCATACAGTTGTGAATTTCTTGATACGCCATTTACACATTTTCTGCCTTTAACGTGGATTGAAAGTTAATGTTATGCATTACGGGACTATTTTTTTTATAGAGATTTTTCCCTATTGACATCTGGGAGTGGGGGTGCTGGTGGTGTAGTGCGCAAGTAGGATTTTTCCAAGGTCGCCCGGCCCCCTGTTTGTGTGGTTTGAGGAGACCGTGCAAATTCAGCTGTTCTGTCCTTCGGAAGGGATGTTAAGCTGTTGGACCCCCTGGTGTTATTTGTAAGAGCAGGCAAATGCCGGCACCGGGTTTCCCTTCTCCCTTCCCCGGCTATTCATTGCACTACCTCTGAGATACCCATTGTGCGTAGGACAGAGGCGAATCAGCTGGGCATTCAAATTCAAACATCTGGGAGTACTACTGCACTTAGGCATTCAACAAAATATCATAAGACATTTAATAAAGAAACGAAAACTGGGGAAAACATATCCTACATATAGAAGAAAAAGTCCATATGATGGGGAATTCACTGTTGAAGTTTATGGACTTATGTGAGCAATGCGTTTCTCATGGTCTTTTTTATGTAGCATGCTCAAGAATATGTAGTGGGAATAATTTCTATATTCTTTCGCAAAGTGGAAAGTCCCTCAACAGTCTTGATAGAATTATTGTAAAATGTTTTAAATACGTTACTAGCTGCTTGTTGTAAGTGTTGCAGCATCAATAAAATATGTACTTACTTCCACCTGGCATGGTAAATTAATGCAATGAAAATCATGAATATTGCTGGGTTTATTTTTTGGAAATGTATTCCAAAATACTACAGAACCTTCTGGTGGTGAACTTTTCAACTATCTTCGACGGTCCTGCATTTAAGGTTATACCAGTTCCTATTATGGCCAAGATATGGCAATAATAGAAAAATGTATGACAAATATTTTCTATCAAAATTTTCTGTTCAAATTAGGTTTTGTGACAAATGCTACAATTAGATATTCATACATTTTTATTTTTTATGACATTATTGTAATGCAATGAAAATCAAGAATGTGCATGGATGTACCTTTTAGAAATGCATGTCAAAATACTACAGTGCCTCCTGGTGGGGAATACTTAAACATCTCGAATGGTTCGGCATTAAGGTATATTTGATACTCGTAGCATTTTAATTTTAATGCTTTAGGCAATATTTGCAGCAAAAAAAGGAACTATAAATACTTTCAATGAAATTTCATTAATGTAGTTAACAGGCCATGGATCCAATAACCATTCGGGGACAAAAGATAATAGCTTATTGTCAAGGTGAGGTGACCTGTAACCTTCGCATAGGATAGCTGTAAAGTGTCATTGTTCTTTTCTGACATACTGACAAAATACAATTAATATATGGATTCTAGATAATTGAGTTCAAGGAATATAAATTATTAATCGAAAACCATGAAGACTATAGGTATCTGCCAGCAGGACTCTGCGAGACATTAATTAGCTAGTCTACAATAAATATTGATGAAACATTTGAAAATACAAATGTAGGTAAACCACTTCAAGACACCATCAAACCTAATATTGAGTATCTGAAAATTTGGAGTAGTAGTGGACAAAAATGTTTTCATTGTGTTATGTGCCTAAAATATCCAGATATTATGAGAGAAAAGCTAAAAAATCCAAAAATGCCAGCCATTGCATCACAATATGGAACCATTTATTGAAAAAACTGTCGAACATCATTTTAAAACTCAGTATCACAAAGATTGCGTGAATGCTGACAGAATAAGTCTATTAAAAAAATGAATGTTAAACCAAAAGAATTGAAATAATTTGTTGTATCAAATGTTGCTTATTACAATGCTACGACATTGGTCAACAGGTAATCATAGAGCCATTTTTAGCACTGGACCCCTCTGCTGATCTGATGTGGCCACCACATGACTTTCTCCATAACTGGAATATTCTTGAAAATTCCAAATAGGTTAAATGATAACAAATATTTTAAGGAACTGCAAGAAAAATTTAGACGTTACAAAGAACTGAAATAAAATCAAACCGTAGCCTTCTGATATGATTTTTGGTCGATCGCCAATAATATATCCATATATTTTCTTTTAAGTCCCAATTTTCAAAAACGCATGTATAAGTAAGTCCGACATGCGGTGATATGAGCATGTAATTTCGGCCTAAAAGTTTCCGCAAGGAGCCGAAGTTGACTGAATTCGGATCGTCTTGAGGGATGTGGTATGCATGTGTGTGCTTGATCTTCAGCGCCAATGTGCAAGAGTGCCACAACTATGTATTGTTGTCTGAAAACAGTTGCGACATAAGCACAGCAAACTCGCTCGTTTGTTTTGCGCTTATTAATCAGTTTTAAACAGTTTTTAATAATTTTAAGTTGTGACACCATGAATAACACTAAAAAGATGAAGACGTATCACTATCATGAAGAATGGGAGCACGATTATTTCTTTGTCATGATCAAACACATGTTGTTGTTTTATTTGTGATAATAGTGTTTCATTACCCAAGAAAGAAAACGTGGAACATTTCAAAACTGCATAGTAATTATGAAATTAACTATCCATGTGACAGTGACTTACGAAAAGTTAAAGAACTAAAGACAAATAAAGGTAAAGTACTCCTTTAGCCAAACAATTACAGGGTTACAACACCCAATGCATTTTGCCCACACGCTTTTGTAGCTCCTATTGGAATTTGGCAAACGTGGGGGTTTGCCAATCTCTCACCTTTGTTTTCCGTCAGAATGGTTCTGTCCATCTGTACGGTTCGTTTGTTTTCTTTGTTTTGAAATTTATTGTTCGTTCTTTACACTTATGATCACGGACACAGATTTCAACAAGACCTTATACAAACTGACAGATTTAAACAACACACACGCCGAAAAATCTTTCCGCGCTTCACTTGTTTCTTGGTCATCTTCTTAATACTTTCCGTTCAAACCTTGCAGTTGGCTCCCAGTCACTGTTGAAACAGGTTTTACCCCTGACGATGCCCACCTTGTGGGCGAAATGCATTGGGTGTTGTAACCCTGTAATTGTTTGGCTAAAGGAGTACTTTACCTTTATTAATCTTAGCGAAAGTTATTGAGCTACTATCAATTAACTAAAGACAAGTCTATCATCCCAGCAGTTATTTTTTACTAAACAAACATCAAAATCAAAGGCGGCTATAGTTGGGTCTTTACGAGTATTCCATATTCTTGCTAAAAATAAGAAACCCTTTAGTGATGGAGCAATTTTTAAAAAAGCCTTTATAGAGGCGGCTGACTCTTTGTTTTGTGACTTTAAAAATATGTCAGAAATAGTTTCTGCCATCAACGAAATGCAGTTGCAAAACGAGTGGACGAAATAAGTTCAGATTAAAAAGAGCAATTAATGCAGGATGTTAAGGATTGTCAGGCTTTTTCACTTCAGTTGGGCAAATCTACTGACGCAGTTGACATCTCAAAAGATTGTTTTTATGAGAATAGTTATTAAAGACTTTTCGACTAAGGAAGAAATACTTAACGATCATTCCACTAAAAGGAAAAACGTGAGGTGAAGATATATTCAGCAGTTTTAAAAACTTTATTAAGATCGTTCAATTGCCTCTCTATAAGCTTTTTCACCAGCTTTGACAGGTTGTCGCAGTGGTTTTATCACACTGTAGGAATTACGAAGATTTTCCTGATTTTTGTGTTGTGTGCTAAAATTTTAAATATGAAAAAAATTATGGATATAGCTTTCAAGATTTCTAATTCGATTCAGGCAAAAAGTCTCCAAAGGTGTCTTTTTAAGTTACAAGTGGAAGAAAGTGATAATGATGGATATTCTGAACTGCTTATACATACTGACGTTAGGTGGTTAAGTCGGGAAAAATTTCTCCAGCGATTTAGGGATTTAATTGATGAAATTAAGCAATTTCTTGCCGAGAAGGGGGATGATTACAAACAGTTGAAAAATTGTTTGGCTATTAGATTTAGCATTTTTAACCGATATAACAGTTAAATTAAATGAATTAAATTTAGAAGTACAGGGTTCGGATAAAACGATTTTTCATATGATTAGTTCTGTAAAGGCTTTCAAAGAGAAGCTAAATCTGCTTGTATCCAAGATTGAAAATAAAAATGTATCTAATTTTCCAAACATTTTGGCACAATTAAATAGTTCTGCTTAAACTAATTTCAAAGGAAATAAATATATCGAAGAAATTAGGAACGTCATTGCAGAATTTGACAACCGCTTCCAAGATTTAAAAAAACTTGATAGTGTAGTTTTCTTCATGAGTTTTCCATTTGATACCAAGATAAAAGCAGAAATAATTGCAGAAAACCTTTCAACTATTTTTGATATGAATATTCTTACACTTGAAACAGAAATCATCACATTACAAAATGATATTTATATCAAAGCAAGGGCTTCCGAAGACAAATTTTGGAAATATTTACCAGAAGGTAAGTATTACAATTTGAGAAAATGTGCTGAAAATTTATACGCCTGTTTTGGTTCGACATATTTGTACGAATCTGCATTTTCGCAAATGAGCATTATAAAATCGAAATACCGAACTACTTGAACAGACGAACATTTGGAATCATGCTTAATAAATGGTCTGAGTAGTTACACCCCAAATAACACATAAATTGTAGGCACATTGCAGTGTAGAATAAGTAATGCAAATTTCGTAGCATCAGGAAGTTCAAAATGAATGTGCATTTTTATGTATTATTTTAGTTATGAAAATAAAATAATTCTATGTAGGTATTTTTAGTTTTCTTATTAACAAACGTTGTCAGTAGTAGTAAGGTTCTACATTTTGTAAAAAATGTAAAGTTTTGTTGTTTGTGAATGTTTTTTTAATTATTGATATTAAATAATATAACAATGATATCAATTTTTTCTTTTATTTAAACTTGAAATTCAAAACGTATTTCAATTTAAGTAATAATTAAAGTTTCGAAATCTATCAAAACTTGTGAAATATGGAAGTTTAAATATTGTGCTGATATTCTTTTATATTTACTTACCATCTTTTTATAGAAAAATCCCCTTACGCCCCAATTTTTGAAAGAGTAGATCGCGGATAGATTTTCACTGGCAAAGTAGATCTTATGCAAAAATTAGTTGACTCCCCTGGGATATAGCCCTGAAGCTCCAAGACCTCAAAATGTGTATTTCCGTTGAAATCTTGAAGTTGAATTTTTTCATGAATACAATATTTTCTCTTATATGGAGAAAGTAAAAATGAAATGAAAATGTTTCAAACAGAAAGAGTAAGTGCCAAGAGTACTTACTTGAAAATGATATTTACTGAGAAAGGGACACCAGAAAATGAAGATGATATGCCACAGAAAAAAAATTAAAAAGTTTTCATTGAATTTTTTCACAAATATTATTAATATAATATTTATCTTGTTTTTTTATTACAACTTATTTGTCCCTTAGTGTGATTAATTGTGTGATGATTTTTTACTTTCTCCATGTACGTAGTATAGGGGAAAGTTTTGTAATCATGGAAAAAATCGACTTCAAGATTTCAACGGAAATACATTTTGAGGTCCCCTGAAAACGTTTGACCATTTTCTCGATGATGTATGTATGTATGTACATGATAGCTTTTTGTGGGTGCTCTAACTCAAAAACTATTAATCAGATCAATGCAAAATTTTATATTTAATATTTTTATAAAAGTCAAAATAACTGATTTGTTTGTGGTAAAAATCAGTCAACCAGAAGTGGGTGTTTACTGTTGTCACTTCTCCGTTATTTGGAAATATTTGCTTTAATATTTGATAAATGTATTAGAATAAAAGTTGTAGGAAATTTAATTTTCTACAATCTTTGTTTGAAACATTTTTCCATATAATGCATTGTTTAAGAGATATCTTATATTTTTAGCTGCCACCACCACACCACCTACCGATGACTATTGTTAACAATTGAAGCTTGGTTACGTCGTAGTAATGCTCCTTTTTCTTTTCTTAATTGTTGGAGCTTTGTGACTATATCCAATATCAGAGTTTATTTCTGTTCTTTGTAAAGTCTACAATTTTCTCGCAGTTTCTTAAAATATTTATTATTATGTAACCTATTTGGAATTTTTAGAAATATTACAGATATGGAGAAAGTCATGTGGTGGCCACATCAGATTTTTATTTAAGATTTTTAATTTTGAAAGAATATCTGTTTAGTTACTTTTTAAAAATGTTAACAATTGTTTTAAGTTTTTTGGTAGGCAGTTAATCCTGTGATTTTTTTTATTATTTTATTTGATTTCTGCATAAAATTACTGAGACTTCATATGTGGCTTTCCTTATATTTGTCATCTTAACGTATGGGCGCACCGAATAGCATGCCGCAGGCCCAGTACAAAAAAGGTCTCCACACATAGAAGGCCCTTTTTACTTTCTCCATGTACAAAGTATAGAGAAAGTATTGTTTTCATGAAAAAAATCGAGTTTGATATTTCAACAAAAATATGCTTTAAGGTCCCCTGAACATGTTTTTATTATTTTCTTGATGATGTCTGTGTGAGCATCTGTGATCGGAATTTTGTGGGTGCTCTAACTCATATACTATTAATCAGATCTATGCGAAATTTTGTATTTGACATTTCTGTTAAAGAGAAAATACTGATTAGTTTTTGATAAAAATCAATCAACCGTAAGTCGTTGCTTACTCTTGTCACATTAGTTTTTTAAGATTTGCTTTAATATTTGGCGAATGTAAAAATATATAGGAATAAAAGTTGTAGGAAATTTAATTTTCTACAATGTTAGTTCGAAGCATTTTTCTATGCCGGTTGTGTAGTGGCAAGGATGCTGGCTGCTACTCGCCTGCTGCTCGAAAGGGCAGTGGGTATGAATCCTGCAAAAGTAGGATTTTTCCAAGGTCACCCGGCCCCCTGTTTGTGTGGTTTGAGGAGACTGTGTAAAGTCTGTGTTCTGTCCTTCAGATGGGACCCTAGGCTCCTTTGGTGCTCTTTGTCAAGAGTAAACTAATACTGGCACAGGGTTTCCCTCCTCCTTTTTGAATGTGTTCAGTGGGTTCTGTTTGGAAGAAGCTATGGCTATAATAATCCAAAAGGTTGATTAACCAAATCACACACAAACACATTAAATACATTTATGGAGGCTGTTTCTAAAACCCCTTTTATTTCTTAGGAAGGGAGTAATGAATCCTTCAGATTATTTTTTCCATTCCTCCATCCTATTAATGAAGGAATATTTACACGTCTTTTCTTTGAAATTGAGCATTTGCTTTGTACCAGTGGCCATTTTAACTGGTTTGTACTTAACCTTTTCCTTATATCTTACCTGGTCAGTTTACCAGTACATGCCAAATATAAGTCTACCATCCTATTTATTTTTATCCTGTTTTCAAGTGATTTTCATTTTAAATTATTTAACCACCATTATGCTAACTTCTCTACCGAAACTCTAGCATGAATATTTCTGCCTTTTATTGAACCTTTTCTAGCTTCAATTTGAGATCAGTATGGTATGAATCATAAAGCCCTTAAGCTTTAATACTTTCAATTATAAACACCTTTGGAATTCAAAATATTTACATACTAGATAATTACCTGGGCTTTGCCCTGGGTTTACAGTTTGTGTCATTGGACGGATGTCACGTGTACAGGGCCGGCTAAGTGGGGGATGCAGCGGATGCAAGGTATCCAGACCCCCATTTTTAGGGGCCCCCAAATTTTGAGTATAAATAATATATTTACATCTTTAAACAAATTTTGCTTTTTTATTAAATTAATTATCATTATAGTTACTTTATAATTATAAGTACATGTTTTCTCTAAGCTGTAACATTGATGTGTACAAAATGGCAGGATATTTTTGACATAGGGGGCCCCAAAAACTTGCTTGCATCTGGGCCCCCAAAAGTAATTTGCCAGCCCTATGCGTGAACTATACTTGGCTCTGGCTTTCAAATTTAAATGGTCCCGGGCAATCGGACAGAGCCGCATAAACACGCTGGAGCTATCGGATGGTAGCCACATGAACTGCACTTGGTGGTGTCCTTAAATGGTCCTGGGAAATGATGGGTACTCCAAACAGAAACTGCGTGAACTACACTTGTCGTTGGCTTTAAATATTCTCTGGCAATGCCGGGTACTCCAGCTAGTATATCATATAGGAGGATACTAATATTTAGTCACTTCCAGATAAACTAGAGACTTGAACATTTTTATGTTGGTAGGACTATGTGCATAACCGACTAGAGAAATCTAAAATCTTAAAAAAGTTAAATAATTCATCCTCTAAAAATTTGCAAAATTTTAGGCAAATATTTAATGTTTATGTATTTTTGAATGTGCTACGAAGCTGAAATTTTTTGTAAAGATAGAATTCGTAAAATAACCAAATAGGGTTTATAGAAATTCTGATATATTAATTTATTTTTCTGTTAAAAATTCTTAAAGTTTAAACAAATAAATGTTTAGGTAAAGAAAATGAGCTAGGAAGCTGAAAAGTTTCAATTATTAAGACCTTGGTGCAAAAGCGCACATTAATATTTGAAAATCTCCATGAAGTTGTTATTAAAGCAGTAAAACAATTTTAAAATTTAAACAATTAGATAAATATTATTGCACTTCTAGATGTGCTACAACCAGGGATGCCAGACGTCCCGCACAACAAAGAATTGTCCTGTGTCCTGCACGACTTTCAAATGTCTCGCTAAACCATTTTGAAACTAATGATTTAAGTCTGCCAACTATAAATAGAAAGCTTTAGTGCATTGGTATATGGTCATATTGAAAGATTTTGTCACATAGTTATGCTAAAAGTCACGTGATTTAGAAGAAGGCAATTATGGGGAGGGAAACTTAAGGTGAAGTGAAACATTGTCTCAGTAGAGAATGACTGATTTATTCACCCCCGTGCAGTTTGCGTTTCGAGAAAGGACTCGTTTACAGTTGTAACTAGACCGTGAATGCACCCTGTTCCTGTACTACTTGGAGAATATACTCGAATTGAATGCTCTCAACATCGACCACACAGGACGTAAAATTAGTGATTGTTTTCATTGTACTGTCAAGCTGTTAACCACAGATATACTGCATAAGCAGATCTGCAAGTGTTTATTTCAGCCTACTTCACTGCTCAACTTGTGGCTCTATAAAAGTTTCTGTTCAAGGCAAGTAAACTAAAGATATGAATATACATTCTTGCCCAGAATATAATGCAATTCTTATCCAAAATATGAAATTTTAAAAGTAGTACTCACGTTATATTCGAGTGCTGCTATTTCTAAAAATCATAATTTCCAACCGAACCATTCATGTTGCTCATATTATGCATGTGACTTTGTTTGCGGCATTTTGGTAGCAAAATAAAACTTTAACATATATTACAAATTTAATACTGAAAATTAAAGTAAACTATTAATGCCAATTTTTAAGTTTCGGCTTGCTTTATCATATATGATTATAATGAAACATATAGAATTCTCCATTTTCGGAGTTGGTATTATTATTTATTGGTCCAGGAGGTCTAGTACAGACATAGAACATGTCAGAGAGAATAATTTATTATATAATAGGGTTACTGTATGATATGGACTTTTATCAGGTATTTTTAGATTATATCTTACATGATGTATATTTAGGTTATAGCAAGTAGAGTATCAATGTTCTTGTCTATTAAGACTGAAAAGATGGGAATGGGTTTTTAAAAATATTGCTGCTTCAAGAACCAGTATGCATGGGACAGGGAGAATACTGTAAGTTTTGAAATATGGTTTCCGGAAATTGCTCTAATAGCTCTTTTCTGTAGTCTAAAGATGTGGTCCATATGGCAGAATCTGGCCCAAAAAATTATGCCATAACTAATTTGGGAGTAAAAATGTGCAAGTAAATTTGTAGAGTCACATTTGAGGAGACCGAGTAATATAATTTTTTCAGCATATATACGTGTAATTTATTGGCTAAATAATCTATGTTTTGTCCAGTCAAGTGTTTCAGTTTGATTAATACCTAAGAATTTTATTTCACTGCAGTTTGTGAGTGGCAGATTGTTAAGTTCAAGTGATGGATATACGACTTTTTTTTATAAGTATGGAATAATATGTAAGATGTTTTTTGTTGGTTTAATAAAAGTTTATTGTGCATTGTCCAATTGGCCATTTGTGCTATGGCTTCATTAGCTTTTATTTTAAGGATCTTCATGATTTGTATCATTGGCAAAATTTGCCATTTGTCCATAGCTAATATAGGTCATTGGTGTAGAGGATAAAGAGAAGTGGACCAAGGGTACATTCTTGAGTTACACTACAGCTAGAAGTAGTGATTTGGGAGTTATACTTATTAATTGCAGTGCTTTAATTCAACAAATTGTTTGCGATGTTTGATAAATGACATAATCCATTTGAGGGCAATACCATTAATGCCCGATTGTTTGAGTTTATATTCAAGTGTATAATGGTCTATAGCAGAGGTCGGCAATGCGGCGGGCGCCATGGCGCCCGCAAGACATTGCGTGTCGCCTGCCAGCCAAAAAGAGAACTCGAGTTAAACAATTACGGAAAACTCTCAGAAAACCAATAAGTTGCGGAACAAGATGAAGGATAGAACTTTGTAACCAACACCTTTATCTTACATCACACCGAGCCGAATCGTATGTCTGTTACAAAATAATATCGTCAAGGTTAGGACTTATAAGCGAACAGAATGGGGACATATATTGTTGGATAAAGACATTGTTGTCATTAACAGAGTTCTTTTCATAATGACTCCTCTGTTTCCCCTCTCTTGTGTCTCCATGTCCCTTTTCCTTCTCCCTACCCTGCTCTTGTATAAATATATCCTTCACAGCATTTAAAGATAGGGAATTCTGCGCCCCTAGTTTATGCTAGTTGAAGGTGTCCTGTCGCCTTCAATTGCTATTACGGGTGCAAGGCTAACTGAGATCCTTGTTCTCAACCTGTCGTGTACTTTAGCTCCGTTAGCCGGTTCAGGCTATTTGGAGGTAGGCGCTCGATACAGGAAAACTATTTCCCTATGTCGCATGAAACTCCCAAGTTCTTGTCAAAAGTCGTTGGTTTTGGAGTTCTGTCCTCCATCTTGTAGCATAACTTGGCTCGAGTTATTGTTGTGAGTCGTTGGTTTTGGAGTTCTGTCCTCCGTCTTGTAGCATAACTTGCCTCAAGTTATTGTTGAAAGTCGTTGGTTTCGGAGTTCTGTCCTCCGTCTTGTAGCATAACTTGGCTGGAGTTATTGTTGTGAGTCGTTGGTTTCGGAGTTCTGTCCTCCGTCTTGTAGCATAACTTGGCTGGAGTTATTGTTGTGAGTCGTTGGTTTCGGAGTTCTGTCCTCCGTCTTGTAGCATAACTTGGCTCAAGTTATTGTTGTGAGTCGTTGGTTTCGGAGTTCCGTTATTCGCTTAGCATACAAAGTACAGGGTTTGGGAGATTTTTCTTCGTCTCTTACAATATCAGCCAGTGATAGCTCATTTCCATCTTCATTGTTTAAACATAAATCAATTTAAATTGACCAACAGTTCACAATATTTCTGATATTTTCCCAATATTCAGTGTGTTGTGTTTATTAATTCATTTGTAGAAAATTCCATCCCCATTATGAGTAATAAGAGGCAAAGGACATATTACTTCGTTGTTGATTGGGAAGAACAATTCTGTTTTATTGATTTGAAAGGAAAGTGTGTTTGTTTATTGTGCAATGCTTCTGTCGCACTTTCAAAGAAAAGTAATGTTGAAAAACATTTTAATATGGTCCACGGATATTTTAATACTAGTTATCCGTTAAACTCTGAGATCTGGAAAAAGAAAATTTCTGATATGAAATCTATTTTAACTAAACAGCAGAAAATTTTTACCAGACCAGTGCAGCAATGAAAGAGAGCAATGATTGCATCACTTAAAATTTCGCATTTGTTGGCCAAGAGGAAAAGCCTTTTGAAGATGGCGAGATTGTAAAAGAAGCCATGTTAGCAACTGCTGACTCACTTTTCAAAGATTTTAAAAATAAAAATGAAATTACCTCAGCAATCAACACGATTCAGTTATCCGCAAGAACAGTTACAAGAATAATTGAAGTTATTGCAACCAATATGGAGAAAGAGTTAGCAAATGATTTACAAAAATGTATTTTCTTCTCGTTGCAACTGGATGAGTCAACAGACATATCAGACACTTCTCAATTGGCTATGGTTGTGAAGATGGTGTATAATGATTTTTCAGGAAAGGAAGAATTTTTTAAAATTCTTCCATTAAAGGGACGATCAAGAGGTGAAGACATTTTTTCAGCTTTTAAAAAATATATCCAAGAAAGTAATATACCATTAATGAAGTTGACCACAATTACTACAGATGGTGCACCTTCGATGACAGGTTGTAAAAATGGATTTATTGCGCTAAGTAAAGAAGACCCTCTCTTTCCAAAATTTATTTCATATCACTGCTTTATACACGAAGAAATGTTATGCGCAAAAGTTCTTCATTTTCAACATGTCATGAAAACAGTAACAAAAATAATAAATTCCATAAGAGCTGTACCAATGCAACACCGATTGTTTAAACTGCTTTTACAAGGTGAAGATGCCGAATTTGATGATCTCCTTTTACATACCGAAGTTAGATGACTCAGCAGAGGCAAAATACTTGTGAGGTTTATAAATCTCACAAAGGAGGTAAAGGAATTTCTCACATCAAGAATTGAATATTATGCACAGTTGGATGGCAAAGCTTGGTTGATGGATTTCGGATTTCTTGATATAACTATAAAATTGAACGAACTGAATATGGAGATGCAAGGGAAAAATCAACACATTGCAAAAATGATAAGTGCAGTAGATGCATTCAAATGTAAATTGGCATTGTGGAAGTCTCACCTAGAGAGAAATTCATTATCACATTTCCCGAATTTAAAATATATTATTGAGAGTCTGTCTGATGAAAATGTTACCACTGAACCATTTTCACAACACACTGAAACTCTCCTGAAGGAATTTAATTTTAGGTTTCGTCAGTTTTCTGAAGTAGAACCCATAATAACATTCTTTTCTAATCCGTTCAATTTTATGGACAATGATATGTCTGTTAATATTGGAACTAACTTTAATAGCGTTAACACTGAGTACTTAGAAATGGAAATAATAAATATGCAGAATGATATTATTTTAAGATCACATAAAAATTATGAAAACTTTTGGAATTTAGTTGACAAAAATTGCTATCCATTATTAAGAAAATTTGCCCTAAAAATATATTCTTACTGCGCTTCAACATACACTTGTGAGTCCATTTTTTCAAGCATGAAACACTTGAAATCCAAGTACCGATCAAGACTCACTGATTACAATTTAGACGACTGCCTAAGATTAGGTATCTCGAGTTATGTGCCAAATTATAGCAAGTTGGCTGAAGATATGCAGTCCCAAGTTTTATATTTCATGTTTTATAGTAAATTCTTTAATAGTTTTTCTCTTATATATACAAAAATATCATTTTAATGAATATTGGTACACATCTACTATTGTTACTTCACTTCACGCCCCCAATAATTAAAGTTGTGCCCTCATAGATATAGAGGTTGCCGACCACTGATACAGAGAGATATCAACTGATCTTGCTTATGCGCTCTTCATGTCCTCAGTAATATAAATTGCACCCTCGTAGGTGTAAAGTTTGCCGACCCCTGGACTATAGAGTCGAAGGCCTTGGATAAATCATAAAATAATCCCAGGGTAGGTGATTTATTATCAATGGATTAATAGATATCTTGTAATAGATTAAATGTAGATGTGCAGGTTGATTTTCCTTTAAGAAAACGATGCTGTGATGGTGGTATTATTTGAAATTTATTGAGATAGGTGGTAATTCGAGTAAGCAATATTATTTCAAAAAATTTGAAAAAGCTGATGTTAAGGCTATGGATCTGTAGTTGTTAGGGTTTTCAGCTGAGGTTTATTAGTATATTGGTTTTATTTTGGTTAATTGTCATCATCATCATAGGTAGTCTGTCCGTAGACAGGTCCGTGATTATTCTTGGTTAAACCTGGTTCTCCATATACTCCTATTTTCCACTGTCCTCTTTATTTCTTGATAACTCTCTTTCCCTTTCAAATCGTCTATCAGCTGAAACCTTTTCCTACCTCTTTCCCTTTTCCCATCTAGTTTTCCTTCTAACACGTCTTTAATCATACTCTCTCTCCTCAGGTAATGTCCAACCCAGTTAGCCTTCCTCTTTCTGATAGTCTGTATAATAATTCGCTTCTCTCCTATTCTTCGTAGCACTTCAACGTTTTTCATCCTATCTGTCCATTTTATCTTCAGCATTCTCCTCCAAGTCCACAATTCAAAGCTTTCCAAGTATTTGATGTCATTTTTCCTTAATTGTAGTGATGGAAAAATGCCGTGGCATAGTGAGAAATTAATGATATGGGTAAGGGGTGGTGTAGTTGAATGTGAGCATTTGGCCAGTATGTAACCAGGGATATCGTCAGGCTCAGAAGAATGATGGTTAGTTAATTTCAAAAGGCATGAGCAAACTTCTTTTTTATAGGTAGGTAGCAGAAAGATAGAATGATGTTTTTGGGGAAAGGGAATAGAGGATCTGGAAGAAGCAGATGTTTGACTGGAACTAGTATCTATTGAATTTACTGAAATTTCATTAAAATGATGATTATGGACATTGCTAACAGTTTGAGGATGCACTTATATATTGTCATTAATGTCCAGTTTGATATTGGATTCTTTTGATCTTGGCCTATTAGTGCAAGTATTAATTATATTACAGGCAGCTTTGTTTTTATTTTTTGCATTTGATATAATTTTACTATGGTAAGCTTTTTTTGCTTCAGTAACTTTTAGCTTGTTCAATTTAAGTAGTTTTTTGTAGTTTATCTTATCTTATGGATTGTCTTTTATTTTGATGATCTTATTGACATCATTTGATGAGTAGATGAATGACCAGTCAAAAGATGAGATGGCATGTATGAAGGTGGAAATGTTTTGGGTTCCAAAGAAATGCTATCAATTAATGTACTTCTTTCAAAGTTATTCTAGTAGGCTGATTAACAGTAGGAAAAATATTATAAGATGCAGTCAAGTCAAGAAACTTAGATTGGTGAGGGCTTTTTGTTTAAGTATATCAATATTAAAGTCACCACAGATTATCAGTTTGTCATTTTTTTACATTGTGATAATAAGAATGGTATGGGTTCTTCAAATTTAGCTAGGAATGTATCAATATTCTCCAAAGGTGATCTGTATATGGCTAACAGGAAAATATAGTTTTTACTAATTAAACATTTAACGGCTGCACTTTCATAGCACTTTTAAACATAAACAGGCATATGAATTTCACAAACTTCCATATGCTATTGCAGCGAACTATAATTTTCGGTGCAAAAACATCCACTGATGTGCTAAGTGCTAATGACAAACTATAAATAGAACATAGAAATATAGACATATAACAATCCAGCAGTTGAATTTGAATAGATTTAAGTAATACCACAAAACAAAATACACCTCATAGGTGAAGGCGATTCGAAACGAAACTTAGTTAATGTCAGTTAAATCACATCCAATAGTTACTATCCTCTTCCGGCTCCCGGTAGGTCAATGTCCACTCAACACTGAATGTTTTCTCCCGGGTAGTATGGACTCGAGAGTGGGACACCTGCGTCGACTTCACTCGTTGCTCCGCTGTGCGTCTCGTCGCTCGGAAGGCCACTATCGGAATGGACTGTCACGTGACGCCGGTGGTGAAGGAGGGAGGTAATGACGTCAGGCGGGTAATTCGAAATGGTTGAATTATTCCCGATGATTGGTCGCTTTTCTACTGTTCTTGCATAACCATGGGAAAGAGGGAAGGTTGAAGAGGTGAGGGGTAATTAGAGTATATAAAGCAGAGAGGCACCACGGGAGGGCGTGTCGACCGTGGCGTGGTGTTCGTGGGCGTGGTGTTCAGTCCGGCAATATCACGAATATCGGCGATATACGATAGCGGCGATATTTGAACTAGCGATATTCGTACTTGCATGTTCGTACATGCGATTCGTTAAGTGCTATCGTATAAGTGCGGGAGTAAAGGGGGGGGGGGAGGAAAAAACCGCCACATCCTCCCTGGGAAAAATGATGAAAACGGGACCAATAAAAGTTTCAATTGGTTGGGGAGGGTAAGTTTCTAAGTCACCTTATTCCCTGCACCGTTCCCGGATCATGAATGAAGCACAGAACACACTCCTTCGTTGTCTCTTTCAAGATAGTTTATTATTATTATTGAACACTTATTTGTCAAGACACTTAAAATTGGAATATTACACGTGGTGGATTGCATGCTCTGGCAATCAGGGTTCGAGCTACTGTCACGGCTAAAGTTCTCTAAAGAAGTCCACTGGTTCGCCGTGATGAAGCTAGTCGGGAAAGCACTTGTCCATTGGAATGTAGTTTTTTCCAGGATAATCACTTTGGGGGAACATAGGGAGGATGCACTTCAAAACTCAATAACATGTAGGAATATCTCCCTCAAAATAATAAATAATCATAATCACAATATGCCAACTATCGTGGCTTAAGGAAACAAAATTGATACCCATCCTTGCCTCAGGGATAGAGTGAGAATAGATTGTATGTCATTGATAACATAACAGAAATAGAATTTCATGACATAACAAAAGCAAACTTTCCTGAGCATTTCCTTCTTGGAAATATTATACATCAAAGCATAAACATTAATTCTTAGGCAAGGGCAACTAGTAATCATACTGTTATTAAGCATTTGAAAAAATTATTATTAGGCAGGGCATTGCTTAATCCAGGCATAATATCTCTATTAATTAACAGTGTAATATTTCAATTGATTTAGCCCTGTGAGTCCCTTCATCATATCATATTTAAGCACATTAACAAGGTAATATTCAAATCATTAACAATATTATATTCAAATTAACTTGACTGTGGTATATTATTAAATTGGCCCCAATAGTTAAGTTCCTTCACAGTATGCATAATATTATCACTGATATTAAATTCATTAACGACATAATATTCAAATTAACCTGTAGTTTGGTATCTTAATAGGGTAGATATAGTACATAAATCCCTTCATCATATGATATTTAAATTCTTAACCTAAACATGGTTTCAATTAAACTAACTCATAATATGGTATTACATTAAATTGTGGTATACTTCCTAATACATAAGGTACATATAGACATTTTAAATGTATCCTTAACCCAATTGGGGTTAGTCTACAAAACTGGTAATTATTACAAAAAAAAAGAAACATGGCTAGGTTAGGTTGTGTTTTTTTTGAGCCATGTTTGGACCTTCATAGATGTCCAGAATACCATCTATGATGCCTGGTATATTGTACGCTAAACAGCGATTTTCTTGGCACATGGCCGGATAAGTTTTTTTTTCAATATGTTTTACCAGATTTGCATCTGGGGGCTGGTTGCGATGATCAGAATCACCGGGCGATGAGTTCGCTACCTCTACGCCAAGACAAGTTTTTCAATATATTTTACCAGATTTGCATCTGGGGGCTGGTTGCGATGATCAGAATCACCGGACGATGAGTTCGCTACCTCTACGCCAAAACAAGAAGATACATATACAACAAATTAAGTACAATAAAGTTTAAGTTGAGAGATATTTACAATTCTCTCCTTATTTGGGGATAGCTGAAGAACAGCTGTTACGGGAGATATGAACCTTTTGATAGGTGAAGGGCCGGCCCACTGAGGGGTTAACTTAGCAGTTCTATGGAGCATCTTGGAACTAGTAGGAAACCTTTTATATAACACTAAATCACCGATTTTAAAGGGGTTCCCAGTATGGCTTTTATCAAAAGCAAGTGCCTGCCTACGTCTGGTCGCCTTGAGATTATTGAGCACTTGTTGCCACAAGGAATGCCTCTCAGAGGGAGTTAGGTCCTCAGCCAGAGCCTGAGGAGGAATTCTCCAGAAATTTGTCAAGGGATGAGGAAGCTCTCTGCCCATAAATATCCTTGCTGGAGTATAGCCCGTACTGCTATGTTTAGCAGAATTAAAAGCAAAGGTTAAACTGGGTAAGAATTCATCCCATTTCCGGTGGTCATTCTGTGACAAGATGGTTAAGGCATATTTTAGGTTACGGTGGACACGTTCAGCTTGATTAGGCTGAGGATAGTAGGGGGCTGTGAAAATTTGCTTAATACCATATTTAAAACACATATCAGAGAATGCAGTGGAACGAAATTGGGAACCATTATCAGAAACAATATATTTAGGATAACCAAATTTAGGAAATATTTTGTTAAACAAGACAGAAACCACTTGAGAAGCCAAGGGAGAACGCAGAGGTTCAATAAAAGTAAATTTAGTAAAGCCATCTATTATAGTCAGGGCACAAGTGCTGCCACTGCGACTTCTAGGCAAGGGACCAATGAAATCTATATACACCTTTTCCCATGGATAAATGGATGGTGAGGAAGACATCTCACCAGGAGGAAAGGTGTTCCTAGGTTTGCAGGTTTGGCAGTCGTGACAACATCCTACCATCTGCGTTATTTCTTGCCTCATATTTTTCCACCAAAATTCTCTACATATTCTTTCACAAGTTTTAGCCACCCCCATGTGTCCAGCGGTGGGCAAACGATGAAAATATTCAAACAACATGGATCTCAGGGCCTGGGGAACCACTACACGTCCCTTCTTCAGTCTAGTGGTACCATAATACAACAAATCATCCTTGAGAAAATAGTTTGGATGGGGGCGTCCCCGTCTAACTGAGTCGATCAGCTGTTTCAATTCTGGGTCAGATGTCTGATGCTCACGAATATTAGTGAATGATAATGGGATTCTATGGAGGAGCATCGAACAATGAATGGGTTTCTCCCTTGATTGATGGTTCACCCTAGACAAACAATCAGCCACCCTATTTTTGGAACTGGGAACATGGTGAATAGCAAAGCGGAAGGACGACAATTTTAAAACCATTCTACCAATTTTCCCTAACTGCTTAGGATGTTTAAACAGCCACGTAATCGCCCCATTGTCAGTATACAAATGGAAGGGTTTTGGTTGAAGATAGGACCGAAATTTATCCGTGGCCCAACAGCAGGCAAGACATTCAAGCTCGTAGGAGGGGAGCTTCTGCTCATAATCGGTTAAAGTCCTACTAGCATAGGCAACAGGCTTAAATTTGCCATTAACCTGTTGATTAAGGACTGCACCAAGTGCGACTTGGCTAGCATCCACAAATAAATGAAATTCTTCCTCAAAGTTAGGAAGATGAAGTACAGGGGGAGAAGAAAGACATTGTTTGAGTTTGAGAAAAGCATTTTGATGGGAGTTGGTCCATTGGAAAATGGCATCTTTCCTTCGGAGGGCATTGAGCGGTGACGAAATTTCCGCATAGCTTGGACTAAATTTGGAATAGAAACCACACATACCAAGGAAACGTGAGACCTCCTTAACTGACTTTGGAACAGGGAAACTGGATAATGCTCGGGTTCTCTCCGGATCAGTCGTAAGTTCGCCATTTGAGATCTGATGTCTGAGAAAGGTAATAGTTTTCTGGGCCAGTTTCATCTTCTCTGGATGGACGGTAAGTCCAGCTGCTCTCAATTTTTCCAGCACCAGCCTGACATGTTGGATGTGCTCTTGGAGGTTCTTGGAATAAATACACAGGTCATCAATATAGGGATATACACAGCCATATTTTAAATCTCCTAATACCTTGTCAATCAGCCTAGAAAATACTTGAGGAGACGTTGTCAAGCCGAAGGGAAGGCGATTATACTGATAGAGGCCAAAAGATGTAATAAAGGCAGTATATTGCTTGGAGATCGGAGTTAAGGGAATCTGGTGGAAAGCAGAATTCAAATCAAGTATTGTAAAATATTTAGCAGATCTCAAATATTGCAGAGCATGTTCTATTGAAGGAGTGGGGAAGTTGTCTGCCTTCACTTGTTTATTCAGTTTGCGATAATCGACCACTAATCGCTCTGATCCATCCTTATTCGGTATAAGAAAAGCTGGCGAAGCCCAATTTGAAGAGGATGGCTGGATGATTCCTTCATTTAGTAGTTTATTAACATGTTTTTTCATCATCGCCGTCTTGGGTGGAGAATACTGGTAGGGGTGTGATCTGACCGGGGTAGAATCAAGTAGTTCTACCTGGTAGGTTACTACGTTGGTCTGGCCGAGATGGGGGGAGATGACGTCGGTGCAAAAACATCCACTGATGTGCTAAGTGCTAATGACAAACTATAAATAGAACATAGAAATATAGACATATAACAATCCAGCAGTTGAATTTGAATAGATTTAAGTAATACCACAAAACAAAATACACCTCATAGGTGAAGGCGATTCGAAACGAAACTTAGTTAATGTCAGTTAAATCACATCCAATAGTTACTATCCTCTTCCGGCTCCCGGTAGGTCAATGTCCACTCAACACTGAATGTTTTCTCCCGGGTAGTATGGACTCGAGAGTGGGACACCTGCGTCGACTTCACTCGTTGCTCCGCTGTGCGTCTCGTCGCTCGGAAGGCCACTATCGGAATGGACTGTCACGTGACGCCGGTGGTGAAGGAGGGAGGTAATGACGTCAGGCGGGTAATTCGAAATGGTTGAATTATTCCCGATGATTGGTCGCTTTTCTACTGTTCTTGCATAACCATGGGAAAGAGGGAAGGTTGAAGAGGTGAGGGGTAATTAGAGTATATAAAGCAGAGAGGCACCACGGGAGGGCGTGTCGACCGTGGCGTGGCGTTCAGTCCGGCGATATCAAGAATATCGGCGATATTCGAACTAGCGATATTCGTACTTGCATGTTCGTACATGCGATTCGTTAAGTGCTATCGTATAAGTGCGGGAGGAAAAAATCGCCACACTATTTAGAAAATATGGCAACTCCACCATTTTTTGACAAACTTCTACAGAAATAGGACACAAGACGGTAACCATTTAAACTAATAGTTTTGATTTCCTCTTCAGAAAGCCAATGTTCACTTAGAACTACAATATCTACAGAATGGGTTGTAAAAAGTACTTCAAATTCAAGAGACTTATTTCTAATCCACTGAATATTAAGATGGAATATTCTACAAACAACACCACATAGTTCATGTGCACTAAATGACAATTGTAATAGAATGACTAGTCTCTAGTCATTTTACTTTAGGTTTTATACTTTCAAATGTCTCATCTGATCTATACTCTTTAAAGTGATATTTTCAAGATGTTCAATAATACTGTTTATATCAACTTTTGGGTCTTGCATCATTTTACTAATTACATGAACTTTACTTAAATATTGTACCAAATAATAATAGAACAAAGAAATATGAAAGAAGTTACTCTTGAGACGAGTGAATTAGCATGTGCTCTTGATTCCATATCCTTAGTTTTGTCTTCGATTACATCTAACAAGGCTTGGTAAATTTCACCAATGTGATATTTTAATGGCTTAATTGTTTTTATATGACTTTCCTATTCTGTATTAGATAAAGGTTTAAAACTCAAATTTTTAAGATGTGTTTTTAATGTATCCCAACAATTAGTGAAGCTGAAAATAATTGTACAGTTCCTGTATGCACTCAAAAAAACAACAGTTTGAAATGAAATTTTTGCTGCATCATTTACTACTAAGGTCCGAGTATGAGGTGAAAAAGGGACATAAAATGCCCTGGACTATTATGTTTACCATGCATATTTGTCCTGTTGTCATATTCTTGACCAAGGTGATTGGCAATACCAAGATTTAATTTTTTTAAGTGTTTCAATATAAAATCATATAATCTCTGACCAGTGGTATCATTGACGGGGCAAAATCCCAGAAAATGTTCCCGAATTTCTACATTAATTGTTTCTTTGTTATAATATACAAATCTTATGATGATTGTCAACAGCTCAATATGACTTGTTTGGAGTTGTATCCAAAATTAATGAGTAATACTTTATGTCCCTAACCATCCCCAAAATATTTTATGTTATACCTTCCAAAATAATTTGTATCATTTCATTTTGTATTTGATCCTCCAAATAATGTGCTACTTTTTTTGAACTAGAATTTTGGATATGGCATAAATGTTCTGCCATTATCAAATCAAATTTCACGATAGTTACTGCTAATTTCAAGAAATTTCCGTTATCGTTCACGTAGAGCCGTTTTGACGAACCCCACAAAGGTAACACTATCATGATAAAAACTATCTTATAAAATATGCATTCAACAATTGAATGCCAATACTTTTTTTCACTCTCATATAATCTTTGTTCCCTAGCATCAATTGTTAATTTTTGTGCTAAGGCTAGTTTAAGCTGTGAATATTTTGTATTGTTTTTAATATGCATTTCACTTTTTTCGTGTTTACTTAAAATATGAGATAAATGTTGCTAGCCTTTGCAACCATATTCGTTACTAAGCTGGGTTTTTTCATCTCCAAAAAGTTTATAATACAAGCAAAATACTGAATCTCACAATACTGATTATAACAACCATGTTCGTCTTATTTTTTCTCCATTTGGAAGAGTTCGAGTGTAGTAAGAATTAGAAAATTTACTGCCTGTATCATCTTTAAGAAAGTTCCAATTACTTCCCTGAGGATCATAGTTTTCAATCAAACAATTAATTTGTTTTATAATTAAATTATTTGGCCATGTATCTGGATCTTCTGAAAGTATGTTTTCATTAGTGTTGCTTTTTTCTGGTTCGTAGTTAAAGTCGGAATCCGCTGTTTTCTGTAGATCTGCTAATCCAGATTCATCGTCGTCTTCTACAGTTATTGAAGATGTAGGAGTGATATCTGAATAGCTGAGACTATTATTTCTTCATCTTCGCTTACTTGGTTCTTCTCTGTTGTTTGTGCATTTTCTGTTTTCAGTAAATATTTATTTAATGATCCAGATAATTCTTTTTCTTTTTTATTTCTCATCTACGTAGTATATTGAGAAAATATTGTCATCGTGAAAAATTCAACTTCGAGATTTTGATGGAAATACATGTTTTAGGTGTCCCTGAGTCCATAAAATTGGTTTTTGCCATGCTGTGTCTGTCGGTCTGTTCGCCGATCCTAAATATCTTTTAATGGACTTGTTTGTACAATGATGTCAGATAAGTGTTTCTCTCTCTCACTCTCATTAAATTGTTCTAAAAAAATGCTGAACCAAGCACTAGCCCAGACCCGAAGACCCTTCCTCCTCCCTTTCCATATAGCTCTCAAGTGTTGATGCTTAAAAAATAATCAGCTGAGGAGTAAGAGATATCATAGAGGAGATAAACAATGCTTACATCCCCTTCCACTACACAGTAGCTTTTTAGGTCTGTAGCATTCATAAAAACATGCGCGGAATTCGGCCACGCACGGAAGTGATTATGATGGGCGCACGTCCCGACTGTCACCGGAACCTCTGTTTGCCGATTTCAACTTCCCCCTCTCCCAGCTGCCCTATCCCTTATATACCAGGTTCAAACAGCCACCACGAATGATGAGCCGGCCTGGCATATAGTGGACAGGACAGTCTGGGAAGGACGATTGGCGAGGTTGAGATGCGTCGGAACGTACACCCATGTGACATCTTGTGACAACTTCTTTATTAGTTCAATCTACAGTTCCTTTAATTCATTGTACATAAACAGGGTATCTTTTCCCTTTGACAAAAGATATATAACAGCCATATTATCACAATATACCATCAAGTTTCTGTCTGCTGGTAGCTGGTCTGCCGCGGCGTGTGCTCCGAGCAGGGCTCCTTATGCCTCCACCTGATAGATTGCCTTCTCCTCTTCCAGGGGTAAGCTGGTGATTGGGTATCACCCAGACAAGCTGCCAGGGTGTTGCATCTGTAAAAACTATAAACTTATTTTTAAGCACTGCAAATCTTCTCCATTTCCAGAACACTCCCTGTTACCAAAAGTCCATTGACACTTGGTTCTGTTGCTTATATATGTCCGATACCAAAAATAGGGGAAGAGCTAACATAGTACAAATCCAAGACACGTATCCTCCTATTTTTGGTATGTCTAATGTGCGAACACGAGGTGCCACTGCTATTGCACTGCGCAATTTCACTTGGGATTCGTTGGACATCCATAATTCCATCAGTATCGTATCTATAAATACCCCCAAATATTGAATCCTAGTTGCAGGTTTCAAGCAACATTTCCTATAATTTAGGGATATTCCCAAATCTATCTCATGAAAGCTGGAAATTTGTTGGGCAAGATCCCCCGTCATAGTGTCACTATATATCAGCCAGTTGACTAAGTAGCACAACATCTTAACTAGAAATCGCATTTCCACTTCTCCAATCACTGCTCTCGTCCACCTCTGCATTATGCCCGGCGCTAGGGCGTGTCCCATCGGGACTATTAAATACAATGGTACGTCCAGACATAAATACCGTATAAGGGCCGAAAGCGCTCCGCAATGGGAATTTGGAAGAAGGCGTCTTCCAAATCTATTTTTACCATTTTCGCACCATAAGGGATGACGAGCATTGCCTGTGCCGCGTCTTTAAGAGAAAATGTGGGCTTATGATAAAAGTCAGTCCACGGCGATAAATCGTGAATGAGCCTAAACCCTCCTTTTGCTTTTGGAATTAGTTGTGCTCTAAACGCGCATTTGCCCGACGCCTTCGACAAAACATCCCTCTTAACTAACGCTTCTAACACTTCTAAAAGCTCGGCTGAAAAGGTAGACGGAGCAAACACATAGGGCGCCTCTGAGGGTTTAGGCAGATATGCCCCCTCTGTGAACAGTTGGTATACCGACGCACTGGGATACGGGTAGGGGGGGGGGGGAATCGGGAGCCACGTACTCACAAGAGGTTGAAGTTGCTGGTTCGGTTGTGCTGCCGCTGGGACTATGCCTTCCCAAGTGAAGGATATTCCGCTATTGCCGAGGCCATCATCCGCACGAACGGGGCTGCCGTCGCGTGGGCTAGAGGGTACGCCAGAATCCGTGCTTCTACTGCTAACTGAGCTTGTATTAGCCACGTCGGGGTCCCAGGGGATGGCGTCCTTTGGTTCTGTTGAGTCGTGCCAATTAAGGAAAACGTCGGCCAGCTCCGAATCCATGCCTGAGTCAATGCCAGGCGCCGGAGGTCCGGGTAGGTGTAGCACCGGTACGTTAGTAGCGTGCGGGGCGGGATCCGGCACTTCCGCGCGCGCGTCCATCTGGGGGGCTGTGGGCGCTGCGATTGCCGTGAGCGTGAGACCGAGGAAGAGGATGGCTGTTGCTTTACCACCGCCACTTGTGGTCGAGGCTGTGGCAAAATGCTTGGGGGGATGTGCAAAACTTCGTCCTCCACTGGAATCGTTAGCCGTGCTGCGAATTCCCATCCGTGCCTAGCGGCAACGCCCAGAATACGGAGCCGTTGATAAAGAAAAGCTTTGGCTGCAATGGGTTGTTGCTCCCACGTCGATGCCCAATTCAGAAGTAAGGTGGCTTCGTGTAAGTCTCTTGCCCGGAAGTGATTGGCTGCAATTGCTGAATTCACTAAGGTTGCCAACTGAAGAACGTCTGCATCGGCCGGAAGATCGTCTACCAGAGTGTCTGAAGCGATGGCTAGCCCAAGAAGACGGGGCTTGTGCCATGGAACCGGCGGAGGTGTTGTGTGCGGATCTTGTTTCCATAAAAACAGCCATCTGTTGTGATAGTGTCTCACTTTCCATGGCTTGCTGGAACCTAGGATCATCTGAGAAATGAGATGGTGAGTGCGTCCACCGGGTCGGTGATCTAGATGGGGATGACGCTGCCAATACTGCCGGTGTTTCAGATGCCGGAGTTTCGCCCGTGATATGTGATGCCGGCGTATTCGGATGCAGCCGGGTGCGGACCATGAACGCGAGAAAGGATGATGATGGGCGCACGTCACGACTGTCACCGCAACCTCTGTTTGCCGATTTCAACGGAAGGCAAGTTCCCTCTGTCATCTGGACTAACCCCACCCCTCCGCTAGCCCATCCTTCTCCTCCTTAGGTTGTCAGTTCTTACTGTTTACAGTTGACTATCTAGACGAAGTTTTGCGAATATTTGGCAACAGTGTAGTTAGAAAAGGACCGAGACAGCGATAGCCCGTGCGGTAAGGAAGGGCGAGAGGGGAGGGTGCCAACTGGAGTGAGGGATTAGGCCACACCCACAGTACACCCAAAATGATCTTTTGATCGCGGTAGACCTATAGTACAGAGGTTCGATTCGTCTCATTGTCAGCATTGAATAAGGGTTTTTAGAAGCCACAATTCGCGTAACTACGCGAAAATTTAACCACCAAATTTAACGTATAATAAAGTCAAAATAAATACAGTAAAAATTGCAGATTTAAACACAATATGAAGGCCCAAGGCTACTGTTTTGAAATCTATCAAGTTTTTTCAGAACTAAGAAAATGTGCTGCGTCAAAAAAATTAAGATATCTAGCGATCTCCGCGGTGTACTCCGTACGCAGGATTACCGCATATGAAGTTTTCGTCCTGAGTATGCAGGACGACGTTGAGGGGATAAGAATGCAACTAAGACTAAAACCAAGGAAAATTTATGTAAAATTCGTATATACGGGCAGCTAATAATATAACGATTAACAAATCTGGTTTTTGCGTTCCTCCGCCTTGCTCTAAAAAGCAGTTTCGAACCCTCAAAAAAAATACCCCGAGGATATGATCCGCAGAAAATAATAAAAAAAACCTGCCCTCGACCTCCCAACCTGTAAAGAAAGAGGCTTCTTTGGAAGTAAACACAAACACAAATTCGTTTTCAAATCCTCAACAAGGATAGTTTATGACGCTTAAATGAATAGACGAGAGATTTGCACCGAGATGTTCCTAAGGGTGATGGTCAATAGGTGACAACATTTTGGTTCCTTTCTAAAATGTGCTAATTATGAAGGAAGGAACGGAATTATCTGACAGGACAAGTGCCGAAGATTTTTCCCAAGGGAGAAGGACCCAATATTTGACACAATGAAACGGTCTCGTATGAGAGTTTAATGCAAGTGATTGTTTGACGTATTATGGCATTCGATACGCTCCACTACGGAACGAGTGTCCTCAATTGGTGACGTAGTAATTCATAAAGTTATTATTATTCTTTTTAACTCTAAATTACTCCGACAATTTTTTTATTGTTTTAAAATGATAATGTTGCAAATAGCTCACGAAAATAATATGCTTAATTTTAATTACCAAATATAATTACTTGATAATGGTAGCCAATAATTATGATAAAACATGCACAATTATTGGCCTCCAGTGATCTTCATTAAATTATTAGTTTTATTTTTTTAGCCTTTAATATGGGACCAAGGCATAAGCGTATAGCTCTGGGGAAATTTGGCAACCGCGCGCCATAAGCGTAATGCTGTCTTCTACTGGTGGAAAAGAATATACGTACTTAGTGTTCTCTGGTGTTATTTTTGTGACGTCACATTTTTCAAACCCCCCTTACTCCCCATCGTCACATATCGTCACACAAGTCGGATCTCCCCCACCCCCCTCACATATCGTCACACAAGTCGGATCTCCCCCACCCCTCGGTGCGTGACGCCATATATGGATGGTCCCTAAGAGAACAACGGAATTGAAAATGTTCTTCGAATGGACAGAAAATGAGTGGTGCGAAATGCTACGACATTGTACCGACGAGATAGTTAACACTTTTTCCAGCTATAGAGAAGCTACTGAAAAAACACGAACCAATCGAGACCTATTTTATGAGTTAAAACAGCATTTCACCTGTTTTACGAATGTTTTTGGAGGATGAACTAGGCAAATCGTATTTAGGATTTGTTATGAATGCATGTACAATCTTCCAAGGGACGCTATAAAAACTTCGAGGCGATGAAGTACTCATTGCAGAACATTGGGCCCGCATCGGCGGTTGCAAATCTTTCGGCGGACCGCATTGGAAGTTGCCACTTCTGCGGCGGGTAAGATTAGAGTTTAATTCGGATTCTGAGGTGCGGTATAAGTGAAAATTGAGTCTAAATATAATTAACATTTAAATGTTAAAAGCTTTGATATAAAAATTTTCATAATAATGTATGAATTTATGTGTTAAATTTTTCGAACTGCTTTTTCATCATAGCTTCGTGGGCTGCACAAAAACCCTTCGCGGGCCGTAGGTTGGACACCACTGTTGTAGAAGTTTACTCAATCAAGAATAATATCACGTGATCTTTAATTGAAAGAAAAATGAAGAATACTATATGGCGATTGCTCGTCAAATTATACAATAGTGTGATTATGTGTGACGCTGTGAAATGGTTTAAAATTGACGCCAATAATTTCTTTGATAATACGATTGTATGTATTGAGAAGGGGTTCGACTTCAATGACAAAAAAAAATGAAAATTTTAATCCCTTTAAGCTTGCAATCAATTCCACTATTCAACGAACTTCAGATATTATTTCAATTTATAAAACTACAATCAATGAAGATTTGCTATTCGAAGAATATATTTATTTGAAGAACTTTATAAGTGGATTAAAAGATTAAGTAAAATAATGTATTTTAAGAAGTTTCAATCCCCAAATTTGTTAAAAACTGTTCAATATATATTTTCAATATCGCACTCAAATGCACCAGCAGAAATAATTTTTAGCCTCTTGAATACTGCTTGGCGCAAAGAGAGAAACAGATTGGTGATAGGAAATTTAGAGGCGGAGGTAATGATTAAGCAAAATTTCGGAATGAGTTGCGAAGAATTTCAATTATTTTTAAGAAGTGAAGGTACTAATATTTTTAAAAAGATAAAGTCAAATGAAATGTATAACAATAAATAAAAATCAATGTACTGATCTACGCTTATGTATTCCTTTTAATTTTGTTTTTAAATATTCTTTAACTCTAGATTACCAACCATTCGTCTGGCAGACGACGACCAAAACAAATATATTCCCCCTACTCCATATTTTTTAGTTCTAGGATTGGATTTTTTATAGCCTAATTTTAGCTTGTGTTCTTCTAGTGTGACTGTTTGCACAAGGGGTTATTTGTTTTGATTTTGTGCTACGCAACTGAGGTCGGCTCACAGACGAATGGTTAGCGTTAACGTTACTTGGTGATCCTAAAATTAAGTCGTACTCTTAAGTCGATGATCGCTCACGAGAGCCAGATAAGGGTGAATTGAGTAATCGTTCGATATGTGCATTTTGTCCTTCTAAGAAGAGGAGAATTACAAGATTTCACTAAAGTCCATGTTCACGTGCTATTTGTGGAGAACATAGTGGAAACATGTGTTTGGAATGCTGTGATAAAATTTAATGCAGTATTGTATATTTTAATGTACCAGAGAGTGTTGAAGTATTGCTAAGTATTTAAAAATTGAAGTGTATCATTTTTTTATTAAAAATATTATTGAGGTAGTCTGTTAGACGAATGGTTAGTAACCCCGTTTGTCAAACGAAGGTAGTTAAGTTAAGATATACGTACTTACGGAATTTGCTATTTGCCTGTTTTCTAAGACAGAATGTGACGAAAATATGAATAGACGGTTGTCTTTCTGTTTTATATGTGCTGTTGGCGTTATGTTATCATACTTTGTGGTTTTTCTAAAACTATTATTGTCAAGCTTATGGTTGCACTACGTAATACTGATTGCAAATAAATAAATGTTTTCACTTTCAAAAGCAAGGTATTGGTATTATTTCAACGTTCTTCTGTTTTGGTAATATTTTATTCCTATTTTTTCCGACGCGTAAAAAATGTCCCGCACAGTAGTTTCGGAAATCTGGCAACCCTGGCTACAACATTACAATTTGGCATAAATGTGTGGCATTTAGTACCCAACAATGAAAATAGTATAATATTCTTAAAATTGCAAATTGTCCTATAAGGAAAGGACGGAAATTGGTGCAGATGTGCTAACTTTTGAATTAAAAAAAATATTTCTAATAATGAAATATCTGTCTGAAAAATTAATGTTTTTCAAGGTGAGATGAAATGCTTGCAGAATGAAAGCACCAACTACCTGTATATCATAATTTATTTTGAGTTCCAGGAAATTCAAATATCATTTGCAAAAAAATTTAAAACGACGAAATTATTGTGAAAATTAAAAGTAGAATTTAACAAAGGTTCTGAATTAACCGGTTCATTTTAGCTTAAAATAGAAAGTAGTTTTAAAATCATGATTATTTTATGCGGTTTACATTACTGTGTTATTGGGCTTTCGCTCATGGTTTATAAAATAAAATATCATATTTAATGCCATAACTTAAGTTTTTCCCGGTCTTTTTGAACTTGGCTACGAATCCAAAACTCATATGAATTCCTTTAAGTCCATTTTTGTTTATAAAAATATAAAAAAAATTGCAATTGCCTGAAAATTTTTAATTGTTCTGAAACATTATTTGTCCAATTTTTATAACATTTAAAAGAAATCGGGAGATAAATTTGAAAATGAAACTAGCGAATAACGTTTCACCACGAAGGAGCCGCCTTGCAACCTTCATTTTGTTACCGGATCCCGTAGAGAAAGGATCAGTGTGTGTGCTGCGTCTTCTAGTGGAATGCAACCATGGTAATTTCAGGATGAAAACCGTTTTCTCCTTCATTTTGTGTCGTTTATAGGGACATGTTAAGCGAAAAGTGACGGAAAGCGAAAAAGAGCCACTCTGTAAGGTAAGTTCAAATTTTAGACTTTCTTTTCATCTTCATTCCTCTCCGTCTAATATGAAATTGAATGTGATCGGCGCCATGTACGTATGCGACCTATACAGTCCAATTAAAGAGTTGATGGCAGAAATCCTAACTTGAAAGTTTATTCTTCTATTTTAGACCTTTTGGGACATGTATTCTACAATGGTCTTTCCTTCACATGTTCTACAATAAAAGTCACGGATACTTATCAGGAACGCTAATTCTATTCCATACGTAGTCAGCGAAGTCTTATATTTAGTCATTGAAATAGCTCTCTGCGCCGATGTGCTTGGTGGTAAGATTTCTAATTTTACCCATCCCCATGGGTTAGTACTGTAATATAAATCGCGTTCGATTCACTCTATTGGTCACTATCTTATCGAGAACACGATAATCCATCGCATTTCAGCGAAACTGGTGCGCGACACGGTATTGGAGTCTAATGGCACCGCCAGGACGGTTTTATTTTCATTGCTCTTCGTTTCGAGAATATTCTCTGTTGCTGACCACTTTTTGCCCTTCCACAACCAAGGTGCATTTTATTTAAGTTTGATCCTTTTTGCGATATCTCGTAATTGACATCGACCAGCGCAAATTTTGGCGAATATGATGGAATTTCGTTAACGAGGTAAGACAAACCGGACATCTAAATCGTTCTTTCTAGCGAACTTGACTGTTATTATTTTTTGCGAGTAAATAAGTTTCTGCAGTGAACTGTCTTTTCTTAAGTAAATCGTGCGCTAAAATGAGTATTTTAAGAGGAATCCTAAAATAACTTGAGCAAACCCTGATTCCAGAAATCACGAATATGGAGATTAATGATTTTCTTCGAAGTGCTGCTGTGAAATGGAATCGTTTTCTAGTCTTGGCGTAAATTTCGCACCGTTTTACTTTTTATCTTAATTAACCATGCGAAAGATTTTTCTATTTTATTTTTCAGATGTATTTCGATTCCTATAGCTTCTCTGAGATTCTATTCTGTTAATACAATATATATAATGCCAAAATCCATCATTCGATGCACTAATTTTTTGTTTTCAACTGTTTCGAATTTTTTTAAGGTGACTCATTGCTCCTTGTTTATTTCGTTAGCATTAGTTTTGCGCGTATTTCTGAGACTAACGCACTCGTCTTTTCGTCACCGACATGCGTTTTTTACCTCTCCGTAGTTTTTAGGCTCTCCCAATTGTTCTTCTCATCCAAGGCCCACATATCCTTTATTATCATTATATATCGACGACTCTTACAAAGGAGGAGGAAGAGGAGGAGGATATAACATACTAGTAGTTGGTGCTTGCATACTGCAAGCATTTCATCTCACCTTGAAAAAACATTCATTTTTCAGACAGACATTTCATCTTTACAAATATTCTTTTAATTCTAAAGATTTCACCTCCGCAGCGATTTTCGTTTTTCCCACATGTAAAAATAATTGTTTAAAACAATCCCCAAATGTTGCAATTTTTAATATTTTACACTTTCTTCATTATAAGGTACTAAGGCTACACATTTTAGCCAAATTTTAAAGTTGTAGCACTTCTATAAGCAAAAAAATATTTTTCTAATTTTTTAAATTTAAATAATTTTTAACAGCCGCCGCAACTCATATATGGTAAAATTGAAATGCTTATTTGTGCAAAATCATTATTCTGTAAATAATTTGAAAATTTCAGCTTCCTAGCTCATCCCGTAGTACCTAAACAGTTATCAATTTGTTTTAATTTTAAGAATTTTTAACTGCCAAACAAATTAAAATATCAAAATTTGTATAATCCCTATTTCGTTTTTTTAGAAATTCTACTTACAAAAAAATTTCAACTCCGTAGCACATGCGGAAATACATAAACCGTGAAAATTTGTTTAAACAATTGCGAATATTTAGCGGCCACATTGTTATACTTTTTCAAGATTTTCCTTTTTTCTAGTCGGTTTTGCACAAAATCCTACCTAAGAAAAAAATTTCGAGCACATCTGGAAGTGCCTAAACATTAGTATCCTCCTATATGTTATATCCTCCTCTGTAAGAGTCGTCGATATCATTATACTAGTAGTTGGTGCTGCAAGAATTTCATATCACCTTGAAAAAACATTCATTTTTCAGACAGACATTACATCATTACAAATAGTCTTTTAATTCTAAAGATTTCACCTCCGCAGCGATTTTCGTTTTTCCCACATGTAAAAATAAAAGTTTTAAACAATCCCCAAATGTTGCAATTTTAAAATTTTTACACTATCTTCATTATTAGGTACTAATGCTAAACATTTTAGCCAAATTTTAAAGTTGTAGCACTTCTAGAAGTAAAATAATATTTTTCTAATTGTTTAAATTTAAATAATTTTTAACGGCCGCCGCAATTTATATATGGTGAAATTGAAATGTTTATTTATGCAAATTCACTACTCTGTAAATAATTTGAAAATTTAGCTTCCTAGCTCATCCCGTAGTTTAAAGTTTAAGAATTTTTAACTGCCAAACAAATTAAATATCAAAATTTGTATAATCCCTATTTCGTTTTTTTAAGAATTCTACTTATGAAAAAAATTTCAACTCCGTAGCACATGCGGAAATACATAAACCTTGAAAATTTGTTTAAACAATTGTGAATTTTTAGCGGCCGTAATTTTGCACTTTTTCAAGATTTTCGTTTTTTCTATGAATTTTGGCGGCCGTTAAAAATTATTTAAATTTAAACAATTAGAAAATATTATTTGACTTCTAGAAGTGCTACAACTTTAAAATTTTGCTAAATTGTGTAGGATTAGTACCCCGTAATGGAGAAAGTGTAAAAATTTTTAAATTGCAACATTTGGGGATTGTTTAAAACTATTATTTTTACATTTGGGGAAAACGGAAATCGCTGCGGAAGTGAAATCTTTAGAATTAAAAGAACATTTGTAATGATGAAATGTCTGTCTGAAAAATGAATGTTTTTTCAAGGTGATATGAAATGCTTGCAGTATGCAAGCACCAACTACTAGTATAATGATATCCTCCTCTGTAAGAGTCGTCGATATATAATGATAGGAGGATACTAATGTTTAGGCACTTCCAGATGTGCTGGAGATTCGAAACCTTTTTCATAGGTAGGAGTTTGTACAAAACCGTCTAGAAAAAACGAAAATCTTGAAAAAGTGCAACAATCCGGCCGCTAAAAATTCCCAATTGTTTAAACAAATTTTCATGGTTTATATATTTCCGCATGTGTTACGGAGCCGAAATTTTTTTAAAAGGTAGAATTCTTAAAAAAACGAATTAGGGATTATACAAATTTAAATTTTTTAATTTGTTTGGCAGTTAAAAATTATTAAAATTTAAACAAATAGATAACTATTTAGGTACTACGGGATGAGCTAGGAAGCTGAAATTTTCAAATTATTTACAGAGTAGTGAATTTGCGCAAATTTATATTTCAGTTTTATCATATATGAAATGCGGCGGCCGTTAAAAATTATTTAACTTTAAACAATTAGAAAAATATTATTTTACTTATAGAATTGCTACAACTCTAAAATTTGGCTAAAATGTGTAGCATTAGTACCTTATAATGAAGAAAGTGTAAAATTTTTAAAATTGCGACATTTGGAGATTGTTTTAAACTATTTTTTTACGTGGGAAAAACGAAAATCGCTGCGGAGGTGAAATCTTTAGAATGAATAGAATATTTGTAATGATGAAATATCTGTCTGAAAAATTAATGTTTTTTCAAGGTGAGATGAAATGCTTGCAGTATGCAAGCACCAACTACTAGTATCATATATATGTATCGGTTGAATTTCATTGCATTGCGTGTATGTATGAAGAATTTAAATCCAGTGGCAATCAATTAATATAGGATGAGTAATTCATTGAATTCAAATTTGGTTTTGAATTTCCATAGAAATTTTGCAATATCTTGCTTGTTTACAATACTGTTAACCTTTGGTAACAATAGAATCGTATTCAACATGCCATATTCCCCTCGGCTCGGTATTTCTTTTCGGTTGAGCGCTAGCCAACCGTGACGCCTATGCAGCTTTGAGGTATTTCAGTTCAGGTACCTGTTGCCTGGTTAAGGTTCGGGTGAAACTACATGCTCTCAGCGGAATATGCATTTTTCGAATGGAGTCGTGAGGGCCTTTGCTTTGATTGCAAGTCGTTATTGGACGATATCAGCTGTTCTGTGCGGCGAAGTCGAAAAGGAAAAAACTTTCGGATTGCGTTTATTATCTTGCATCGTCCTATCAAGCAAAGTGTTTACATTTTTTTATTCTCCAATATAAAACATTTTATAACTTGACGCCCTCGTTGTGGTATTTTATATATAATGTGTTATCCAAAGTTCTTAATAGTATAGATTTATTTCCTTAATTGAAATTTCGTCGGATGGAATAATGAAATAATGAATAGATTTATTTTTTCCTTACTTAGTAGTCGTAGATATCCTTCTCAAGAGTATACGATATATGAGCTACACTGCAGTGAATGCATTAAATCCTCGCTATTCGTGGTTCTGGTCGTTTAGTCCACACCTATTTAATATTTGCTTCGTGTAAATTTTATTTTTGCGAGATCAACCCGTAGTCATGATTAATTTGTTTCTTTCTATCGGTAAGAAGTTTTATTTTCTCGATGTTTTCATGTCTGAGTGTATCTATCCTTGCCACATCGTACGTGTTTTTACGTAAAATCCATTGCTCTTTTTATCTTTTTCTTTCGACTTAAGGTCTTTCTGTCCATGCGTTCATGTGGAGGTGTAATATGTGAATATATTGCATCGATATTTGGTTATTAGGATTGCCATGGAGAAGACTTTTCTCGGATGTGAATGATGATGGCTTAGTCTCTTTTTACGCTTCTCTTGAAGTATTTTAACGATATGTATGTGTTTAGCATTGAAAGAATGTCGTATCTAGCTAGTGAATCGAAGAATTTTATGTAAGCAGTTCGATACTGTTTTCTTATCATTCCCATCGCTTCAAATTATCTGACATAATAATATTTATTACTTTATCCATACGCAGTATAGATAAAGTAGTTTTCGTGAAAAAATCGAATTCGAGATTTCAAGGGAAATAGACGTTTTAAGTTCCCTTGAATTCATTTTCACTATTTTCTTGATTACGTCTGTCCGTGTGGTAAAAATTTCGTGCGTGCTACAAATCAAAATCATTTATCAAATCAGTACAATATTTTTGCACGCGGCTATATTTTTTACAGTTAATCGTGTGTAATGACTTTTAAAAGCGATCATAGGCACTGTCAATTTTACACTTATGTTTAACGGCGTTCTTATTAAGCATAGAATTTTCAGAAAAAGACGTCAAACTTTAGAAAAAGATCTTCACACTATTTATGAAAGCCCGCTTTTATCTCAGTGTGCGAATACATTTTTATCCATATTTAAGCATTAGAGATAATTAGCAGGGGTGGTCGGTCATTGCAAGCAACGCAAGCACTGCTTGCCTGGTAAAACAACATTAACATTGTATGTCTGCTAGGTAAGCAGGAACTTGCTTTTCGTGGCCACGACGAGACGGAGAGTTCAGTGAATCGAGGGAAATATATCGAGTTTGCTATGTTCCTGAAAGACATGCTCATCTCTGTGAACATTTTAATAGCGCAAGTGTTTTCAGTGTTCTCTCAAAAGGAAATGAAACTAACAATTATTATAAACAATTGGTCTGTGGAATATTTTGTGTTAATAACGCTATTGCACAACCTTAGAAGAATTAAATTTTTTGAACTTTTAGTTTCCGAAAATTTTCAAAATTATGCAGTTTTCCTCATAAATGCTTCAATTCTTTAAAATCATGTTATGGTCAGCATTTTGATTTCATTAAGCTAAAAAGTGAGCCATCCGTAATATATAGCTCGCCCGACTTCAGTTGAAAAACGGATATATATTTTCCATTATTTATCAAATGAGCTGAAATTTATTTTTGAAGAAATATACAAGTTCTGTGCTTTAGTTTTGACACTGCCAAGTACAACAGTGAGCGTAGAATCTAGCTTTTCAGGTTTAGCACGAATAAAAGATCATAAACGAAACAGTATGGGGAATGAAAGGCTGACAGGCCTTGTGTTAATGGCAATAGAAAGGAGGCTGCTTAATACCCTGCGATCCCGCTGGTATTTCATTGACTTGGTTACCACTGAATTTGTAAAGGAGCGGAGATTAGATTTCATCTACAAGTGAAAGTATATTTTTATTAATAATAAAAAATTAATGAAAAAATGAAATTTACTTTCTTTTATTTACAAATTTCCGAAAATATTTGGGTGAGGGACCTTTCCACTCCCACCTCTCATCCTTGCAAAGTTTCTTGCCCTACTCCATTGGTCACCGACCGCCTCTGATAATTAGAATATACAAAAAACCGTGCACCTGAATATCTATTATCAACAAGATTGGAAAGGTGTACTACATGTCGGAGTACACAGTTTCCAAATGAGAATTTAACGAGAAGCAAGTGAGGTACGTTGTAAAATACATGTAGATCTTTATGTGAAGTAGTCGTAATTATTGTCCGATTTTAACCGAAATTGGAATCAGTCAATTAATTTTAGCAAAACTACCCAATACCATATTTCATCACAATACGTCCAACGATTCCCAAGTTGAAACAAAGGAACATTGTAGGTCTTCATGTAAAGTGGTCATCATTTTTGTCCGATTTTGATCAAAATTGAAATCGGTCGATAAATTTTAGCAAAACTCTCCAATACCAAATTTCATCATAAAACGTTATGCGGTATCCGAATTTTAACATGCGGACGGACGGACGGAATCGACCTCCCATATATGCATTCACTTCTTGCAAAGAACGCATTATAACTACCATAGAATTCCTGTATCGTGAATTCCGGTAATTAAATCGGCAAAACTTGCTTTTACACATTTTAAATTCTTCCTATTGCAATCAGGACTAAATATTCCGTGCTCATTATTTCGACGTAGTATAATACATTTATCTCCTTTGTTTAAAGCATTAGGAATAAGTGACCTTCCTACTCATGAAACATTTTAAATGCATTTAACTTATTTTTGAGCAATTAGCCACCCAGCCACTCATGGGCTTTATAACATAATACGAAAGAAATTTTATAAAGATGTATTTAAAAAATTACATTATTTATTAAGATCATTAATCAAAATAGGGGAATGACTTCGCCCCTCCATCCGCCACCCCCCTCCCTCCCCCGCCCCTTCCCTATCCCACCCCCTCCCTATACACCCATACCTCCTCTCCATCATTCCTCTCCCTGCACTCCCCCTTAAGGAACTTGCCTCCATTACCCGAGCATCCTCTACCCCAGTGGAGCCCAACCTTTTCACATGGAAGGTCGCATATGTAGTTGCGAATCCTTCAGCGGGCCGCATTGGAACTTGCCAATTCTTTGACAAGACGGATTAAAGTTAAAATCAGAAGTTTTCTATGTATTCTGAAGTGTTATATAAGTGAAAGTCGATTTTATAAGTTACATTATCAAATCTTTCATAAATATGTATTATTTTAAGTGTAAAATTTTTCGGGTTGCTTTTTTATCATAACTTCACGGGCCGCATCAGGCAAGCAGGCCGTTAGTTGGGCAGCACTACTCTATCCTGACCTGTTCTACCGTTCACTACCTAACTGAAACCTCTTATTTTCCCTAGTGTGCCCTACCTATTCCCAACAGATCTCTTAGCCTACAATCCCTATTCCCCTCTCACCCCCTCCCTTATATGGATATAAATGTATGTACATATGTTTGTATTTATGAATGTTTTTTTCTCTGTTTATCATATTATTGATTTTTTTCCTTCCCCTGAACTATTTAAAAAATTTTCGCGGTTTTTTACACCTCTCTTCTCTTTGTTGGTGTTTTCCGCAGTGGGAATTTTTTCTGTGTTAAAACATAACTGATACACAGTTTTTTATGACCCACAAAACTAACATTCTTTGGTAATGCTCTGTTATCTAATAACAAATATATTAACTTGTAATTAATATGTATTTTGTTAAAATCTGTATGTAATTAATTTCTCTTATTTTGTAAATTTTGTAATTACTTATATGACGAAAGGGTTAAATGTAAGAAGGGACTACATAGTCTCAATTTCGCCCTAATAAAGTCGTTTGTCTGTCTGTCTGTCTGTCAATCTAAACTAAATTTTAACATGAAGGAAAGTTTTACTCTGCCCCATCGGGTTGGGTATGTTAGTGGAAGTTTTTTCGGTTCCTCCTCACGTTCATTGTGTTTCCCCCTCGGGTTGGGAAGTGTTCATCTTAATATATACCAGTGGAGCCGAACTCTCGATGATTTTTGTTATAAATTAACGTAATTATTAAAGTGTAGCATTCCTCATCCTTACTTATTTCCACATTTACCAAGGCACATCTTTAAAAGTTCACTTACCGGTAAATGTACGGATAATACGTATTTCTGAAAACTTAAGCTTACATTTACCGAGTTTGGTGGTAAATGTGCACATTTACCGGGAAATGTACACATTTCCCGATTAAGTACCTTTCCCGTAACATATATATTTCTCTTACTTTGTCTGCAACAAGTTCCACCACGCGCTACCAGATCGCGCCACTGACTGATAGCGATTTTTAACAAACTTTCCGAATAGGAAGAAGATTGAAATTTGGTAGGAATGTTTGTCTCTTATACTAAAAGGCATTTACGAAACCAAATCCCCAAAAAGATCAGGGTTCGACTCCAGTAGATAACTTCTTTTTCCCATAAGATAACACGTGAAAATCTATATTTGGACTTACAGGCTTTTAATCTTTTGCAAATTAAAATTAAAAAGAATTGACCTACGATCTTGCTTGCAGGGTAAACTGTAGATGTAGATGTAGATCTTCGGACCTAGACTGTTCTAAAGAAAAATAAACATCGTTTCTTACTCTTATCGTCGCATTTTCCTGCGATGCAAAGTCGCTCAAGTTCTACGTTTAAATAATATTAATTTGAAACATATATGCATTTTACCGATATGTTCCCTTGCCGACCGTGTCATTGTTAAACCTCGAGTATGTATTGTCGCGCCTTAATCCTCAAACTATATGCGTAAGGAATGCGTTAATACGGGAGAGAGAGACGGAGAGAGAGACGGAGAGAGAGAGGGACAAAATTAAATGTTGAATAGATTAAAAATAATTTTGGGCGTATAAGAATGGTATAGAGTAAAGTATTTCTTTGTCAAACAATTTCTATTCGCTTAAAACTATTTTTATTCTCTGGAATACTCAATTATGTGAAGTTTATATTTATTGCCTACTTTTTAGTGCATATAAAACTTGGTTTAATTAATTTTTATTTCAATTTTAACTTAATACATAATTCACGCATACCCGTCATACGCTAGTATTATTATATTAGTTCCGATGGATCCTCTACAGGCCTCCTGGACCTACCCCATGTACCCCCAGGGGGCTCTGGACCCCAGGTTCAGAACCACTGCTCTAAATGGATAATGTATCTATTGATCCAGGTTTATATTGTATTAATTTTGACGTGTTTTAGTAGTAAGCCGTATGATCTTTTTTGAGGGAAAAAATATATTTATATAGGACACGGAGAAATATCAGCAAATTTTAAACAAATGTATATTTATCTTTTAATTACTTCGAGGAGTACTTTCTTTAATATCATATATAAACCCCGCTATAAAACGTTCGTTTCGCTCACAATTCATTAACTTAAAACTTATATAGATATCAATTATGTACCATGCTAGTGGAATTTTGAAAAATTGTTTGTCGAATTTAGACACATATTAGCATATAATATATGTAAAAAGACGATTATCTGTCTATCTATATCTCTCTCTATCACTCTATCTCTATCTCTCTCTCTATCACTCTATATCTCTCTATCTCTGTCTCCCTATCACTATGTCTCTTATGATTAAATCTGTAAAATTATTTCAATTTATGCTATATTTTGAAATATCCAAAAGGGGAAATACGGCAGATCAACGACTATATGGCGTTCGATTACGCGGTTTCCAACTTACCAAAAAGCATAAGGCAGTAATAGTACTATCAACAACGCATCATAAAACAGAAATCGAATACAAAATATTTAACCATTCGAATATGTTGGTCTACATCATTATTAATGGTGGAGTTACACAGTATATGTGTTGTACTTACTACGTAGCTCGTAAAACTCAACGGTGGCCATTGGCAATAATCCTCCCCCTAATGAATATAGCGGGAATTAATGTGCAAATACTAAATTTTTTAAAGATGACAATACGAGGCAACCAATAAGACGTTTGAAAACCCCCTCCAGCCGCTTCACCTCCCCCTCCCGCTGCTTCACCTCTCCCTCCCGCTGCTTCACCTCCAACTCCCGCCGCACAACCACCCCCTTTCGCCATTAGACCACCCCCTTCCACCGCTTCACCATCCCCTCCCGCCACTTCAGCACGCCCTCCCGCCACTTCACAACCCCAACCCGCCACTACAGCTCTCCCTCCCGCCGCTCCACCTCCACCTCCCGCCGTATCACCTCCACCTCCCGCCGCCTCACCTCCACCTCCCCACCCTCACCTCCACCTCCTGCCTCTTCACATCCCCCTCCTGCCTCTTCAAACCCCACCTGCCACTTCACTTCCCCCTCCTGCCATTTCATATCCACTTCCTGCCTCTTCACATCCCACTCCCGCTGCTTCACCCCCCACTACCGCCGCATCACCACTCCCTTTTGCCATTTGACCACCACCTCCCGCCGCTTCACCTAACCCTTGAGCCGCTTCATCTACCCATTTCGCAGATTCGCCTCCCTAACCCGCCGCTTCACATGCCCATTTCGCCGCTTCACCTACCCTTTCGCCACTCCTCTTCCACCTTTCCCCGCTTCACATCCACATTTCGCCGCATCACCTGCCCCTCTTGCTGCTTCACCTCCCCCTCTCGCTGCTTCACCTCCCCCTCTCGATGATTCACCTAACACTTTCGCTGCATCACCTTCCCTTTTTACTGGTTCACCTCCCCCTCCCGCCAGCTCACCTCCCCCTCCCGCCGGCTCACTTCCCCTTCACGCTGGCTCACCTCCCCCTCCAGCCGACTCAACTGCACCTCCCGCCGGCTAACCTCTTCCTCCCGCCGGCTCACCTCTTCCTCCCGCCGGCTCACCTCCTCCTCCCGCCGGCTCACCTCCCCATCCCGCCGGCTCATCCTCCCACTCCCGCCGGATCACCTACACCTCCCGCCGCCTCACCACCCTCCCACCAACTCACCTTCCCCTCCCGCCGGCTCACCTCCCCTACATGCCGCCTCACCTCCCCCTCCAGCTGACACACCTGCACCTACAGCCGGCTCACCTCCACCACCTGCCGGCTCATCTCCCCATCCCGCCGGCTCACCTACACCTCCCACCGGCTCACCCCCCTCCCACGAACTCACATTCCCCTCCCGCCGGCTCACCACCCCTTCTCGCCGAATCACATCCCCCTCCAGCTGACTCACCTGCACCTACAGCCGGCTCATCTCCACCACCTGCCTGCTCACCTCCCCCTCCCGCCGGCTCACCTCCCCATCCCGCCAGCTCACCCCCCCCTCCCACCAACTCACCTTCCCATCCCGCCGGCTCATCTCACCCTCTCGCCGGCTCACCTTCCCCTCCCGCCGGCTCACTTCCCCCTCCCGCCGGCTCACCTTCCCCTCCCGCCGGCTCACTTCCCCCTCCCGCCGGATCACCTTCCCCTCCCGCCGGCTCACTTCCCCCTCCCGCCGGCTCACCTCCCCTTCACGCCGGCTCACCTCCTCCTCCAGCCGACTCACCTGCACCTCCAGCCGGCAAACCTCCACCACCTGCCGGCTCACCTTCCCATCCCACCGGCTCTCCTACACCTCCCGCCGGCTCTACCCCCCTCCCACCAACTCACCTTCCCCTCCTGCCGGCTCATCTCACCCTCTCGCCGGCGCACCTCCCCCTCCAGCCGGTTCAACTCTAGCTCCCGCCGGCTCACCTCCCCCCTGCGCTGGTTTACCCCCCCTCGCTCCGGCTCATCTCACCCTCCCGCCGGTTGACCTCCCCCTCCCGCCGGTTCACCTCTAGCTCCCGCCGGCTCACCTCTTCCTCCCGCCGGCTCACCTACCCCTCCCGCCGGTTCAACTCCCCCTCCCGCAGGCTCACCTCCCCCTCCCGTCGGCTCATCCCCCCACTTCCGCCGGATCACCTACACCTCCCGCCGCCTCACCACCCTACTCACCTTCCTCTCCCGCCGGCTCACCTCCCCCTCCCGCTGGCTCAACTCCCCTACTTGCCGGGTCACCTCCCCCTACAGCTGACTCACCTGCACCTACAGCTGACTCACCTACACCTCCCGCCGGCTCAACCCCCTCCCACGAACTCACCTTCCCCTCCCGCCGGCTCACATCCCCTTCTCGCCGGCTCACATCCCCCTCCAGCTGACTCACCTGCACCTACAGCCGGCTCACCTCCACCACCTGCCTGCTCACCTCCCCCTCCCGCCGGCTTACCTCCCCCTCCCGCCGGCTCACCCCCCCCCTACCACCAACTCAACTTCCCCTCCCAACGGCTCATCTCACCCTCTCGCCGGCTCACCTTCCCCTCCCGCCGGCTCACTTCCCCTCCCGCCGGCTCACCTCCCCTTCACGCCGGCTCACCTCCCCCTCTAGCCGACTCACCTGCACCTCCAGCCGGCAAACCTCCACCACCTGCCGGCTCACCTCCCCCTCCCGCCGGTTCACCTCTAGCTCCCGCCGGCTCACCTCCCCCCTGCGCTGGTTTACCCCCCCCCCCTCGCTCCGGCTCATCTCACCCTCCCGCCGGTTGACCTCCCCCTCCCGCCGGTTCACCTCTAGCTCCCGCCGGCTCAACTCTTCCACCCGCCGGCTCAACTCCCCCTCCCGCAGGCTCACCTCCCCCTCCCGTCGGCTCATCCCCCCACTTCCGCCGGATCACCTACACCTCCCGCCGCCTCACCACCCTCCCACCAACTCACCTTCCCCTCCCGCCGGCTCACCTCCCCTTCACGCCGGCTCACCTCCCCCTCTAGCCGACTCACCTGCACCTACAGCCGGCTCGCCTCCACCACCTGCCGGCGCACCTTCCCGTGCCGCCGGCTCACCTACTCCTCCCGCCGACTCAACCCCCTCCCACGAACTCACCTTCCCCTCCCGCCGGCTCACATCCCCTTCTCGCCGGCTCACATCCCCCTCCAGCTGACTCACCTGCACCTACAGCCGGCTCACCTCCACCAACTGCCTGCTCACCTCCCCCTCCCGCCGGCTTACCTCCCCCTCCCGCCGGCTCACCCTCCCTACCACCAACTCAACTTCCCCTCCCAACGGCTCATCTCACCCTCTCGCCGGCTTACCTTCCCCTCCCGGCGGTTCACCTCCCCCTCCCGCCGGCTCACCTCCCCCTGCCGCCGACTCACCTCCCCTTCACACCGGCTCACCTCCCTCTCCAGCCGACTCACCTACACATCCCGCCGGCTAACCCCTCCTCCCACTAACTCACCTGCACCTCCAGCCGGCTAAACGAGGGGTTTTACATCGCCGCCCCACTGCTTCACCTCCGCGCCCCGCTTCTTTACCTCCCAATCCCACCTTCTTCAGCTGCTTCAACTCCCCCTCCCAATTCTTCACCTCCGGCTCCCGGTTCTTCACATCCCTATCCCGCTGTTTCAACTCCCCCTCCCGCTGCTTCACCTCCTCCTTTCGCCGCTTCACCTCTCACTTTAGCCGCTTCAACTCCTTCTTCCGTCGAATCTCCTCTCCCTCCAACCATTCATCTCCCCAAAGAGCTTTTTCAGCTCTCCCTCCCGCCGTTAGTAGTTGTAAAAAGCGGACACTGGGCCCTCCCTCCCCAACTTTTATTGCATTATTGCAGCCGCCATCTTGGATTTATGACGTCACATCCGGTCACGTGACCGACCTGTGTTGCCACCACTCGGAGAAAGTTGGAACAAAGAACAAGTGCCGTACGAAAAGCAATGTTGTCAAGTGAGTTTCGATATATCGAACAGATCGGTGTTGCCAAAACCAAATGAATTGCGCATGCGCAGTCGTCCAGAATTTTGAAAGGTCTAAATTTAAAGGGGTTGGTTGTCAGCACTCTAGCATGTGACAGCTACTGTGTGCATTTGTGTGGGTTGGTACCATTGTGGTTGATGCTATTTAACGATTGAAATAGGAAAGGCGTATCACATGCATTCATCTAATAATGAAATAATACTCATGATATATTCAAACTGATTTTATTATTATATTTTTATTATTAATGATTAACCCTAATGTTTTAACAGCAGCTGCATTATACTGGGCTATTTCCTCCGCCGTTACCACATTATACCGTTTAGGAAAAAAGAATTTTTTAAAAATCCCAATCTCGATCGTCTGAGAGTTCCACCACTAACGCCTCTCCATATTTCGTCACCATTTTGCCCATATTCTCAATGGTATAAATCCTATCATCCTTCAAGTCTTCCTTCTTAATGAAGGAGATGGTGTTGTTCTTTTCTAAAAAAATTGCGCGATAGAATCCATCTAGAAAAAGAAAAAAGTGCGATGATGAGCCAAAGATTTTTTAATATGAACAGAGGGTAAAGAACTTAAGCACTTACAAACACGCTTTGAGTATATTTATCGTTACGAAATACATCGAATTATACCCCCACAAAATGTAGCTTTAGACATATTATAAATCTCATAAGCACTTACTATAATCTGGGCGATGACAGCAAAGATGGAGGTGGCGGAAACGGCGGCGGCGGTAGTGAAGACGGCGAAGGTTGTGAGGATTAGTCTAAAGAAAGGAGACCATTCATAAGCGTAATGTCAAAGCTTTCCCAGAGTGAGAGGTGATTAAAAAAGTTATAAATAAATGAATGCTATGCTTACTGAATATCTGTTGCTGTAGCGGAGGCAGCGGAGACGGTAACGTAGACGGTGGCGGAGACGGTCACGGAGACGGCGACGGTAATGGTGGTGGTAGCGGAGGTGAAGGTATTCTAAAGAAAATAGACCATCCGCTAGAATTATGTCAAAGCTTTCTCAGAGGGAGAAGTGATTAAAAAGTTATAAAAGAAATGAATGTTATACTTACCGAATATCTGCAGCTGTTGGTGCTCTTACTCGTAGTCGAAAAGGAGTGATTTTCTACGATTATCGCGCTGCTTATATATTGAAATTGTTAGTGTATACGATAAAGGAAGAGGTGAATAACCTACATACCTTGGTAAAGTCGCGACTAGGAGTGGAGGGACAGAAAGCAGGTTAAGAATAATTTATCTACCACAGCCCGTATGATACAATTAAAGCGCGTAAGTGTGAGGGAAAGGAGTACGTGAATAATGTATTTATCGTACCAAGTACGACCTGCCTCAATCGTTTGGGTGTTGTGTAGGGAAAGCAGGTTAAAAATAATCTACATGCCATAGCACGTATGACACACCTAAAGAGAATATGAGTGGCGGATGACGCGCCTAAAGCGCATGTGTATGTGGGTAGCATTTCACCACGTATGACCTACCTTAAATGCTGAGGTGTTGGGGTAGGAAGGCGACGTCTTATTGCGTTGTATAAACCTTACATAACTATAAATACGGTGCAGAGAATACGAGAAGTCATCAGTTATTGGTTCAACGTTCCAAGACCAACGTCAGCACGCTGAGTTCAAGAGCCGTTTCCCCGAGAGGTCAACGTCGAAACGTTAAAGAAGACGGCAGCTTTTTTTGATTCTGGTAAGTTGAAATAATTATAATGTTAACGATAAATCGAAGAATACTAGTCGCACAGATTGTCTCTGCGACATTTACCAAAATATTCTAATGGGATGTTTCATATGGAAACCCCCTTACAAAATTAACAGATTCGGTTTAAATTCATAATACTTTGCCGCTTAACCTCACCTTTGCACCGCTTCACCTCCTCACCCCGTCGCTTTGCCTAAGCTTTTCGCTTTTTCATCTTCCCTTTTCGCCGCATCACCTCCATCCTCTAGCTGCTTATCCTCCCCCTTTCGATGCTTCACTTCATTCTTTCGCCGCTTCACCTCCTCCTTACGCCGTTTCACCACCTCCTTTTGCCATTTCATCTCCTATTTTCGCCGCATCCCCTCCCACTTTTGCAGCTTCACCTCCCCCTTTCGCCGTTCACCCCCTTTTCGCCGCCTCACCTTCCCCTTTCGCCGATTCACTGCCTCCTTTCCCCGCTTCACCTCCTCCTTTTCCCGCTTATCCTCCTCCTATCGCCGCTTCACCTAATGTTCACATGTTCACATCCCTCTTGCATCTTCACATCCTTTTTTTGCCTCTTCACATCCACATCCTGCCGCTTCACTTCCCCCTCCCGCCGCTTCAACTCCCACTCCCTATGCTTCATCTCCTCCTCCCGCAAATTCAACTCCCTTCCTCTCGCTTCACCTCCTCACCCCACTGATTTACTTCCCCCCCCCCCGCTGCATCACCTCCTCCTTTCGCGCTTCACCTCCCACTTTCGCCGTTTTATCTCCTTGTGCCGCTTCTCCTTCCCTTCCAACCATACATCTCCCCAATCCGCCTTTTCGGATCTCCCTCCCGCCTTTTAAGCTCTCCCTCCCGCCGCATCCCCTCTACATCCCACCGACTCACCTCTACCTCCCGCCGCATTACCTCCACCTCCTGCCTATTTACATCCCCCTCCTGACTCTTCACATCCCCCTCCTACCTCTCACATCCCCCTCCTGCCTCTTCCCATCCCGCTCCCGCTGATTCACCTCTACCTTTCGCAGCATCACCAACTCTTTCGCCGATTCACCTTCTCCTCTCGCCGATTGTCCTCCTCTCGCTGATTCGATTTCTCGATTCGCCACTTCACCTCACCTTCCCACCGCTTCACCTCAACCCGCCGCTTCGCCTCAACTATTCGCTCTTTCGCCTAAACTTTTCGATGTTTCGCCATCCCCTTTCGCCGCATCACCTCCCCTTTTCGCTGCTTAACCTCCCTTTTTTGACGCTTCACCTCCACCTTCAGCCGATTCATTTCCTCCTTTCGCCGCTTCACCTCCTTTTTCGCCGCTTCACCTCGTCGTTTTGCCGCTTCACCTACTCCATTTGCCGCTTTTCCACATCCATGAGCCGCTTCACCTCCCCCTTTCGCCGCTTCACTTCCCATTACCGCCGTTTCACCTACCCCTACCACCGATTCACCTCCCCCTCCCGCCGTCTCACATCCCTCTCCCGCCCGCCCACCTCCACCTTTTGCCGGCTCACCTACTCCTCCCGCCAGCCACCTTCTCCCCCCGACGTTTTACATCCCCCACCCACCACTTAATCTTCCCCATTCGCCGCTTCATCCCACCTATTTGCCGCTTCATATCACCCATTCGCCGCTTTACCTCCCCTTTTCGCCGGTTTACCTCTCTTTTTCGACGCTTCACATACCCCTTTCTCCGCGTCACTACTTGACCTAACCTATTCATGGTTTTACCTACCCATTCCGTTGCTTTACATTCCCCTCCCCACTCTTCTCCTAGCACTTTCGCAGCCACGGCTCCGTAAGCCGCCGCTTCACATGTTACATTCGCCGCTTCACCAAACTATTGCCGCTTCTCTTCGCCTTTTCCCCGCTTCACCCCCACCTTTCGCCAATTCACCTCTTTCTTTCGCCGCGTCACCTCCCCCTCTTGCCGCTTCACCTACCCCTTTTGCCGATTCACATCCTCCAGCCTTTCGTCTCCTTAACTCGCCTTTTCTGCTCTCCTTCCCGCCGTTTCACCTGCACCCCCGCCGACTCACTTCCACCTCCCGCAAACTTACCTCCAGCTCCCGCAGCCTCACCTCCACCTCCCGCCGACTCACCTCCACCAACTGTCTCTTCACATCCCCCTCCGGCCTTTTCACATCCCCCTCCTGCCTCTTCACATCCCCCTCTAGCCTCTTCACATACAGCTCTCGCCGATTCACCTACTCCTTTTGCCGATTCACCCCCTTTTCTCTCCGATTCAATTCCTCCTTTTGCCACTTCACCTCACCTTCCCACCGCTTCACTTCCTCATCACGGCGCTTCGCCTCAACTTTTCGCTGCTTCACCTTCCTCTTTTGCCGCATCACCTCCCCATTCGCTTCTTAACCTCCCCCTTTCGCAGCTTAACTTCCGCATTTCGACGCTTCACCTTCCGTGTTCATGGCTTCACTTCCACATCCCGGCGTTTCACATCCCCAGCACGCCGCTTCACCAACCCCTTCCGCCGATCCTCCTCCCTTTCTCGCCCCTTCAGCTCACCATCTCTGCTCTTCACAACCTCCTCTCACTAAACCACCACCCCCATTTGCAGCTTCACCTTCCTCTTTCAATGCAACTACTCTCCATTTTGCCGTTTCACCTTCCGTATTCACGGCTTTACCTCCCCCACCCGCCGCTTCACATCACCATCCCATATACATATATCTGTAAAGATACAGATTTAATTTCCATTATACTTTAAAATGCTCGAACAATAAAATATATTGTTTATTGTATATGGTAGAAATAAAATTTCTATGATATAATACAATAATATTGCCTTAATTTTAGTACATATGTAGGTGTCATTTTATTATATTTAACTCTATCTTCTCTCTGAGAAAGTGATTGAAAGAGAGGTCTTTGGCATTGAAAAGGCCGTACGTTCTCCCATGTAAGTTATTTGATGATTATATGTAAATCTGCAAAATCACAATTTCAATTTTTGCTTTATTTTAAATATCTGGAAAGTTAACGACGGTATATCCCCGACTATATGGCGTTCAATTACGCGGTTTCCAAAATACCAAAAAAGCATAAGGCAGTAATAGTACCATCAAAAATGCATCATGAAACAGAAATCGAATACGAAATATTTAACTTCTCAAATATGTTGATCTACATAAAGATTAATGGTGGAGTGACACTTCAGATCAAATTTCGCCATTTCGCCATTTCACCACCCTTCCCGCCGCTTTACCTCCCAGTTCCGCCACCTCACCTTTCGCCGTTTGACCACCCCCTCCAGTAGCCTCAACTCCCCCTCCCGATGATTCACCCCCCCTACCGCTGCTTTATCTCTCCCTCCCGGCGCTTTACCTCCCCCTCCCGAAGGTTCACCTCTCCCTCCCGCTGCTTCACATCCCCCTCCTACTGCTTCAACTCCCCTTCCCGCTGCTTCACCTTCCACTCCCCCTGCTTCACCTCCCCCTCCCGCTGCTTCACCTCCCCTTCCCGCTGCTTTACCTACCCCTCTCGCCGTTTCATCACCTCCTCCCGCAATTTCACCTCCACTTCCCTTTGCTTCATCTCCCCGCACCGCTGCATCACCATCCCCTCCCGCTGCTTCGCATCCCTCCCGCTGCTTCACCTCCCCCTCCCTCTGATTCACTTTCCACTCCCGCGGCTTCACCATCCACTCCCTTCGCATCACCACACCATTTCGCCATTTCACCACCCTTCCCGCCGCTTTACCTCCCATTTCCGCCGCCTCACCTTTCGCCGTTTGACCACTCCCTCCAGTAGCCTCAACTCCCCCTCCCGATGATTCACCTCCCCCTACCACTGCTTTATCTCTCCCTCCCGGCGCTTTACCTCCCCCTCCCGAAGGTTCACCTCTCCCTCCCGCTGCTTCACATCCCCCTCCCGCTGCTTCAATTCTCCCTCCCGTTGTTTCACCTCCCCCTCCCGCTGCTTAACTTCCCACCTCCGCTGCTTCAAATCCCTCTCCCGTCGCTTCACCTCCCCGCACCGCTGCTTCATCTCCCTTAGGCCGTGTCCTAATTGGCAGCGTTGCTGTGCTATGCTATGCGGCGCGATGCCGCTCGAGAAATCAAACCTATGGTTTCTAATGGGTCTGTCCTAACTGACACCCTTCGCGCCGCACAGCGTAGCACAGCGCCGCGCAGCACCGCTAGCAAAGCAAACTAGTTTGATTTTCAAGCGGCACCGCTTCGTTTAGCGTGCGTTGCAAGTTAATACGGAGGAATTAATTTCTGTTTTTTCTTAAGGTAAAACTTGTTTGTTGGACACGAGCAGCAGAGATTACGTAAACAGGAGATTGAACATGACTTCATTTAATTATTCACTGCATTTTTTTAACTTTAACTGTAAGCGACAGTAGTTTCTCGCGCTGAAATGTAAAATCCCATATCTCGATAACCAATCAAGATAATGAGTTCATTTAACTTTCAAAAATAACTTTAATCTTTTATCAACATTTCATGCGCAGATATTACCAAACTATTCTTAATAATACGTATGTTAGCAAGAGAGTGAAAATTTCGTGCACAGATACAGAATGTGAGAGCCTCGTTCGGTATTATTTATTTTTTAACAACAATTAATTGCATTAAATGTTCACTTTAATGGTAGGTGTGGGTTATGGAGCACTTTAGAAAGCTACAGGCAAATGTTCGTATGATTTCAACGAATAGACTGTGAGATTTAGCCGTTGAAATTTGGATGCGGCAGAAGAAACTCGGAAGGTACGATGAAAGCGCGGCAACTTTGCCTTTATGCCTAGCGCAAGAATGATGCCACTTGACTTCTGATGGGGGCTCTTAGTGTCTGCGGATGTTGACATATCAGCTTGGAACAGCGTAGCTTCGCGGTGTATTAGGACAGACCCGAAGCTCAGCTCAGCTCAGCTTCGCACAGCCTAGCATAGATAGGCACAGCAACGCTGCCAATTAGGACACTGCCTTACTGCCTTATGGCAGTGCCATAATACAAAGCACAAATATAGTACAATACTTATTAGAAATGTCCACTTGAATCACAAATGATATGCAAAAGGGTTCGACTCGCAGATCACCTTTCCCACAGCTGCGTTCGCTCCGCCGTCTTCGCTCTCTCTCCCCGTCTTATCTCGCTCTTCCCCTCTCCTTCACTGCTTCCGCTCATGGCGACGTTGTCGGCTCGCAACTAACGCCGTTTGCACTCAGGTGCCGGTAGATTGCGTTCCACTCGCGAATGCTAATTGGTTCTACCCGCGATCTACTAGAGTCCTCTTCCGGGCTAATGTCTGTTGCTATAAAAGCAGGATTCCCACGAAAAAGGGTGCGTCGCACGCAGGGTGCGTCGCAGGCAGGGGTCGTCATTTGCTGGAGTTTGCCATTGGAAAGAGTTCGAACACGAAAAACTTATGGGGAACTCGAAAAACCGTCAAAAGTAGGAAAATGCTGCACTCTACATATCTCGCTCCCACCGCTTCACTTCCCCTTTTCACAGCTTTACTAACTCTTTCGCCGATTCACCTCCTCCTCTCGCCGATTCACCTCCTCTCGCCGATTCACCTCCTCCTCTCGCCGATTCAATTCCTCATTTTGACACTTCACCTTACCTTCGCACCGCTTCACCACCTCAACCTGCCGCTTCGCCTCAACTTTTCGCTGTTTCATCACCTCATCACCTCTATCCTCTAGCTGCTTATCCTCTCCCTTTCGCCGCTTAATCTTCTCCTTTCGCCACTTCAACTCGTCCTTTCGCTGCTTCAATACCTCCATTCGCCGCTTTACATCATTCTTACGCCGCTTTTCCTCCCCCTTTCGCCGCCTCATCTCCCCCTTTCGTTGCTTCACCTCCCCCATTCACCGCTTCAACTCCCACTTTCGCCGCTTCACCTCCCCTTTCGCCGCTTCACCTCCCCTTTCGCCGCTTCACCTCCCATTTTCGCCGCTTCACCTCCCCTTTATGCCGTTCACCCCCCTTTTCGCTGCCTCACCTTCCCCTTTCGCCGATTCACTGCCTCCTTTCCTCGCTCCACCTCCTCCTTTTTTCGCTTAACCTCCTCCTATCGCCGCTTCAACTCATCCTTTGTCGCTTCACATCCCCCTTTCGCCGATTCTCCTCCCCCTTTCGCCGCTTCACTTCCCCTTACCGCCGGTTCACCTCCCCTTACAACCGATTCACCTCACCATCCCGCCGGTTCACTTCCCCCTCCCGCCGTCTCACCTCCACCTCTTGCCGGCTCACCTTCTCCCCCCGCCGTTTTACATCCCCCTCCCGCCACTTCATCTTCCCAATTCGTCGCTTCATCTCACCCATTCGCCGCTTCATCTCACCCATTCGCCGCTTCATCTCACCCATTCGACGCCTCACCTCCCCATTTCGCCTCTTTTTTGACGCTTCACATACCCCTTTCTCTGCATCACCACCCTAGTTCACCGTTTGACGTTTCCCTTTCACCGCTTGACCTAACCTATTCATGGCATTACCTCCCTATTCTGCCGCTTTACATTCCCCTCCCGACTCTTCACCAAGCCCTTTCAAAGCCACGGCTCCCTAAGCCGCCGCTTCACATGTCCTTTTCCCCGCCTCACCTCCACCTTTCGCCGCTTCTGCTCTTTCTTTCGCCGCTTCACCTCCCCCTCTTGCCGCTTCACCTAGCCTTTTCGCCGATTCATATCCCCCTCCAAACTTTCATCTCCCCAACTCGCCTTCTCTGCTCTCCTTCTAGATGTTTCACCTCCACCCCCCGCCATCTCACCTCCACCTCCCGCTGACTCACCTCCACCACCTGCCTCTTCACATCCCCCTCCAACCTCTTCACATCCCCCTTCAGCCCCTTCACATTCCGCAATTTCCGATTCACCTCCTTCTTTCACAGCTTCACCTCCTCATCCCGTCACTTCGCCTCAACTTTTCGCTGCTACCTTCCCCACTCGCCGCATCATCTCCCCCTTTCGCTGCTTAACCTCCCCCTTTCGCTGCTTAACTTCCGTATTTCGACGCTTCACCTTCAGTGTTTATGGCTTCACCTCCACTTCCCGACGATTCACATCCCCATCACGCCGCTTCACCAACCTCTCCCGCCGTTTCATCTCCCTTTCTCGCCCCTTCAGCTCACCCTCTCCGCACTTCACAACCACCTCTCACTACACCACCACCCCCATTCGCCGCTCTACCTTCCTCTTTCATTGCATACCCTCCCCATTTTGCCGTCTCAGCTTCCGTATTCACGGCTACATCTCCCCCACCCGTCGTTTCACATCCCCATCTCATATACATATATCTGTAAAGATACAGATTCTATTTCTATTATACTTTAAAATGCTCGAAGAATCAAATATATTGTTTATTGTATATGGTTGAAATAAAATTTCTATGATATAATACACTAATATTGCCTTTATTTTAGTACATATATAGGTGTCATTTTACTATCTTTAGTTCTATCATCTCTCTGAGAAAGTGATTGAAAAAGAGACCTTTGGCATTTAAAAGGCCGTACTTTCTACCATGTAAGTATTTTATGATTATATGTAAACCTGTAAATACACAGTTTTAATTTTTGCTTTATTTAAATATCTAAAAAGTGAACTACGGTAGATCACCGACTATGTCGTTCGATTACGCGGTTTCCAACATACCAAAAAAGCATAAGGCAGTAATAGTACTATCAAAAATGCATCATGAAACAGAAATAGAATACGAAATATATAACCTCTCAAATATGTTGATCTAAATAATGATTAAAGGAGGAGTGACACTGTAGATCAAATGTGTTGTACTTACTATGTAGCTATAATATTTAACCTCGCTGCATCACCACCCTTTCCCGCCGCATCACATCCCACTCCCGCTGCTTCACCCCCTCTTCCCTCTGATTCACCTCCCACTCCCGCCGCTTTACCT